>VZSC01012177.1:257946-342937 GCA_013398225.1 Steatornis caripensis | reverse complement strand
TGTGGGGGGGGGGGTGTGTGCGTAGGCGCGCGCGTGCATAGGAGCGTGGCACGGCGCACACGCGCGCGTCTGTGTGTGTGCCTACGCAGATATGTGCGTGCGTGCTGCGGGTGCAGGTATGCGTGTGCGCACGTCCCGGGAAGGGCAGGAGCGCCGGTGGGGGCCGGCGCTGCGCGCCCAGCCCCGCTGCCGTCGCCGCAGACAAAGAGGGGTCCGGGCGGCCGCGCTGCCCGCCGGGGCTCCGGCGGAGGTGGGGGCGGGGGGGGAGCCGGGGCCGGGAGAGCTCGGCCCGGGGTCTGAGCGCGGGGGCGCCGGGGGCTGCCACGGGGAGCGGGGCCCGGCTGCGAACCACCCCACCACCACCACCCCGGGGCGGGGCGAGGGCGCTGCGGGCTCCGCGAGCGCTGCGCGGCGGCGGTGCCCGGAGCCGCCGCGGTGCGGAGGGCAGCGCGGGCGGGGTTTTCCGAGCCCCTTCCCGCAGCGTAAACACTTTGCGCTCGGACGTGCCCGCGGCGGGGTCCTGCCGCGCAGCGGGACGGACGGTTGGGCATAAACAGTTTGCGTAACGCTTCCTCGGCCGGTCGCGAGCCGGGTGCCAGTTTTCTTCTTTAAAAAGAAGAAAAAAAACAGATGGGAAACAAACATTTAATCAGGCGCAAGATGTAAATGAAACATCACAGGGCAAGTGTTGCTAAAATGCTTAAGCAGGAAGCATATGATTTTCCATGGATGTTTTACAGGTGAGTCATGGCATTCACTGCGAGCTCTTACTCATTACTGAAGATCCCAGTCCGGTGGCATGTACAGTACACAGAATCGGAGTATCTAGTTGGGCGCGTAGTCTCTGAGTGCGAGTAAGGAAAAGCACCTTTTGCAGGGCCGTGGCAGAGCAGTCGTGAGCTCGTGGCTGACAGCGTGGAAATCTTTATGCTCTCATTTATCCTTTTACTGAATTCCTGTGGCAGCCAGCGTTACACCAGAGGGCTGTCGCTTTTCGTAACGAGCGGCGCTCTGCATCCGTCGTGCAACTCTTTCCGATTCAAGTGAAGACAAACACCCTTTCAAAGGGGGTTTCCTCTCCCCGCTTCCCGCCCCTGAGACGGGAAGTGGGGTCTGCTTGCCAGCAGCATTTCTCAAATCTTACTGAACACAAGATCCTTGGCCCCAGGTCTGGCCCCAGGCGAGGAAGGGACCCTCCATGCCTGGCCTGAAGACAAGTGCAGTTGTGGCCATGCGTGACCAGGGCTGGAGCATACCGGGAGCTGGGAGCAATCGAATGCCCTCAGCTCCCAGGGTCTCACATGGGAATTTGGTAGCCAGCTCGTCCTGGACGGGCTCAGGCAGTGCCTTGCCCCCGCTCTGGGGACAGCTACGCTTAGCCCTGCCACCACTGTGGTCGCTGGGACACCTCCCACTGACCAGATCCTCCTCCACTGCCTCCTCCGGGGGCAGTAATCCATGGTGTGCACAAACCAAAAGGGCTCAATGAACACAAACAGAAATCTTGACCTGTCTCAGGGTGCTGACTGAGCCCTGCTCTTTTTACCTCTTCCCAAACCTACTTTGCAATCCCGCGACTGAGGGAACCACAGTGAATGTTCATGTGTTTGTTTAGCGGCTAACTACACTGTGTTACATGCAGCCAAAGAATCCAGGAAAGCAGCCAAAGACATAAATTAGGCCGGCTTGTGGCAAGCCTAACTGATAATATGATAATAGCACTTACTTACCTACCCCTCAGGAGAGCTGCGTACGTTAGTTAATGTTTATACAATGCTTTGAAAAGGATGTTCAGGAGATGTAAGTGATATTAAATTAATTTTACAGTTACATTTGTTTACTTTTCTGGAGTAAATGTATTCTGCACAGTTAATATAGATCACCTCAGACACATTTTTACCAGGGTCCTATAGGAAAGCGATTTGACTGAGCATTTCTTGTTCACTAAAAATTTCCCGAGACTGTTTACCTGGTGTTTCTTGAGGAGCAGAAGGGGTGGGGAGCACTGTCAGGCTCTGAAAGCTTAGCCTCTGCTAGTGTGTAATATAGCTTAATTGTGACTATGACAGTGTAGACAAAAGCTGAATAAACCCCAAATAAAGGATTTATTGGATGCTAAACTGAAACAACCCTTGGACATAACAAAAATGCCAAGAAGAAGCCATAATAATTGGTGTACAAAGCTGACTGTGTATGACTGGCCCAGTGATAAAGCAGACATTATGCACCTCAGATGGTTTGGCCTGCCCACATCCAAGTCGTCAGAGGTTTTTTTTATGTTAAACAGTTATGGTTCATCAAATACAGCCTTGACACACTGTTACATTTATTAATAAAGAGGTGGAGAGCCCCTAATCAAACATTCCTGCACCAGGAGGGTTACATTGCAGATGGTTTCACAACAAACCCCATGGTGATTTTATTTTTCTTTGACACTTTAACTGTGGATTTTTTAATCGACAAGGCTTCCAGAGAAACTTGAACAAAAACCACAGAGCCTCAGCTGTGAGGCAGCTTGCCAGCATCATTTCAACCAAGGATTATGCTTTTTTTTTACCCCTTTGCACACATCAGTGACAGCCTTCCCAAACTTAAGCGGTGCTTCGATTCAACCCTGACCGCGGCAGCAGTTTGGGACTGTGGGGAGACTTGGGATGGGGATGGAGGGTTGGGAAAGGGGGTGAAAGCTTGAGGTTGTCAGTGGCAGGAGATACAGCTACCAGCTCTCGCACCCTGAACATCCAACCTGGTGCACGGTGAGCAGAGGCGCAGCAGTGCGGTCCCGTACAGCCGTCTGCTGGCCTCCCACCAGCAGGCCACCTTGGCTGTTGTGGTGTCACTGGCAGCCAGTCTGTCTTGTGCTTTTCTCCCCTTCCCCAGGACCACCTGGGACCCCTTGGAGGTCTTGGGGAAGGGGTGGCATGGCCACGGTCACTGCCCCCGAAGCCTCAGGCCTGCTGTGGATCCCTTGGGGTGGGAGGCACCCCTTCTTGCATGCAGCCTGCTCTGCTCTGCAACTCTTGGTAGGGATTTTCCCAAGTGCGAGGAAGCCCTGAGGGTTTCTTGGTTTGTTTTGCTGTTATAGACGCACTGAACTCCACAGAGGGGAGAGCTGAGCAGCGGTGCCATGCTCTCGCTCGGCCCCTCTGAGGCTCGGCAGGTATCGGTGGCATGTGGTCTCGGAAGGGCCAATGNTTTCCCAAGTGCGAGGAAGCCCTGAGGGTTTCTTGGTTTGTTTTGCTGTTATAGACGCACTGAACTCCACAGAGGGGAGAGCTGAGCAGCGGTGCCATGCTCTCGCTCGGCCCCTCTGAGGCTCGGCAGGTATCGGTGGCATGTGGTCTCGGAAGGGGCAATGTCCTCGAAAAGCATGCCGCGGTGCATGTCTGCTTCCAATGGAGTGGGGTGCACCCACCTCGGAAGCCCACTTCAGCCTCCTGCTCTCTACCTTGTAGGTCTGGGTGGTGCAGCAGGAGCGGGCAACCCCTGCGAAAAGGCCTGCAACCCACGAATGGGCAACCTGGCGCACGGACGGGCGCTGCAGACGGAGACGGTCTGTGGGCGCCATGCCACCGAGCCCTTCTGCACCTACACCGAGGATGCCCAGCACCACTGCAAGCGCCCCACCTGTGGCCGGTGCAGCGGGGCCCATGCTGGGCTGGCCCACCCCCCCGCTGCCATGGCCGACTCCCCCTTCCGCCTGCCCCGCACCTGGTGGCAGGCGGCCCAGGATGCCCCCCGCGAGACCATCCGGCTGGACCTGGAAGCCACCTTCTACTTCACTCACTTGATCTTGGTCTTCAAGTCGCCCAGGCCGTCCGCCATGGTGCTGGAGCGCTCCCAGGACTTCGGCGAGACATGGAAGCCTTATAAATACTTTGCTGCTAACTGCTCGGCCACCTTCGGGCTGGAGGATGACGTGAGAAAGAGAGGAGCCATTTGCACTTCTAGATATTCAAGTCCCTTCCCCTGCACTGGAGGAGAGGTAGGTCTGCCTGGGTCAGGAAGAGAAAGCCCTCGCTCCAGCCCCGTTTCCTTCTGCAATCTCCGCTCCAGCATTTATGCTTCTTATTTTACTGCACTGACATTCCTTGTCATCAAATTTCTTCTACCAGGTGAATTAAAGCAATTCATTCCTAGGTGGTGTAGGCACTGCCCTGCCCCTCCCTTTGGTGAGCTCATAATCCCCCTCTTTTCCAAAAACAACTCTCCCCTCAACTGGTGAAACCCCCGGACACAACTGCAAACGGTTGACGGTCTTCTCCAGATGTTGCAGTTGCGTGGTTTTGGGATGATGCAAATCAGTCTGACCAAAATGCAACTACATTAAAAATAATGGTCACCAGATTCGCTTTTAATAGTGACCACCCTCACTGAGAAGTAAGGCTGTAACCGGTCGAAATAGCTACTGACCACACTGAAGTATGGCCCCTGTAAACCAGGTTAGCTGGGTAATTGAGAAACTTATACCTCATCTTTTTTTTTTTTTTCTGTGCACACTTACGTGAAAAGAGCTTGAAAAAATGAAGAAAAACATGGCATTTGCTAAGAGGAAAAAATACATGTGAAAAAATCAGGTTGTTTTCAGTATCAGGAGCAGCAGATAATAAATCATGCATTTGGAGGTGCTACCAATAATACTATTCCCTGTGGTGCCTAAGCCTGTCCCGTGGTGCTGCAGAGCCCCCCCTGGGAGCCACGGCCATAGGGCTGCCCTCCAGGGTCCCCACTTGTGGGGACGCGTCCTTGGTGACCAGCTCTGGACTCTAAAGGCTGCTCCCTCTAGTGGCTTAATTTAATGAGCTTGTCCGAAAGTTTAATCAAGCTTAAAATTGCCCTCTGACCTAACACAGAGAAATGAGCAAATTCGATTAGTGCATCAGGTTATATCATTTTAGATTCTACTGATAACATGTGCTGAGGAGAAAGCCTGGTTCTTGGAGACCAGCATTCACGTTTGAGAAAAATCACCTGTACAGACCTGTTTGCAGTCATTCAGCGTCACCTCTAGCCGTGCTCCGGCTACGAAGCCACTCTCTGCAGAAATACCAAGAACTGGTTGTTCACCAAAGTGCATCTCTTAGCTGCGTCTTGAGAGGCAGCTGATGTCCTGCTCTAGGGGAAGCTGCTCTGTGCTCTCGTCAGCTCAGAAACGAGGACCTCCAGACCTGCCAGACAGCCCCAGGATGGTCATTTCATTAGCCCAGCAAAGGGTTTAAATCAGATGGCTGGCAAGAGAAACTGTTATCTTCCTCTCTCTCGCAGTGAATTAGATCACGGGGCTTGTGAGAAAGATGGAGAAAGACTTTTTAGCAGGACCTGTTCTGACAGGTCAAGGGGCAATGGTTTTAAACTGAAATTAATTTAGATTGAGTATAAGGAAGACATTTTTTATGATGCAGGTGGTGAGACACTGGAACAAATTGACCAGAGAACCAGTGGATGCCCCGGCCTGGAAGTATCCACGGTCAGGTTGGATGGGGCTTTGAGCAGCCTGATCTAGTGGGAGATATCCCTGCCCGTGGCAGGGGGGTTGGAGTAGGTGATCTTTGAAGGTCCCTTCCAACCTAAGCCATCCTGTGGTTCTGAATAGGGGCTAACTGCAAAGTGGGACCTACAAAAGAAATTATGGATGTACCCCACCAGGAATTTTCTAGGCCCTCAGCACTTCTGCCACCCTCTGTGTCCCACCACTTGAATCGTAAGGCCATGCCAGCCTGTGATACAGGGCAGGAACTGAAAGCTGTAGCTCTCGAGCCGGCCAGCGGGACGTGTGTGGGGTACTCTGACTTGCACCCTCCTTTTTCGGCTTTCCTAGGATCGCTCTCAGGGGTGAGAAACGCAGGGTGTCACTTGGGGCAGTATTTGCCTCGTTTGTGCTGGGTCCCATGCAGCTAGCACCCCGGTGTAGTTTTCACTGCGATCGCCCTGCTGATGTACCTGCACCCTGGGGTGGGGGCCGTGCTTGGCAAGAACATGTGCAAATCCAGACCTCGGGCCANTTGAGAGGCAGCTGATGTCCTGCTCTAGGGGAAGCTGCTCTGTGCTCTCGTCAGCTCAGAAACGAGGACCTCCAGACCTGCCAGACAGACCCAGGATGGTCATTTCATTAGCCCAGCAAAGGGTTTAAATCAGATGGCTGGCAAGAGAAACTGTTATCTTCCTCTCTCTCGCAGTGAATTAGATCACGGGGCTTGTGAGAAAGATGGAGAAAGACTTTTTAGCAGGACCTGTTCTGACAGGTCAAGGGGCAATGGTTTTAAACTGAAATTAATTTAGATTGAGTATAAGGAAGACATTTTTTATGATGCAGGTGGTGAGACACTGGAACAAATTGACCAGAGAACCAGTGGATGCCCCGTCCCTGGAAGTATCCACGGTCAGGTTGGATGGGGCTTTGAGCAGCCTGATCTAGTGGGAGATATCCCTGCCCGTGGCAGGGGGGTTGGAGTAGGTGATCTTTGAAGGTCCCTTCCAACCTAAGCCATCCTGTGGTTCTGAATAGGGGCTAACTGCAAAGTGGGACCTACAAAAGAAATTATGGATGTACCCCACCAGGAATTTTCTAGGCCCTCAGCACTTCTGCCACCCTCTGTGTCCCACCACTTGAATCGTAAGGCCATGCCAGCCTGTGATACAGGGCAGGAACTGAAAGCTGTAGCTCTCGAGCCGGCCAGCGGGACGTGTGTGGGGTACTCTGACTTGCACCCTCCTTTTTCGGCTTTCCTAGGATCGCTCTCAGGGGTGAGAAACGCAGGGTGTCACTTGGGGCAGTATTTGCCTCGTTTGTGCTGGGTCCCATGCAGCTAGCACCCCGGTGTAGTTTTCACTGCGATCGCCCTGCTGATGTACCTGCACCCTGGGGTGGGGGCCGTGCTTGGCAAGAACATGTGCAAATCCAGACCTCGGGCCAGCTGCTCTACAGGTCGGTGCAATGCATGGGGACAGCAGGATCAAGGTCTTGTGTGTAGAAACCAGTGCCTGTCTCAAGAAGGAAAGGAATTTGGTGGTGGTTGATGCATCTGAGGCAGCATGCTGCAAAAAGAGGCTATTTACCCAGCTTGCTTCAGCAGGATCTCTTCTCTTGGCATTGCTTTAGCCTGTGTTATTGCAAAGGAGCTATGAAAGTCAAAATCATTTAATTATTCCAGGTTTTAAACAAATGTTGAGTCCAAGGGGCTGGAGCTCATAAGATTTTATTTATACGGCACACTTCAGTTCCCTGCACTTAAACACCAATTTTTACCTGCAAAGTAATAACAGCAGCTTTCTGGTGACCAGATGGCAAGCCTGCATGCTTAGCAAATATCACATTTAATTTATTACAGTGTGCTACATTCCAGCGGCTACTTGTAACTGCCAATAGCAACATGTATCTCACCTAAAGAAACATCAGAGTTTTTAGTTCTGTTTGGAGTTACGTTTTGCTTTACTCCCACTTCTGGTAGCACCTGATTTCAGACATATGGAAACAGTAATTTCACTGGAAACGGTGGTTTCAAATATGCAGTAATCTGAAATGTCCAAGACTGAAGCGTATTACTTAATTGCAGCTCAGTTGCCGCAGTTTTCTTTAAAGCACGAGCATAAATTCTGCAAGTGCTACTGGATTTCTTTGTTAAAGTTTTTAGAGTTTTTTTTAACTGCGATGTAACAACTGTAGCCCGTGATCCAGACTGTGTATCACACCATCTGTATACCACTTTCTCCTACTTCAAACATTTCAATGCCGCAACGTGTATTTCCAGGCAGTGAGTCAGGCTTGCGGTGTTTTGCAGGACGGTGAGGTCTCTGCACGCCGTTGGCAGCTCGGTCGCTGCCGCCTGTCCCCCTGGATGAGCAATTTGCAAAGCTCAGGGGAGGCCTCTGGACACGGCGTCTCACCCCAAACGGCACCGGAGCTCGGCACGGACGTGTGGCTGTTTGTGCTGGTGGTTTCTGTCTTTAGCCCTCTGCAAAGAGCAGGCGGTGCTGATCTGCCTGCTTTTCTGCTGATCGTTACGGTGCCTGCGAGCCCCATTTCAAGGCAGCAGCATGCAGAAGCTCATAGTACTCAGGGGCTTCTTCTTCTGCCCTCATCATCACGAGTCATTCCTTAGGTGCCTAGTTCAACTCTTATGACAAAAATCCTCCCTCATCACAACTTGCCATGATGTTGATCTTGAGGAGATTTATGATAGCGCAGAAAGCAAGCCGCCAAGCCTCTGGGTTCATTTCAAAAGACCCAGAGCTCAGAGCTGGCAGAGAAATGGGAGGTGCTGAAATGGCCCTGGGAGACACCTTTCATCTTTCTTCTGTAGTAGAGCGGCTCTGGGCTTCCCTTTGCAGTGGTGGGACTGGGGTGGTGGAGAGCGTTGGGAGAGTGGTCTGTGCTCGAGGGGTGGCCCCGTGCTGCGGTCACCCAAGCTGGGTGCCACCACAGTGGTGGGAGGCAGAAGAGGTAATGTCACAGGCCGTGTGTGGCACTTGGCAGGTCTACTGATGGGTAAAGTCGCCTACGCAGGGACTTGGCAGGTCTCTGCTCTTTGCTACCTGTCCCCAGTGCTGCAAAACCACCGGGCATGGTTATCCTCTGCTTTGGATGCATCAGAGTCCTCCACCCTGAAGCAGGCAGGAGCTGGAGGATCAACAGCCCAACGGTGGGATTAGGAAGGAAAGGGCAGATCTGGACAGAACTTTAGAGGAAAGAGGTTGAAGGCCGCATGGCACAGCGGTAATGCCAGGAACGCTGCACTGCTGCCCTGGGTTTGGTTTTGAAGGCTTTCTCGGTGGAAGTAAGCATGAGTTCACAGGTCATTACGTGCTCAGAGACTTTGCAGAGCCTCGCCTCGCGCTGCAGCAGTCTGACTGTAATCTGGCCTCACGCGAAGAAGAACCACTCTTTCAGCAGCTAGGAAAGCAATGACTTCTCTGCAAGGGTCCAGGAGCCAAACAAAACATCTGAGCCCATCCTCGGTAGGGAATAGAGGAAAAGAGGTAGATGGTGGGCGCCTGCCTCCTGTCCTGATATTGCCAGGCCCTCAGCGCGTCCTGTTCAGAAACCCACCGGCAGGCTGGCACTGCTTTTGGGAGCTCTTGCCATTATCAACACCTAGGGCCAGGCTGTCTCCCGTTGTGGGGCACATCCAGTATGGGTGAAGGACAAGCCGGGGGAAGGAGGAGGAAACCTCAGTACCACCAACACAGGTTTCCAGCAAGCTTCAAACATCTGCCAGTTCGAGGGGTCAGGCTTGCAACACCATGAAGGGGAGGAGAAACTCCCTCCGTGTCAGGGAACAGTTTCGGATCTGCTGCATGCAGAGGGATTGCCAAAGACTTTCCTCATTCTTAATTTAGTGAATTAATTGTTTCAGAACAGTGGTTAATTTAGCACAGGCAGAAAGCAGAAACCTCTAAATGCTGGCCTTATATTATGTGTTTTAAGAGAAAGGCTAGGGCCAAGTTTTAGGCTGGATCATACAAATGTGCTACAAATCCAGAACATTTCCACTGTTTTCCAGGGTGTAACCCTTCAGCCACGTTGCTGCGAGGGAAGTCAGAACTGGATTCACCAGCCAGACATAATCTGATCTAAGTAAACAAGATGCAGAAATAACCTCTTTTCAGCATCATGCTCAGACAGGAATGCCAATTTTATTAGTATGCATAAAAGGCTATCTTACCTCCCATAGTTCAGATCGTATTAATATTTCTTCTTCTACAGCCTAATCTGATCGCTGTTAAGGGCTCATTGACAAGGGGCCCTTAGCAGATGTTAATTCTTCAACTGTGAACGAGAGTGACTGTCCACTCTGCAATGCAATTATCTCATTCACTTTACATTCCCATCTGTGGTCAATTTAGATTAGCGCGCCTGAGTGTCCCCATTTAGACAAGCTCCAGGATAAAAAGACTTACTGAAGCAGAGTCTCCTTGACAAGATTTTAGTAAATTAGTAACTTATTTGAGTGTTCATCTATTCAGAATACTGCTAATGAATCACTTGGAGACCTCAGCTATTGTTGCTGTTGGCTATTAATAGGAGAGGCGTATTTGCAGCTTGACTATATTCCAGCAACAAATTCTAACGTGCTTTTAACTTTTGAAACATCACATACCACTGTTTTACTGTGGGGTGTGTGTCTTACTGAGCATTTTCTTGATCTCATATGCCTCTGGAGCTGAAAAACCTTCAAATGTTTTGCCTTGCACTGTTACTGCATGCAGCCTGCCTCTCTTCCTTAAGGATTTGGACACCAGTCCTACTGGTTCTACCTGAAATTAGCTGTGTAGAGGAGAGGTAAATTGTGTCCTGCTACTCACAAGTTTGGCCCTGATAGACGGTGAGGTATTGTAACACTCGCTGACACAAACAGGAGTTAACGATGCACAGTGATTATTATTTTGGAGCCCTAATTTTGGGTTGTAGAAACACTCTGTTGCAGCCTAGAAGCTTTTGCCCTATTTTTTGCCTGTCTTTTAGGCCTGAATAAGCTTGGTTTTAAGGTTATCATTGCTGTCCTTGACTGAAGCTACATCTCCCTTGCTCTGAGATCCTCAGAGAATCTCATGGGTCACGGGAGATTTGAGTTCAGTCACTTGCAGGACTTGGGACTCCACAAAGAACCTGGGTAAATATGCAGGAGTAACCTCCAAACGGCCTGGGACATCAGCCCATTAGACGGCTGCGAATGGCTTTTATAATTGTCCTGTGCCACTGGTGTCTGCACAGAGAGAAAACAAAGGCCCAAACTGATGAGAAGAAAGGAGGGATCCTGGCTGGTGTTCAGCAGTGCCCGGGACATGTGAGGACACGGCTAGGAAGTGTGTTTTCAAGTCCTCTCTTTACACTTTGTGGAAGTGCATTTTGTAGGAAAAAAACCTCTTTAACAGCATCTTCCTGATCATTCTGTCTTTGGGAAAACGCGAATTGTCTGGCTCTGTACAGAAATGCCACGTGCAAAGGAGATTCTGTTCAGCTGGGGGTCGGGGTGATGGCCAGACCCAGCCCAACGCTTTGCGTTGTTGGGGGCCCTTATTTCATAAGCACAAGAATAATGATTTCTAGGGGAATAGTTAGTGAGGCAAAGTAAATGAAGCCAGGCCGGAGACAACAAAATCATGTAGGAACCTAGAAATCACAGCGCTGTGACATCTAAGTGTTCAGCACGGGGTGGCTGGGGAGGGTTTGTAAGAGCCGAGCAGGATGCATGCCTGCCAAGCAGGATGCTGTCTTCCTACCAGCCACCCAGCCCACATCTGGGCTTAGCCCCCCAGCACCCAGCTTTCCCCCCCGGTGTTGAAGCCTGTCTTCCCAAGCCCTGTGCTTTAACATACTGGGGCGGGGGTGAGCTTCTCTCTTTAAATAATGGGGCAGCAAAAAGGAGATTAAGGGGAAAAGGGGAAACTTGAGCTTAGTTGTTAAGCTGTGCCAGGGAGGGTGCAAGGCAAAGGCCTTTCTGGGCACACGTGGAGACGAACATTTGTTTTTCCGGGAATTTTACTGTGAAAGATAGTTTCCCTCTAGAGTTCAGTCACCATCAGGGCTGAGCAACAGAACTGCTGTTTTCTGGGCGCCAACACCTGCTTTTTAAATTTTTTGTACATGGAGTACCAGGGATGATACTGCCAGATCTCTGGGCCACATTGTGACGAATCCCTCCCCGTCTCCCACAGGCAGACGCAGAGGAGTGACGTGTCCCTTTGCTGGGCCTGCTGGGTGCTCAGCATCTCTGGAGGACCAGGGTGTGCGAGGAGCAAGACGCTTCTCCGTCTCACCCGGTGATGCTCCGCGTGATTTCCCCCATTGCAGTTAGCCCACAGGAAGATCTCATTGTCTCCGTTTCTCCCTGACTTTCCCAGTGCTTTTGACACTTGGAGGTTGGCCCTCTGCTTGGCCAGCTCTTGAAATGCAGCTGCCTCTGGGATGGAGCATAGCCAGCGTTTAACAGTGCGTATCAGCAGTCCCCAGTTTAGAACAGCACATTTATTAACAACTGCGGATCAGGGTTTCTGGATCGGCCTCCAATTATGGCTAAAACAAACTATTCCTTGGAGGGAGCTTGACCGGTCTGTGAAAGGGGGTATATTGTAGGCTGCTAACAGCAGGAGGGAATGGGTCCCATGGCTCCAGGAGACCCTTTCCAAACTTCTTATGTAGGAAGTGAAGAGCACTGTACCCACATGAAACAAGGGGAGTTTGGGTAGGCAGAATTTAATTCTGTAAATTGGCATCTGGCCTTGTTAGCAGGACTATTGCTTCCCTTGAGAAAAGTGCCATGGGATTTTAGCGGTGCAGCCAGACCCTCTCTTCAGGCACTGCACCCCACTGCTTCATTTCACAGTCCGCTTTTGGCACGAGGGAAGGACTGACTCACTTATTCAGCTCCCAGTTTGCTGTGTGGAAAGTAGGGCTGCCATGTTTCTCCTTGAGATTCCTGGATACAACCGATTACACGGGAAGTGTGTAAGCTAAAGCATTGAATTGACACATCTCAGAAGTTTTGGATCAAAAGCTCATGGAGACTTAATCTGAGGTTAATCGCTGTGTACAATGGGTGTCAGCGTGAGATATCCAGTCTACCAACATTCAAAATCCTACACGAATGGCAAAGTCCTCAAATTGCCCCTGGGCAACATTTCCAGTAAGAAAAGAAGTTAGTGTCCAAAACCAAACTTATCAGACGCATAAGCCATGACTCTGTATTACCAGTCTCTCTGCCATGTCCGTCGTTGCTGTGGTCAAAATCTATAGCCATGGGTTAAAAGGCTGGTGCTGTTTCTCATGACCTTTTGGACGGTGCGTATTTGCATATAATTCAGACAGGTGTTCTTTTTCCTAAAATGAAGTGTAGCTCATGGTAACTGGATGGTTTAAGCAGCCAGTTCTATAGACACAAAGCCTTTTCATTATAGACAAGAGCAATTGAAAAATATTCATGAAATCGAGTTACTCTTAGGCTGAAAGAAATCCCCTTGATCCTTAGTACTGTTGCAGTCACTGAAATGCTAACCTGCTGCCTTGCAAGCTTTTGCGGTGGTGCGTCATGCTCAGAAACTGTTAAAGGGGTTATTCTGCAGCGCTGGGGAGTGAGCCAGCTTTTTTTACAGCCCTGCCTACGAACAAGCAAGTCCAGTTCTCTGTCTGGCTCTTTGGAGGTAGCTCCAGGTTTTCTTGGTCTTCCATATGCACAACAAGTACTGCCGGCAGGCCAAGGCTGAGGACATAAATCTCTGTGGGGATAGAGGAAGGAGGGGAATTGCTAGAGGGAAGAGTATTTAAATACCATCTTTCTTGCTGATGGGTCAAAGGACTTCTTCCTATCATCAGCTGAAATGTGCTGGTTCATTTTCCTGTGCGGGATAGTGCAGCCTTGGAAACAGTGATTCTGAAGGTGAAGAAAAAAGCAGTAATTACTTCCCTTGATAGTGCATAGCTGATGGTATCATGCATCTGGAGGGTTTTGTCAGCCAAGAAACAGAACTTTTCTATCTGTTTGATGAGTGTAAGTAGTGATTAGGCAAATTAAAGCCATTGTGGAATGAGCTAACAATTCATGGAGAAGCCCTGTTAACTGCAGGTGAAGAAATCTAAGTGTTTTGAGCAAACTGGAGAGAGATTTTTCTGGTAAGACTATTACTTTTGTGATCATCGTCTGCATGAAGACAGACATGACCTACCAGTGTTTTATTTTCATCTAATGAAATTGTGCAGTGGGGTGTTGAAGGGAAGCTGAGGAGATGGCTCTCATCTGCTTGCTGTTGCCCGAGATGTCAAGGATCCTGGAGAAATCCCGAGGGTCTCTCCTAGCTCTCCTCGTGCCTTTTCCAGCCCCATACCAGACAGCTGCTGCTCATGAGTAGGATCTCGTCCCATACAGCTTCTTGGTTTTGAGACTGGCATAAGAATGCCTTGAGTTTCCCAAAAGATAAAAGTTGCCTTAGTATAAATTAACTTGCCAAGGCCCCCACAAGGGCCAGTTATTTGAAATAGCTGGGTTTTCCTGCTAAAGTCTTTGTAAGTTTGCCTAACTTTTGGATGGTGAGACAAGGGATTATTTGCCTTGTTTTATGCACTGTAAAAGATTGCAGAAGCGCTGTAGGCATGGGTCAAATGCTGTCCTTTGTCAAAATACGTGAAGCAGACGTACCATTTCTCCAGCATCTCAAGGAGCTCAGGGGCTGCTGTTGGTGGTTCACAGTGGGTTTCTGGGGATTTGGACAGAGGGCTTCACGCGGTGGCCCGAAGGACAGGCTCCACTGCTCGCTGTGATCTTAGTATCTCTGATGGTTACCTCTCTGCAGTGGCAAAGCAGGTTTCCTGATTTCTCTTGCTGTTTAGTGTCACCTGGGTGATGCTGAAGTGCACACCATGCATGTGCATGTGCAGGGAATGGTCAGACCTCCCTGCAGTCCACTTGGTCTGACAGGCAGGAAAAGTATATTGGAGGAGCTGGTTGGTGATACCTGCCCCATTTAGGCTGATGAACTTCCCACACCATGTGAATTATGTACAGCATCCGCCAAATAGTCTTTTTTTAGCCTAGGGTCATTGCAATGAACATAGCACAGAGATGTGCATGGGTTTGTCTCGTAAAAGCTCTTTTGCTTGGTGTGATAATACATCAAGTAGGTCTGTTTTGTCAATACAGCGTTGTAGCTGTAGTAGCCTTCTTCACAGGGGGAGGAGTCCACCAGGCTTGATTTTGTGAAGGAACAAGAGATTGTTTTCATGAAACTTTCAGGAGCTTAATGCCTTTAAAATATATCTCCCAAATGTGGTTGAAGTTAGCCAGTGGCTTCAAAAGTTTTTAGTGAGGACTGGTGGACAGACACATAGATACACATGCAGTGCAGTGGCATAAGGCCTAGTTCAGTAGGGAACTAACTTAAAGCATATGGGAAGGCTTAGCAAGCAAAACACTCTGCAGACACAGTTCTCCACTCCAGGAAGAGCCAAGGAGAGAGCCTGGCAGAGGTTGACCACACTGATGCAGAAAATCACTGGAAACTAAAATACTGGCTGGGAGGGTAATTGGGGTTGAGCCCTCAATACCGAAACTGGGAGACAAGAAAAACCTATTTTCAGAATATCTATCTCTCTCGGAGGCCATATGTGGGCAGCGAATACGTTGGTTCTTGTAGACACTAGGCCTGGTGGTTAGACCATGCGTCTGACAGACGGAGCACCTGAGCTGCTCCTGCACTAGCAGGGCTGAGGGAGCCCTGTCAAACCAGGCAGCTCCTGAGCTGGAGGCTTCCTACTGTAAAAAGGGGTTCCCAAAGGCGTCAGGGCAGGTAGGACTGACACTGCTCCCCCTAAGTACCAAATGGGGTTTATTGCTGCAGCCTGACTTTCGCTGTTTGACACAGCAAACCTTGAAAGTCAAGCCATCCTCATATGTACAGTAAGACAGTCTCACCTCAGTCTTTCTTGGCTGTGTTGTTGGGTGTTAGGCTTAATTATGCTTAATTACTCTTTCCTGGGAAGGTGCAGGGGTATGAGCACAGAGCAGTATCTCAGCTCCAAGGCTCCTCTGCATCACCAAGCGATGACCAAGCAGGGGTGAGTGAAGGAGGTGTGGGGACACCCTCTTCACAGCCGGAGCACCTGGCTGGTGCTGGATTTCCACAGCTAAGTTTACGTCTGACTCCCTTCACAAGTGAAAAAAGAGAAGTCTAATCAGGCTTTTGTGGTGATGGTGCTGTTTCTTGGGTGGAAGTTGAAAGACACTGTGGCAGGTTGATGTTATGGAAAGCCCCAGTGGGCACACACATGTTGCATCTTTGTTATTATTTTTAAAATTACCCATTTCTACAAATCAGCCTTATTGCCCACCTGTGAGCTTTCTGTAACGCTTACCAAGAGAAATTATTAATTTTAACTTTTACACCTATTGAGAAAGAAAGCTTAATTGGCCCAATAAAATTTCCCACCTAAGCTTCTCCAAACAAGATCAGCCAAGGCTGAAAGTGGTTGCCACTTTTGGGTAGTCCCTGTGGGAGGGGGCCTGGGCTGTTCAACGGGCTGGTCTGGCTGTGGAGGGAGGTGTAGGGGGATGGCACGCAGGCACGCAGTGGCTGGGGGCGGCGTGGAGCATCTCAGCTTGAGCTGTGGTTGCGTGCGGCTGCGAGCAACAGCCAGGGCCTGTGGGCACCAGCAGATGTGAGGCGATGGTGGGCACACAGCTGGAAATCCCGGGGTCGGGAGGTGGGGGATGAGGGCTCCCCTTTGCCTTAGCCCCAGCACATGGCAGGCAGTGCCTAACCTCAGCCACGTGCTGGGCTCAAGGGAAATTTTTCAGGAGGCAAAGGGATGAGGTCCCGGACGTGCTGGCAGAGCTGCACCACTGTCTTTACAGCCTACATTTTCAGAGCGTTGTCCAGGCACTAAATAAACCAGGTAGCTTGCAGTGATGTGGAGATTCAACAGGGCCCCATAACACCGGCCAGTTTTAGCCACATTTATTTAATGCCTGCATACCAAGAGACGCTCCAGACTCCTAATGCAAACTATAACTTTTCTGTTAAACACTTACATAGACACCACATGCCCTTTTGTAAGGTGGTGCACGTCGCTCCTTGCTTTTGCTGTCTCTATTTGGAGAAGATAGCAAACCTTCCATTCATATTATTATTCTTATTCTTTGTCCTGTGTTCCTGTAAAATAGCTTGAAAGGAATAAAACCACCAGCAAAAATCAAATACAGCAGTACTGAATTTATTAAACACCCATGTGCCAAATAGGTGAATCACTAATACGGACAGGTCATTATTATAGAATGGTTATAGATGCATTTTCATGCATTCAGGTCAGATGATACAGAGCAGACTCCATTAATCTCTTTTGGTAAGAAACCACAGGCCACTTCATGCAGTGTTACCACCTTGGTTTTCATTTACAACCAAATAAAAATGCAGTTAGGTTTTTAATGTTTGTTTATTGCTTTTATTTCTGCCGTATTCCTGTTTGTTGGCTTGTTCCGATGTGTATATCCTTCTTGAGTCTCCCCACCATCCATTTATTTCCTCTATCTGTAATTTACCAGTGTTGTCATTTTGTGAACCATCTGATGCCTTCCAGGCTTGGCAGGAGAAAGTCTGGCCAAGGCCAGTCTCCTGGTTGGAGGTTGGAGCGTGGCACCTCTGGCCGGGTGCCGGGACCCAGGGAAGGGGCGCAAGCGCAGGTTGCTACAGGTCCCTACCCACGGCCTCTGTGGCTGTGCCTGTTTCTGAAGGGCTGTGAGGAAGAAGCGTCTTGTGGATCACGTGTGTCTCTTCAATATTGTGGGCATTTGTGACCCAAAGGGCCCCATTTTATCACTGTGGACACTTGTATCTTGACAAAGGTCCGGGCCTCTGCACCTGCAGTGGGTGGAGGCTCCAGTGGTCTGAGATGCACCCGTGACTCATTGAGAAGGCTTTGCTGACGGCAAATCTTTCGTTGGTTTTGTTGACTTCCTCGGGCAACTTTGACTTCAGAGGCTATTTTGTTGCTCTCGGCACCATTCATTAGCATTTTCCTTCCCACTGTGGATATATATAAAGATGTCCTTTCATTGCCTCTCGAGTGTAAACATACTAGGGTACTTCTTGCAAAGGGACTTTTATGTATTTATAAATCAAGGTCACTGTGGTGCAAGTGGTTACTTGAGTGCACCATGTTCATGGCTGCCGTTTTATTTATATACAGGGCTACATTACTGCATCTGCGGAATGGCAAGTAGCTAAGACTTCTTGCGCCACTAAGACAAAATGAAGTGAAGTAAACACAGCAAGAGTTGCTCATGACAGCCCATAACAAAACTGAAATGCTGCAGAAATTTATCAGAGGGTATCTATGTAATGATGTGCCCAAACCGCAGCCAGCCGGAAGGGTCTGGCTGAAGAGCAGAATGTTTTTACTCCATGGCGTGTGCAAGGCTCTGCGGGGCAAGCCGTCTCCGCTTCCGCTCCCCTGGGAGTGGAGTGGGGTCCCTCCCTGCCACCAATGGGCGTCCCACCGGGAGGGTCAGGTGAACCTGACCCTCTCAAGGCATAGCAGTGGCATTTCCTTACTCGGGGACTGCAATCTACAGTTCCTAATTTGGTGGTGTACAGAGCCTTCTCCTCCACCAAAAAATCCTCATGCAAGTTTTAAATCGCTCCATTATTGGTGTTGCTTCATGCAAAGGTTGCATTTATAGAACATGGGATCCAACGGCATAATTCCATGGGACGTGAAAGGAACATTACCTCAAATACTACCATTTTGTTTTAAAGACACGGGTTCTTTGTATTTGCCTCCTGGTTTGTGGCATTTGCTGCTCAGATATGAAATATTGCTAGATAACTTAGTTTGAAATGGAAGCTGAGATAAAGATTCAGTTCCTGGGACTGCGTTTAAGAAGAATGCCAAATATCATAAGATTTATAGTGAGCTAGCAACACTGTGAATGAAAATATCTGTCCGATAGGATATATTATGGCATGTCTAGCATGCAAGTGCTGTGGATTTTCAATTTATTACTTCCTACTTGTACAAAATAGAAGGTTTGAGTTAGTGAATGCACTGAAGAGGTGCTGATGTAAAGATGCAGGCCTCCCACCCATTGCTATTGTACATGGTGCTGACTACCAGAAGTCACATCGTCTACCCAACATTGTTACACTGGGTTTTGACATGTTGTTGCTAAGACACACACCTAGAGACAGACTTGAGTGGGAAAGCCGGAGATCTGGTCACTGTGGGGTGCTTTCTGGTGAGGCTTGCTGCATGCAGATGGCAGGATTCTGCTGCCATTGTTCCACCACCAAAGGGTGCATTCCCTTGCTCGTGGTGGACCTTTTTCCTGGAAGAGGCCTCGCTCTGTGAAAACAGGAATGGCATCATCTACCAAAAAGGGTGTTCTCCCGTACCTCATCGAGCTGTTTATCTTCCTTGTGTAATCACAATGCGGCCCTTTGGCAGGATCCTTGGGCACAACTTCTTCCAGAACTTTTGAGCTAGGACTTGATACCTGTGCAAGCAGTGACTTCTCCAGGGGGCATGAGGGAGATGCTGTCTCCCATCGCATCTGGCAGAGTCGGGGGACCGCAGCTAAGAAGCTGACGTGATACGTGCCCACGTCAGCCAAGACTGTGACCGCGGTGGCAGAGCCCTTGGGGAGAGTTTCTGTCCCTGTGGGGTGAGCTGGGCACGTGTGTTTTCTGTGTGACTTTAGCGGGATAAGCCCAGAGGACTTCAGGGAGCTCTTGGGAAGAAGAAATGATGGCTGTGGATTGGGCACATCACCATGAGCATCCCAGAGTGTCTGGGAAGCGCCGGACCAAAAAAGTTGATTAGAGATACCGGCTGCCCCTGGCTGGGCAGCGGGACCAAAGTCCTGCCCAGTGGCACTGGAGAGATGATGGACTTGCAAAACCCCATTGTCAGATGCACATGCATGTCGGCAGCGCTTTCTTCTCAGATCCTGCCTACATGCTTCCCCTGCACTGTTAAAACTAAACAATATTTTCATTGAGGAGGTCTCTGACTGTGGTGGCCAGGGGCTGCCAGCAGAACCAGTGTGAAAACCCAGTCAGGTTTGCTGAGCAAACCATGGTTTGTTCGTAGACAGGATGCTGCAGCCCTGGGGCTGTCCTATTTGTGGGAGAATTGCACAGAAAAGTCCAAGGAGAGGCAAAACCAGGAAAGTTGGCACTGACACATGTGTGTATGTAGGGCTGGGGTGCTGGGCATCACAGAAGCGCAGACCCATAACAGCTGTATGAGGGCGATGTGGCCCCAGCAGTGTGCAGACTCCTGAGATGGGCTGGGATAATGTGAGGTTAACAACTGAACATGGAAATCCTCCTGGGAAACACGACCTTGACCTTATTATGCAGCCGCTGGGGGCTCCAGCTCAATCTGCTGAGGCAGAGCAGAGAATTGCTGTGTGTATGGTGTCCTACATGTTATAATGACCGATTTGTATTTTATTAAAGCAGAGCTACTGGCGTCTGGGACGGAGGGATGAGGGTGTTTACTGTTTTGGCATCACTAAGTCCAGGCTCACCCCATTACATTGCGCTGCGGCAGGGTGCAGCGCGGCTCTGAAGCCAGGGCTGCTGGGCACAGCCGGGGTGATACGGGGCAGCCGGGGGCAGTGGCTGAGAGCCCGCAGCCCCTGAGAATTAGAGATAGGGCTCATGTTGAGCATCGCTGTTTTCAAGTAGCCATAAAAAGAAATGTTTGTAACATCTTAGGGCCTGAGCGACAATACTGGCTCCATTGAAATCAGCAGCACAACTCCCCCTGAATTCCACACAGACAAGATTTAACTCTGTCAGCACGAAGGCGTTTGGGGTTATTGATTTCCTTGCTGTGATTGTCTTTGCTAGAACTGCAGGCGTCAGTCACGTGCATTAAACAGGGATAGATAAACAAGAAAAACTGGAAACAATAAGTGGAAAGTCTGCAGCTGCATCTAGCATAAATTGTTCCTGTTTCTGTGTTTCCTTCACTGCTCTCATCTGAATCAGGACAAACAAAGAATTCTCTGGGATGCGGTTTATGTAATCGCAAGAAACCAAAAATGCTGGTTTTTACTGAAAATTCTCAGCCCGGCATTTTCCATCGTCTCCTCTAAAAGGAAACCAGTGTTTCCAGTTTGGATGTTTCCCAAGGAATTGTCTTTCAATATCTGAAAGCATCTTGTGTTCGCAAAGCCAGTAATAAGTAAATGTGATCAAAATGACATTGATTTAGATTTGGGTAAATAACAAGCCCTGGGGAGAGGTGCAGGGCCTGATAGTTGGGTTTGCTTGGGTTTCTGTTCATATCTGCTTGATATTTTTATCTTAGGAAAGCAGGAAAAAAGCTGTGTGTTCTTGAAAGAGAGGGGAAAAAAACCCAACACTTTTAAAATGTGTTACTATTTATTAATATCCCTCATCAGACTCAAAACTTCTGCACAAGGGGCGTACCGCTCACCAGCCTTGCCCTCTGACCACCTCTCTCAGTTAACCTTCTCCCTTATTGACGTCTTTCCGGCAGAAGATGCTGGAATACCTGTGGGAGGGAGTGTTTGCAGGATGGCAGCACAGGGCTGCAGCTGCAACGTGCCTGCCGGAGCGCGACGTCTGGCATCAGCACGCCCGAGCCCAGCTGTCACTGGAGCACTGGTCGTGACTGCGCTTGGCAGGCCGATGGGCTGCACAAAAGCACACGGCCACCATTCAACTTCAAAACGAGCTCTAAATCTCATTCCAGGCCGGGACAAAGCTTCCTCCGGCTGGGTCCTGGAGAAAAGCCAGGTCTCAGACAGGAGCGGTGCCAGCAGTGGTGGGGGCTGGCAGAGGCAACAGCTGGCAGGCAAAGCCCACGGGCAGGCGAGCTGGCAGCGGCGGGGTGGTTATTGCCTGGATGCATGAATCCTGGTGAAATAAAAGGGAAGCCTTTGTCAGCTGATGCGCATCAGCCACATCCTTCAGGAGGGGTGGATTTAGGAAGAGGTGGCTTTGATCACTGTAAGCTGTGTTGGCAGGCTCACACGCTGCCTCTCGCTGGAGCACCCTGCAGCACCTCCTGGCAAGAAACGCTGGTAGCCCTTCGCTGCCGCACACCTCCTTGCTGCGTACGAGGCTGGCCAGCGTTTCGGGTGGTGTGGGTGGTTATCAGCGGGGTAGCAGGGCGGTTTGAGGAGGTTTTAAGCCACTGCTGGAAGCACTGCATCGAGCTGTTAGGCTGCGTCACACACTCAAATACTCAGCAAGTGACTGATTGAATGTTGCTTATAAATACTGTAGTTCATCAAGCCTTCAGTGGCTATTCAGTGAAGAGCTATTCAACTATTTAGAAAGTGTCACTGTAAGTTGAATGTACCGATTACGGATACGTGTGTCATAAATGTGTCATTTTATGCCAGTGGTGGTTACGTGAAGTATATGCTGTTTCTGATGTCTCACTGTAAGCAGCTAGGCCGACAACTTTAAAATAAACCTCTTCAAGAAAATTGGTTATTTTTATCTAGTGCTCTCAATTTTCAGCTTGAGCCAATATTTACCTATTCAATCAGACGAAAGTTAAAATAAAGACTGACTGACTGACAAGTATTTGTTTAAACTTCAGAAGCCCCCCACTTTCCTTTCTTTCTTATCTCAATTTTCTCAACTATCAGCTTTCTGTCACTAATTGCCACACCTAATCACTTTTCCACTAGGAAGCAGCCTGGGACTGATAGGAGCCAAATATTTGAAAATCTGAGCTTTATTTGTTAAAAAATACACCCATTCTCGAGGAGGGAAGGTTAATGAAGAGTCCCCCCCTCTGAGCATCGCCTGCAGGACTGCCGATCCCCGCGCTGGGCCAGGCCGTGTACCAGCGGCACCACCCTCTGCCTGAAGTTAATGGCAAAATGTCGCTTGACACCCATAGGGTCTGGACTTTGGTGCGGCAAGGGACATAGGGGATCATGGAGGGGGTCACTTTGCACTCACCAGGGTGGAGGTGGATTTGCTGCTCCTGATGCTTGCGGAGGGGGAAGAGCATCACGAGAGCCTGGCGCGTGCTCCCGGGGATGCTCCCATTGCCATCCACCCCTCCAGCCCACCGCAGGGCTGGCTGACATCCTCCTTTCTACTTCCCTTGCTGTGTTTCTCTACCCAGGTGATATACCGAGCCCTGTCACCGCCTTACGCCGCAGAGGACCCATACAGTGCAGAAGCCCAGGCGCAGCTGAAGATCACCAACCTGCGGGTGCGGCTGCTAGAGCGGCAGGGCTGCCCCTGCCTCCCTGCCGAGCCGGCTCCCCGGCCCCCGCAGCCCCCGCTGCCTTTGCACTACGCCATCTACGACTTCATCGTGAAGGGCAGCTGCTTCTGCAATGGCCACGCTGACCACTGCGTCCCCGTTGCCGGATTCAAGCCCGTCAAGGCGGCTGGTGTTTTCCATGTGGTATGTACATGTGCCCAGCAACATCTGCACTGCAGGAAAGCAGTTTTAAAAACAGGAAGGACAGTACAGAGTATGGTGTAGGCCCAAGTATGTGGAGTTTGATATGTGATGCCCTGAATTCCAAGCACAGTGAGCAAAAGTGGTCTTTACAAAGGAAGTGGTCTCCATGTCGGGCTGAAGTGCCGGGCTTCCGTTGTGGCTTGGTGTGGGGTCCACCAGGACTCTCATCCTTCAAGGGTGCTCCACAGTAATTGACTTACTTCAGGTGTATCCTTAAAAAACGCTAAAACTTCTCACTCCCTTCTTTCCCCAAATGCTAACTTGCAATAACACAATGTGTAAATGATAATAAATGAGAACATTTTTATGGCGAGGAAGGAGAGCTTCTCTGAAGGTACTAGGCATCTTCTGATTACCATTGCTTCTGGAGTATCCTCAGATGCTGGGTTAGATCCTGAACCGAGAGGCCAGAGAGCTGGGTTTTGGCTCTTGCTCCCAGTCTTTCCATTGCACTTTGCAATACCTTTCTCCAGATAAAAACTCTGTGCTCTAGTTTTGAGGGGACTCCCATCACAAGAGCTCTGAGCTCACATCCCTTGGGACCCACCAAGACCTAAACCTCCGTCCTCCCATGTCCTGGAGAAGCGAGAGCTGCTAACCCGTTGGGGAGGTGATGGGCGCAGCAGTGGCCAGTGCCTGCGACGTGGCGTGCCTGCACCCTGCCAGTCTGGGGATGCTCACTGCCCCAAACGCATCTTGTCCTCCTGCCCAGCTGGCTCTGAACGTCCTGGCTTTGCTGGCAGAGGAGCAGTAGGGAAAGCTGGGGCAGTCAAACATACTGCGCTGAATGATGTTAGAAAGGAAAGATAAAGAAACCCAAAATGTTAGGCAGTTACTCGAGGTAAGGAGGTCTGACATCTGTCTGGCTCTTTGGGGAACTCTCATTTCTCTTAAATTATGATCTCAGACATGAAGCAGACAGCATGTTTCCCTGCTGATAGAGCTAGGCTTTGCAACATCTTGAAAATACACCAATTTAAAAGCGTGCAGCGCTACGATTGATAAGACTGTTTCAAGTTGCACTGCTCTGCTTTCCACAGATGTTCCCTGAGCAAGAGCCTTTGAAAGGAGCTGTTTGCTCAGGATTATTTTGGTAAGATACGATTGCACGTCAGTGTGCCCCAGAGCACCACTGAGAGTTGTAGCAGCGCTTGCAGTCAAATACGCTTCTGGTACGGCTATAGCCTATGGAAACCATAGCACGCAAGTAACAGGTGGTGCTGAGGGAAGGAATCAAGTGCCAAAATAGCACTGAAAACCAAAGCAAGAAATAGCAACAAGCCCCTGCACCAGCCCCGAGGGGACTGGAAATTCAACTCCAGTTACAAATGTGTATGGGGCAGGAGTCCCAAAGGTGACGTTTCTGCAGTGAGACTGACTCATTTCACTCTGCCTTACAGCTTATTCCACATGTCCCATAAGGGGTGTGTGGGTGTAGGGGTGACGTAGCCCCATGGTTTTCAGGGAGGATCAGGGAGTGGTAAGATGTTTCCTCTCCCAATACCACTTTTTCCGTCGTAGGACAGGGGCAGCTGAGACTGAGCCTAATCCGTGCCAGGCTCCTGCCTGGCACGAGGCTGCTGCAATTCGAGGACTGCCGTGGCACCCTATTTGTGCGTGCCAGGCTGGGTTTTGCCAGTGCATTGCTTCAAGATGGGAAGAGAGGATTATTTCCAAGATGACAGCAAGACGTGTGTGTGTGTGAATGAACAGAAAAGGGACAAAAGATTGCTGGGCCTGTGGCTGCTTAGCTGGGAGAAGTCAGAGAAACTTCTGAAAAGAGAGCAGGATTTCAGAGAGGGAGCATGTTTGTACATTTCACCTGATAAAGTCACATACAAGATAATTCTGAAGAATTACGGTCAGTCATTCAAGTGTGAGATGGGGACTTCAGTCTTGTCTCTGTGTAATTGTATCTACATAGGGTTTTAGCAGAACCTTCACTGTAAAACTGAGGACAGCAAAAGCTGGGAAGCACATTACCATTTCACAATACGATTATAAAATCTCGCTCTGTTTTTATGCTTGTTTAGACCAGAGCACTCCTGAAGAATATCCCCAAAGTTAGAGAGTTAACATCAACATTTAAGCAAGTTTAAGATCCTTTAAAAAAAAAACCAAAACTTTTCCAAAAAAAGTATGTGCAAGTTTTCTTAACCCCTACTTGGTCTCAGCCCACAGGCAAAATCCCAACTGCAGGTTTACTTTCAGTCCCTGCTTGGCCAGTGGAAGACCCGGACGTGATGTATTTGTTTTTCTCTTGGGCTGCTCTGGGCAGTAACTGCCAGGTCTCGGGCAGATCTCGCAAAGCAACTGGAAGCATTTCATCCATCTCACCCAGAGAGGATCTGACAAAGCCATGTGGGGATGTGGGGATGCTGGTGGCCACTGCTTGGGCAGGTTTAGTACAGGGACCTGACCGTGGGGGCCAGGATGCTCCACTCAGCTCAGAACATTGGCCCAGCTCACTGCCTTGAGATTCCTCCCATTGGAAAATTTTTTTCTTGATGGCTGGGCCATCACATGCTGGGAATCTGACAGTTTTGAAGGAAAATATTCTGCGTGTCTGAAGGGAGGCTAGAAGTCCACCTTGGCCAAGAGGTAATACTGACTGGGGACATCCTCAGGGTCTGGGGGTGGGATACGAACAGAGCTGGTCCGTAGACAACAAGGGGCTCCTTCCACCACAGCAGAAGCAGCTCTGGCTCTGTTCAGTGAGGTGGGATAACCTCCTCTGTGATCCCTCCGAGTCGGGTCAGATCAAAGGTGGATGTCACGGAGTCCAAGCATTCACTCTGAGAAGGAAATATTTCACGTTAGTCCCAACAGCAAAATGCAATAGCCAGGGCCTAATAAGAGAATAGGTTTGTTTCTGTGCCCTCCCTGTCGACCAGCTGCGAAACCCTCCATGACGTTCCTCTCTGTGGCAGTGACTGTGTGGGTACCGTAGAGCAAAATTGCCAGTGATTTCTCCACCCACTCTTCCTCCTAGAGGAAAAAGGAATTTATGTAGGAAAGCTCTGGGTTTGTCTGAGCATCAGAAATGCCATGTCAGCCTTTAGGTGAATTCTGAATATACAGGTAGGGCTCCTGCTCTAGGGGAGTTTATCTCTCCATGAGCTGTGGGAGAAGTCTACAGAAAGGACCTAGCTGCCTTCCAGCGACGGCAAGGGCTGCTCCTTGTGGGTAGTATGATCCTGTCCGCCCCTTGTTATACACTTGTGTGCAACAGTCAGCTGTCAGGATGACACAGATACTCTTCCTTCTCTTCCCCACTCCTCCTATCTACTGTCATCATTTTCTGTAAGTCTTCCATGGACGTATCTTCTTCTATTTCTTCTATGATTATTCAAACGGTCACTACCCAAATCTCATCAACAACAGCCCAATGCATGACCAGGAAAACACATGCATAGACAAACACACCTCACACCATACCATGCAAAGCAGTTGGATCAGTTTGTGACCTGCGTTACATAGTGAAACACCCGTGTGAGTAGAGAAATGGATTCACAGACACAGTAGAACCCTCCTGATCTTCGTGGCCATGAGAAGACTGTTTTTTCAGCTGATGCATAGCATAGGAGTTTCTCACCCCTTGCCAGTACCTTTATGCACAGAGCTATTGCAGTGTACACTTGGCCCGTTACCAGCTAAAGCATCCCCATGGCCTGCTTGCTGCTATGGCAAGAGTTGTGAAAGAGGAAATTGGCCTCAGGATAGGTAGGATCTTGCAATTTGGGACTCCAAAGTGGGGAAAGCAAACCCAGAGATGCCTTGTCTGGGCGCTGCAGTTCCGTCTCAAGGGGAGGGCGGGAGTTCATTCATCTCAGAGATTCCTTGGCCCTCCCTGACTGTGGAGTCCTGCAACAGCCGAGTGGTTTTCATGGCTGGCCTGAGTTACCAGTGTTAGAGGGCTGTGTCCTTGCTGAGGCTTCCTGCTTTTACCCCTATGAGTTGAGATCCCATTATCAATTGATGACTTCATTATCTCATAGATAATCCAATATTATCAACTACTAATGTTTCCTGCTGTCTCCTTCCTTTCCACTCCTACACTCCCACTAGTGAGTGCAACGCTGTCTGCACATCTTTCACCTGCATTGAACAGAGTGAGAACAAATTAAGTGGCCTGGTTTTTTTCTTTCTCTTGTTCTCTTTTGCCCTCAAAGACAGTTTTAATAATGTGATACGGCAGCTATCTTTGCTCTGAAGAAAGAAAATGGGAAACTAGAACCCAGGCATGAAAAAGCTTCAGCAAACTGAAGATGTGCCCAAAGCGGTTTGGTGTGGTGCTGCTGCCATACTGAGATGGTACTGCTGCGATTACGCTTGCACACGTCTGTAATAGTCCAAGGTGCTGTGTCAGTGTAAGTCAGTCAGTCAAGGACTTTTCCAGGAACTGTGCTGTATTTTCTGGGTTGAGCAGACAAACCAGTTCAGGAACTTGATAAGTGAATGCATCTGGACTTGATTTCTGCAGCTGCCTGACAATTAGGTACCAAACCCCAGCTAGACCTCACCTAATTTGAGGTGTGCAGTTGATGTACCCAAGTTAGTCAGCTGATCTCCCTGGGTTCCTTCCATAGNGCTCCAGTTTGTGCCTGTTGCCCCTTGTCCTGTCGCTGGGCACCACCGAAAAGAGCCTGGCCCCATCCTCTTGACACCTGCCCTTTAGATATTGATAAGCATTGATGAGATGCCCTCTCAGTCTTCTCTTCTCCAGGCTAAACAGACCCAGGTTTCTCAGCCCTTCCTCATAGGAGAGATGCTCCGGTCCCCTCAGCATCTTTGTACTATACACTGTGGTTGAAGTCCCAGGTAGACTGAGCCACCATGATACAGCACTTCTATATAGTTGGGCTCCCCCATCCCATGTGGCCAACCCAGTGGCTGTTATAAATTGTTATCTTGCTATTGACATCAAAAGATGCTGAAGATCTTCTCCAGCAGCACTGACAGAAGCCTATTGTACAAGGAATTAAAAAAAAACCACCAGACGGCCCCCACACCCTGGACAACAAGCTTTGTATTCTTTCACAAGAACGAGATAGGATATGAGAATTTTCCCATGCATAAATTTGGTTGTCTGGTGCTTTGGGAAAGAATACCTCCCCGCATGCTGACAGCAGCCAGTACGCATTGGTTCTAAACTTGGCACAGTGGCTCAAGCGCAACACAGTTTAAAAGCTGTCGTTAGAGTCTCAGCGTGAATGCCGTGATTTTTGTTTAGGTTGATATCGGGCACATTTTCCATGAAAGTGAAAAAAAAAAAAACCCCACAAAACAATTTTAGCAGTTCCAAGAAAGAAACTCTATTAAGCCATTGCCCCTCCCAGCTATTTAGCCTATTTATGCTATCAGATGTTTGGGACGCTCATTTTCTTTTAGTGTGCATTTCTGTTGGACTCTATACAGTGGGTGAGTTCTTGCAATGTAAATCAATTCATAACAGGTGACTGAAAGCATTTTTCCCTCGACACAGCATTTCTTTCTCACTGCCCAGCATTTTGGAACGTGATAAATAGGGGGGAAAGTATTTTGTAGGATTCAACTAAAGAAAAAAACCCACGTATTTGTAATCTGAAAGGAAGCGCTGGAAGGTTATAATTCAGCAACAAAAGGCTCTGGAAGGAAGCATGCCCTAGCAACTGTCTTTGTATAGGGAAATCAGTCACTCGTTTATCTTATAGAAGTCAACTTTTGTAACACTGTTTGCATTGTGCCCTCTAATGACTGGCGTTGCGACAGGGCTGTAGAGCTAAGAAGGGAAACACTGTGAAAGCGAACTGGGATCTAAAGACCCTATGACAAAATGAAAAATGGTATGAGAAGGATTTGCCGCTTAAATGAGTCAAGAGCCATGTGAATGCTTAAAGCGGTGAGACATACTGGGAATTGTGTTTGTGTACTTAGCAATGCTCCAGAATGACCCAAGTGGGTATGCCTTGTAGTTAAATGTAAATCGAGGTAAATGAAAAGGGAGGAAAAAGTGTGCTCTTTCCCTTGTCAGTGCGTGGGGGTCACATTCTGCCTTCAGAAAGGTGCCCAGATGCCGGAGAAATCCCTGAGGCCGGGTACATCATTTCCCCACTGTACTTTGGGTCCCGGCAGAGCTGCCAGCCTGGTTTCTCAGCCCCAGTTCCCATCCGCCCTCTGGCACGATGGTGACTTTACAGGGCATCGCAGTCTTGCATCTGGCCCTCCTACAGCTCTTATGGGCATTAATTTCACCCGCTGTAGACAGTCTGCTGGCTGTTTTTCACCCACCGCCACTTGTCTTTTCCTTCTATTCCTCCTCCTTCTTGTTCCGTCTTTCTCCTATTTTCAGCGGTCACACTATTTCTTTAGAACTAAAAAAACACCTGTTTGCCTATGGGCTGCACGAAAGGGCTTGCAAATACTCACTTAATTTTGTTGTTTCCGATGCATAAAAATCTTTTCTGTCGTGTTGGATTTATGTAGAAGAAAAAAGAGATTTTCTTCAATGGGATAAAGCTAGGATGGAGAGATGTCTAAAGCAGAGCTGTTTGGGGCAGTAATTGTTGCAGTGCCATTGGAAGAGAATAAATACATCAGCCTGAGGCAAGCACTGAGGTCTGACTTTCATTAAATTTCTGGAAAAAAAGGAATAGGGAAAAAAGGTGTTAACTGAACAGTTGCACTGAGAAACAGGTTATTAAAGAGCCTGTTTCTCTCACCTCGCTCGGTTGAGACTGACCACTTAGCTGTTTAGCTTGTTCATTAGCAGGTCTGTGCCCTGCTCTGCCTGGCTGAGAGGGGTCGGGGCCACCACGGCACCTGGGGGGACCTCACAGAGGCAGAATTTTCTCGGGGTTCAGCCTGTTTGAGTAGCACTGCTGTAAAGGCTCGTCACCATGGGAATTGGGAACCCGGCTGCCTTTTCCAAAGCTTGCTCCCAGAGACCAGAGCCTGAGCGACGGCATCCAGTGCAGAAGCGGGGCCAGACGGGCCGTCGTGGCCTGTGCCCCCATGGGTACTCACCCAGACATGAGTCCTGCTGAGATTACGAGTCCCCGGTCTTGCAGCAAGCAGAGGTGCACGGGTTCGCAAAGCGTGTGTGGCAGGCTGGGCTACTGAACAGCCATCCCAGCCCACGCCGAGCTGAGCAGAGAGGGTGCGGGACCAACAGTGGGTTCTGGGCTTGGGAGGGAGCATCTCATGAAGATGAAAATTGTGATAAACCCTGGAGGAAAGGAGAACTGTGAAGCACTGCGCTTACGATAAGGACTGGGAATGTGTGGCTCCTCCTGACCCAGGCTGCAACAGCACTGGCCGAGCGGTCATCACCCAGGAACAGGTTTCCAGCCCTGACAAGTCAGCTGGGAAACCTGCACCCATAGACCTCTGTGCTGGTCCTGCCCTTGCATTATGCAGAAGTCAGAATTGCACCATACCATTATTTTTTTAAGCTTTGCAGCCAGACTGTTCATTTCCTTCCCCCTAGATGCATCATACCTTTACAAGCAATCAATATGAGGAGCTTTGTGCCCTGCTCTGCCTCAGGAGCTCTCTAAACACCACTGGTTTGATTTGCACCATTTCCAAATTTGGTTTTTTTGCAGCGCTCCTCGCCCAGAGCCCACAAACCCCCCATTGCTGCAGCAGGACGAAGCACCCCGCCATAGATTTCTTTTTAATTATTATTTTTTAAGTTGAAAAAAAGTCTTTCTTTAGCATTGACATACAGACTAAGAAGTTGGCGCACAGCTATTCGGTGGTTTAGTTCTTAGCTCTGCATGCCAAATAAACGGCTGCACATCAGGGTCTCGGGATATCCGTCCTCTTCTGTTTTATTTTCACCCACCTACCCCTACTCTGGCAATGCAGCATGCTCTATTATACAGTACTTGCGCTTTCAGAAAATGCAGGCTCTTACGCCTTGGGACCGTGAATGCGCTTTGGTGGGGAATGCTTGTGCATTCTGTCTGACTCAGTCTGTATTTGTCCATTGCTTATGCAGTCCAGTTGCTGTACTGTATTTTGCTTATTCCTGCTTTGATGATCCAGACATTTTCGTAAGGCAGGAAAGGATCACTTGAAAAGTTTTCAAAAGATTTTGCTATTTGCGTTGCTGCTGAAAAGTCTCTTAAGGACCTCCAAGGTCAATTTTGAAGTTTCTTCTGTACCGGTTACATCTGTCCCCTGTGAAATAGCAGCTGAAATCTATTCAGTAAAAAAAAAAAAAGTCAGAAAGTCATCATTAGCCAGGAGTGTGTGTCGTGTGCATGTGTGCTCCTACGTAACAAGCAGGAGCTGTTTACAACGTGCTCAAGGTCCTCTTCTGGTTTGTTTACTGGTCGGGTTTTTCACAGGAACCTTTTTCGTGGCGGGTCTCGGCAGCAAGTCATACAGTTAGGAACAGCACACTTGTAAAACCACAAGTTAAACAGAGCAGAAGGCAGCATTTTCCAGTAGCAGTTAAAGCTATGCCCCAGCTCTGCGCCGGATCACCAGCTACCCCAACCTCCTGATGCCGAAAGCAGCCGGCAGCTGGTGCAGCTCTCCAGCTCCATTGGTTTTGCGGCCAGCGTGTGGCATGGGCAGGGCAGCCTGAGGTCCCTGGCTTGTTACTGAGCAGCAGGAGAAGCAGAACCATGCTCAGTTTATTGCCTTCCTTTCTCTATATCTTTCCCCATGGCTGGCAAAGAAAAGGGCACCAGCGTGGCGAGGCACCGCTCGCCTTGTGTTTCAGCAAACACAGAATGCCGGTCGTGCCTTGAGCGTGGCCGTGCATCAGACATCTGGAGGGACTTGCAGCTGAAATGCTTTTAGTAAAATTGTATTTAAAAGCAAAATGTCGAGCAGAGTAAAGCTGCAAACACAGGCAACCACTGAAATAGCTATGGTAGGTAGCCTCCTGCCACGCAACTTGGGAAAAGGCAGGGCCTTCAGCCTTGCTGATGGAGCCATGCTGCTTCAGAGCTTGATCTCTATTGTATCTAGGGGCTGTCGGGCTGGTCTTGTCCTCTGGCTACGTCCTGTTTTCTTTGCATTTGCCAACAGTGTGAGTAATGCCAGCGACTGACAGCGCATCTGGCACCAAGCGTGCTACACTGGGTTTTCGTCTCTAATTACCCCATTACCCTAGGTTGTCTGGCTGTTAAATTATCTGTCATGGACATATTCGAGTACAGTCACTCACGGTCCTTGTGCTGTCCTTGGTTCTTCCTTTGTGGGGCAAAAACTCTGCCTAGGATGAGTAGATAACTGTATTTCAGGGGTTCAAATTGATTTTTTTCATACTTATTTATGCTGGTGATGGCTGGGCACACAGAGCTGAGGTTGTGGGTGCTGTTCCTGCAGTGCTGCAAAGGACTATTTATGTTTGAGGGGGAGAAAAATAGGAAGGTTTTACAGTGTTTCCCAAGCATGCTTTGAATCTTGGGGTTTTTTAATCTCTCCTGGAAATTCATGCTGCAGCTGGAAACTCTCTGCTAAAGACCCTTTTAAATCTAAAAAAAAAAAAAATCTATGAGTATACAATACCATAACATACTGATCCACAAACACTAATCTAATTGAAAATGTAACTGCAGAATATTTGCCTTTGACTGAACTGGACATCAAGGCAGACATCATGCTAGCCCTCTTTCTAGTCTACGTAATAGCATCTAGCTGGCATGGTATCTCCTGTACGTGGGCATTGCTTGCGCGCCGGAGACTGTTTGGGCTTTGCTGTGGGTGACCCTTCCTCGCTTTGCCCTCCTAGGTCCATGGGAAATGCATGTGCAAGCACAACACAGCAGGGTCCCACTGCCAGCACTGCGCCCCGCTCTACAACGACCAGCCTTGGCAGGCTGCTGACGGCAAAACCGGAGCCCCCAAAGAGTGTCAGTGTAAGTAACCAGCCGGGAACAGTGTCTCCATAGCCTCTGCCAGAGTGAAAACCTTCTTCCTTGCGTGCCTTTCTTTGTCCTGTGTTTCCAAGAGGCAGCAGGGTGGTGGGCAGATGCCGTGGAGGTTTGAGGATTACTTCTACGGTGCCGAGGAGGGATGCTCGGGGTGAGTGCAGCTGCAGGGGACGGCAGAGGTCGCAGGGTGATCTGCTTCAGTAACAGCAGCGTTCTAGCCAGAAGGGTGCTGAGGATTAACTGCACCACCTGGGAGAGGTTTGCAGGCATGCTGAGCGCCATCCTGCTGTGGCTATGATGCTGTCAACACTTAAGCTAGCATCAGCCTGCCTATGTGGGCTGTGATGTTCCCCAAGGGAATGACAGTGAATCCCTGTTTCCACCGGCAGCATTTAATGAGCAGGGGTCAGAATAGATCTCACTTCGCCCGTGACTTCAGATGTGTGGGCATCCAGACTTCCTCCACTGCCAGCACAGGGGAGGGGCGATGCTCGCCCTCTCTCACACCGCCGCCCCACCCACCTGCCTTTTCGCTCTGCCAGATGCAAGGAGCATCCTCACAGCACCTGCGTGGCAGATCCTGTACGGGACGCTGCTGATTTCTAAAGCAGGGAGGGAAGGATCTTGCCCCAGCAGGATCAGTGGATGTGGAAGGTCTACCTGTACCAGCCTGACCACTTTGTTGTCCTTGTACTGGGAAACCCCTACTGGAAATAAAAGAGTTAAAAAAATAATTTTTTTATTAAATGTCACCTCTAGAGTTTGGGAAGCACGGATCGAAATGTGATGATACTTCATGTGTTTGAATGAATAACGGATTCATAGGTCAGGTCTCCATTCCAAAACTAGGTTTGGATTTTTGTGTCTCTTTTCTATAAATCAACATCTTTCACTGCCTTAATGAGTCTTTCTGTTCCCTTTGGCTTCGTCTCAGCATGCAAGTGTAATGGGCATGCCGACACTTGTCATTTTGACATGGATGCATGGCTGGCATCGGGCAATCGCAGCGGCGGCATCTGTGACAACTGTCAGCACAACACGGAAGGGCAGCACTGCCAGCGCTGCAAGCCGGGCTTTTACCGGGACCTCAGGAAGCCTTTCTCTGCCCCGGACGCCTGCAAACGTAAGTCAGCGACCTTTTGCTAGTAAAATGCTTCTCAAGTGGGAGGATGTCAAAGGAAAAGTGAGATCTTCCTGCCGCTGCTTAAAGCAATCTTCTTGCTTCAGTGAAGGACAGGGAGCTCTTTTTATTCCCTTTTTGATCCTGGTTGCAAAAAGCAATGGTGCGGTTTGCAGGGCAAAAGCCTGCAGATGCTGTTGACAAATCTGTCCCGAGGATCCCTGTAGCTTGGGGGCAGGGGAAGAGAGATGATTCATTGACTTTCTCCTGCTATTTTTGGAGAGAAAAAGCTACATCATGTTTGCATGTTCTCCTTGTTTGGTGATTGCCGCAGCCTCAGAAGCGGAGTGCCGCAGCCAAAAGGGGTGCAGCTGATAAATACCATCACCCACCAGTGCATGTTCGCAGCAGCAGCAGGTGGGCTCGGAGGGAAAGAGGTGGGAACACCAGTTAAGTGATATTCCAGAAGGTGTGACACCGAGGAGGGCAGGCCAAAGGCAATGAATGACTCGGCCACATGTGAAATTAAATATTTCCCAAGCAAAAGCAGTGATCCAAAAGCCGTGCTCCCCAGGGACGACTGTGAGGATGATGACTCACCGTGGGGGACTCCAGATCCCCAAACCACGCTGGGCACGTTACAGTGGTCAGTTAAATATAGGGTGCAGGCATGCTCTCCGCTCTGTGCCTGCAGCCACCCATTGACTTCACCAGATTTCTCCTCAATGACCCAAATCTGGAGGAGAACCTTCATGGGTGGCACAAAAAAACCTGCTTGTATCATTTGAGGGGACACTGAGTACATCTCTCTCCTCCAAAGGAGAAATACCCGCCTTTAAAAGAAGAGAAACCCTTCTGGGGTGGCAAGCTGCGCCCCGGGCTGGGAGGGTTTGTGCGGTTTTGCTTTCGTCTGCAGGGTTGAGTGGGGAACAACCGCTTTCGTCCCACTCCCTCGCTGCGCATCATCCTCATGAGACTGACAGCGGCCCTGCCAGCCTGTCGCAGAAGTCCTCCTCATCTCCGCCTTTCACTCATTGCAAGGAGGAGCAGCAACAGCTGAGCTGCCTGCTTTACAACCCTAATTCTCTTTATGAAAATAGAATGACCACAGTTCTCCATTACTCGTGTAAATAATTATTTCACTGCTGTAGTATGTACACAGATTTGGTTTTTTAAACAGTGAATTTAATGACTTCTTAAAGTTCCTTTATCTGCTTGTATATGTGGAATTTCCAAGTCTCCTTTGAAACATCAGATACTTTCCCTCTGTAATTAGTGCCAGAACTTAGGCAAGGAACTTCTGTTTTGGAGTCTCGTGAGTAAAAACAAAGGTTTAAATCTTGCACTTAGATCCAAAGCAGGGGCTTGGGTTTGTTTTTTTTTTAACTCATGGATTCAGCCTTGCTGATTTAAAAAAACCCCAAACATTGGATTAATTGACTCCTGGTAGGTAATGCAGGACAAGAGACTGAAATAAATCCTGTATGGGACTCTCAAGCTCCTAAATGAGCTTTTAGTGGAGTTGTGCTACCTTTGCTAGGATTCTAATTCCTGATGCTCTTGACGTGCCAGCTCCCATTACGGAAGAGCACGCGCTTTTCAAAGGCCACTGATGCCAAGTCAAGCTTTGGCAATGATTTGAGTGAGGTCTTCTGGACACCTAAAAATAACGCCCTTCACCCTGGAGGTGGTAGGAGCGGCTGCCATCTCCTGTGATGTCTCACGCAGCCCGTTGAGGAGACGGGAGTTTCACAAGGGACCCATCGTAGGCTTTTCCTAGTGCCAAAATGCCCAGTCCAAATCCTGTGGCTGTTTGGAGGGTCTGAGAGGAAGACAAATGGCACCTCCTGGGCTGGCCAGCATGGAGCCTCCTTCCATGCAAAACCAGATGGAAACAGAGGTCTTGGGATGTATCACTGCAAAACAACCGTAGCTCAAAGGGGAGGCTGCCAACAGTGTCCGCATGCCTCTGTGCGAGTTAGACCAGCGCTAATGAAGTCAGGCAATACATCATGTCATTAGCTGTATGTTAGCCAGATCCCAGGAGACTTGATTAAAAAGTTTCTCCGAGCCCTTCTGTGTAGGAGGAAGCTATGGAGATGAGATGACTGATGGGTATTTTTGTTGACATATGCCGATGCTTGTTCCTCTCACCTTTCTGCATTCATCTCTAAATCACTGGCCCACGGCATTCCACTTTCCACGTTTTTCCCCCCCAAACAAGTATGCTTGGCATAAAGACTATAAATTTGTTTCCATTATTCTTTAATGCAACAATCTAGCCTCTTTATGGACCACTATGTATTCATGAACCCTGCTATTTAAAGGCCAAAGGTAACATATATTTGACAAGAACTGTAAGATAGCCTTGAGTACAGTGAGAAAAAGTGTACATTTATTTACCATCAGCATTAATTACATCTACTTTGTTGCTCTTTTATTTTTTTTTATATTTATGAATTACAGAGCACGAAGTACTCTAGTATCTCGGGGAGACAACTTTCTCCAGGATAAACTAGTTTCCACAAAAATGTAGGGATTGTCTAAATACTTTCCTTTCAGAGACCCTATTGCTGCAAACACACGGATTAATTCTCTCTGGGCTTTTCAAACCCTCCCAAATGCTCCCCTCCCTAAGACCCCTTCAGTGTTTTCCTTCTGGTCTCCCGCTGCTGAGGCTGTTCCCTGCACCTGGGGAGCCGGCATCTCACGGGGGAGCCCGGCAGCTTGCAGGGCCATAGCAAATGACTAATGACTGTTAAATTAAATTATATAAGACCGATTACAGCCTATGCCTGGCACATTTCCAAGGACTGTGCCACGGTCTGCAATAACAAGGGACGCGCGTGGTGCGGTGTTATTCTTTGTGGGAAGGCCATGGCGTTGTCTGCTTGCTTCTGACTCAAGGCACTGTTATTGCTCAACCGCGGGGTAGCATTGAAAATTTAAAAATACCAAGGTCAAAGTAAATAAAGGAGTTGTTAAACCATAATCTTAAAGGATACTTTAAAGATTCTTGTAGGCGAAGAGTGTATTTATTTGCTCAGGAGCAGGTGTGTACCTGATAAAACGAGACGTTGTGCCGTTTGTAAGAGCAATCTGATTACTCTTCCCCTCCACCACACCTATTGGTCCTTTTCTTTACATCCGTCATGAATTTTTGAGCCTCAGCTACAGTATGATAGCAGACCATAAATAGTGTTTCATAATTGCCGAATTTATTTTTGCTTTTCAACTGTAGGCTTTTGAGGGTAAATATTTGTCATTTCCAAAGGTTAGCAGGCAGTTGAAGAAACCACAACAGTATCACCAGTCCAGAGTGGGGAAGTCTAGCTCTGCTGGAGTCCCGTTCACTGGATTTCAATCCCAGTCAGCGCATGCGACACTGAGACAGGCAGCTGTGAATTCATATGTGCGTGGAAGTCACGTGCAGAATGTTGCTATGTAGTACAGGATGGTAAATTGGCTTTTTAATGATGGTGCTTACAAATCGAAAAGAAAGCAAAAAGATCAAGCTTGTGGAAAGTTTCTTTTGGTCCCAGGCTAGTGGTGCCCAGCCAGGCCTTCTCTCACTGGAGCTCCCTTGGCCGTGGAAACCCCTAGCCTCCCTGGTGAGGTGGTCACAGCGCATGAGACAGGCACTGTCCCAAAGCCTTGCACTGAGAGTCTTGCGCTCTGCACCCATGTATCCACCACAAAGTGCCATCCAACACTGTCTGTAGCTGCTTTGTCTGCTGCTCAGCTGCTCCTCTCACCTTCCTGGAGGTGGATCTCCTACTACCTGTGCTACAGTGAGGTGCAGATGGGGTGGAAGGAGAAAAACGAGGTCTAAAACCAGCACTCCGCTGAGTGAGGGAGCAGTAGCTGCAGCTGCTGAATGTTGTATAATCAGTCCTGCAATCCTTTTCTTCCTGCCATTGCCATAGTATGCAAATGGGGGTTGGACTAGATGATCTCTAGAGGTCCCTTCCAACCCCTACCATTCTATGATTCTATGATTCTATGAAATGCTTGGTCCTATTTTCATGCATTTCTTTCAAAGTTGGTACAACGTGCTCACGTTTGAGCTCTAGAGTATCATCTCTGTGCTCAGTGCGTAGCAATGGGCCGCGCTTTGTGTCGCTGCATTGCTCAGCACGTTCCCACTGCAGCACGTCACAAACGTTTGCCATGTTGTAAATTTGCCACCCAAAGCATCCCAATTAATGCCACTTAGTGTCATCTTGGTCCTCCACCCAAGATGCAAGACCAAAAAGCTTCAATTTGCTGGCTGATGACGGAAAGCAGGTCAACACCTTGGTAGCTCATAGCGGAGCAGCCAGGAAGGACAGGGTCCATGGAGGTGGTGCACAGCCCTTGTAGAAATGACCAACCTTTACAACTCATCTCTTTGCAGCTTTTATTAAAAAGTATAGCCAACTACATTCTCATTTTTAATTGCCATTTTAATTGCCTGTGAGCTTGCTGCGGCACTTTTTGTAACAGCCTTTGTAAATTTAGTATTCTTGCCTCATCATGGTGTTGCCACTGCTGTTAAATTTTCCATTACGAAAAAAACTGTGCCAAAGCGTTATCTAAAACATAAAAAGCTCCAGCGCCATTGGGATTGAGTGTAAAACTCAGCTGAAACAGGACCAAATCTCTCTCTGAGCAGTGGCTTTAGCTCACTGACTGCAGGAGAACAGAAGAGCTTTAAGTGCTTGACATTTCCCCTGAAGGGGCTGAGGAATGCCAGAAATACCCACCACATCTAGTAGGAAAAGAGAGCACTTGGCTGCATGTGTCAGGTGTAAAACACTTCACAGACTTCAGGAGAAAGGTATGCGAGTCTCAGTGAGCTCTGTTGAAAACTATGCTATTAAAGATACCGAGTTCACTGCCTACAGCTAGTTATGCAGTTTGTGGAGAGGCTTTCTGATCTTTTAATTTTATATAATTATTTTTGTTCGGGAATGGAAAGGGTGGGGAATATTTGGGGATTACTGGATTTGGATTTTGGATTTTGGAATCGTAGTTGCCTCTAAGTTAACTGCCGATATTAATCTATCCTTTAATATTTTGAAACGACACTCCAGGTAGGTCAAATCCCTGAAGCCACAAAAATGTTGTCAGAGCAAAACTAAATATATGTGCGCAGCAATAAGTATTTTAAGAGAAGGAAAGGTTGTGTTGCATGCAGTGGCTTTTCTGCTTTATTGCCTTCACAATTGCAAAATAAAAATATTTGTATTAGAATTTGGTGAAAATTTTCCCTCCAAATGAAATTTTCTCAGGAAATCTAATTTTTATGTAAACGAAGTTTTAGACAAAAGTCTTTCAGCAGGGAATTTTTTGCCATAATGCACAAGGCTGACCGTAACACGTCCTGGTCAGAGAACCGAACCCCGAGGGAAGGAGAGCACGACTCACCCAGCCGCTGGTCCTGCGGGGCACCACGTTGCCTGCTGGCCAGGCCAAATGGTCGGATGTTTGGCTCACACTTTTGAATACTGTATTTCTGATCTTTGAACAGATTAACATCTTTGGGGGAAAAAAGATTGTAGTGTTGCAACAGACACAAATTACATTCCTGCAAAAGAAAAATCCTGAGAAGCAAGCAAAGCAAACTTCACACCACCTATTTCAGGGCATCCTTTCTGATTCGTGAGAATGACCATTTCTCCCAGTGTGTCCCAGTACACTTCCAGCGCGTCGTTCTCCTGCAAGGGGCTGTGGGGGAGGGAAAAAAAGCAGCCGGTGTTTCTGACATGCGCTCTGCAAACCCGTGTCCCAGAGTATATGCAAAAGCATATCTCTGAGCTGTCGGTGTCCTCGTTGGTGTTTTCTTAACATCTTGAAATTATGTCTTTGAAAAGAAAATCAGACAGGAGACAGAGGGGTACATTTTGCTCAGCCTTCACTTTAATCAAAATGACTGTTCTGAGGGGTTTTTTTAACCTTCTGGAAGCAAGACAGTTGTTATTACTTTAGAAAGCGCAATTGTGCTCTAATTCGTTCCTGCAATGAAGCACCCACAGCTGCTTAAACATCACTGTGAGCCAGGCGCATCCCTGGGCACTTGACTGGACTGGAGCCCAGATGCTGTAAGGAAAGTAATAAAGGCCCGTGTGGCAAAGCATAACATGAAACCAGGGTAGGTTCACTAATTAAGACACCTCACAAAAGTTAGTCATATGGTTTCTAAAGGGAAATTCTGGTCAGATTTCTACGGGCGAGAGGGAAAAAGAGGCCAGAAACATCATTGTCCCTATGCAGAGCGGCGGTTTTGCAGGCATCTCCTGTGCCTTCGTCCCGCAGAAGTTTCGCACTCACAGATGTTTTCTCTTCCCCCGCGGTGTCCCCCGCAGCCTGCTCCTGCCACCCCCTGGGATCAGCCGCGCTGCCTCTGGGGCCCCACACCTTTTGCGACCCCAGCACTGGTGACTGCCCTTGCAAGCCCGGTGTGGCAGGGCCCCGCTGTGACCACTGCCTCCCCGGCTACTGGGGCTTCGGTGCCTACGGCTGCCGCCCCTGTGACTGCGCCCGCAGCTGCGACCCCCACACCGGTGACTGCCGCAGCAGCAGGTGAGTTCTGGGGTCCCGGCCACCCCTCCCTGGCCTCAGCAATCTTCCCCGCGATTTCCGTCCCAGGGAAGGCAATGCTCTGACCTGATCTATGCGTGGCATGCAGTCAAAAAAATATCCATTTTGTAAAATATCTGGGGTTTGGTACGGTCAGGAATTGGGGATGGAGTGGGAGCCGAGGCCGCGGTTCACCTGGGTGCCTGGCACACGGTGGCAGGGCACTGGCAAAGTTGGATTATTGGCTCTCAGTGCTGGTGTTAGTGCATGGGGTGTTTTCCATAACCTTGACCGTTGCTTCCTCTCCATGAGCAAAATGTGAGCCTTGGGGAGATCTGAGCAAGAGGAGAACAAAGAGCTAATGCTGTTGCTGTTGCAACTCAGCTTGCATTGACTGCGCTGGACTTGGAGTCAGGCTCTGATTTTTAGAAGACAGCACATTTTAATAATACCCTACTCTCCAGTTCTTATGTGTTTCTTTTTTTTTTACTACACTGGGGATATTTGTAGCTTATAAATCCCTATAATGCATTTTAAACCCAAATTGGGTTCATGACCAACTCTGATGACACTCAACTTGTTCACTGCCCAAAACTGCCCCTTGCATTTAGCACCACCAAGATGTGCAGTCACGTTGCACCTGGAGGACAGCTTGGTAGTGGCTCTGCTTTCTGCTGGCTCCAGAAGGAAGTCTGACTGTCTCCCTTTCCCCCTGACAGCTCGGATGTGACCTGGCATCATGAAACACCTCCTTTCCAGACGGTGCTCAATGAGACCGAGCCCACGTGGGGCTGGGAGGATGAGCAGGGCTTCTCAGCACTCCGGCACTCCGGTAGGACAGCGGTTTCGCACGGGTTTCCCTGCCCCATCCTTTCTGCCAGCAACTAGTGCAGATACACTCTCCTTCACTGGCTTGTAATTAGTACCCTGGCAGTTGCAGGAGGGCATGGATGTTCCCCCATTAATGTCCTGTGCGACCACCCCCTTCCCCTCCACGAGCTGGAGGAGCCTTACAGCTGGTCGCATCAATGATGTGAGGACATGCAAACCCTTTAGGCAGATGCTCCATACTGAAAGCCTGCACCCAGAATTTAGCTGACGGTAAGACGAGAGTTGTCTGCCTGAATTTGCAGCCCCAGCTCTGAATTTCAAGGCTGAACACTCTCTTTATTTTGTCCATCATCTCTTAAATCTGTCTTTGTATTCACTAGAACTACTACGTGTTGGAAAAACCAGCAACATTATTTAGAGGGTGGGTTTTGCCACTTCACACGCAGGGAATTGGAAATTTCCAAAGAAAAAACTATTTCCCTGATAACCCCAACGATTTTGGCATCAATCGCATCTTATGCTGCAATTTGAGATTGCCTGGCATTTCAGCTACTGTTTCAGCTGGGAAAGCTATTTCCCCCCCAGGTCTGGAGGAGGCAGGTGCTGCGTGAGGTTTCTGCGAGGCAGCTTGTCCCCGCAGTGCCGCGTCAAGCCGTCCCTCCTTGCCATTGCTGCATGCAAGCAGGCAAGCGTCATTTCCTGCGCTTGCAGAATGCGACATGATAAAATCTCGAAGATACAATAATTGACTTAATTGAGGGGAAAACTCCATCATTTGTCTGGGCAACTTCATTTTAAACGTAAATAAGTATATCATGTTATTCTTTGTTCTAAGATCACGGAAGTCATTAATCTGCCTTAACCTCTGCAACGTTTCCTTTTAAAATTTTGTCTGGTACATTACGGTGTGGAAAATACCACTGGGAAAGACACGCATGTTATTTGCATCCCAAGCCAAAATAATAAGGCCTTTATTTCCCTTCTCTTCAAATTGTAAACAAGGAGTAATTGCCCTTGGACTAAGATTGTATATTCAGCCTGGATCAGAAAATAGAGCTTTTTCCGAACAGGGCTTGTGGACCAGGCTCTGCCCTCAAAGGCTCCGATCTTTCAAGTACAGTCCACAGCAATTTGCTTCCTTCTCTTTCCCCAGGTAAATGCGAATGTAAAGAGCAAGTTTTAGGGAATCCTAAGGTCTTCTGCGGGATGAAGTACACCTACGGTGAGTTTCGGGTGAGGTGGCATGGGCGTAAAGGGAGGTGCTGCGAGGCGGTGCAAGAGTGTAAAGCATGAGAGGTGCCGCGGCGTGCACAGCTCGGTCCCTGCAAATCCATGGGCTACTTAGTCTAGGGGCAGATCTTTGACCTTTCCAAAATGTATAGGTATCTTGGTGCCAAGTCAAGTGGGTGAAGCATCTTGCTCTGTTTCTCACCTCTCTTGCTACCAAAACACTCTTGTGCTGAAATCATAAGAGGACAAGAACTGGAAGGGTCCCTAAAAGGTTGTCTAGATTCAAAACAGACTGGAAAGCACTGTTACCTGAAACAAGCCGCTAAAACTCTGTAGACCAGATGCCCCAAGAACGGTCTAGAAATCACTAAATCTGAATTACACTGAGTGTAAGGAGGGACAGTGATTACCACACAAGCCACTACATGGAGAACACAGCTCTGGCAGCTGCTGGGAACTTCCCTCTGTCAGTAAAGTTCAGCTGTTGCAATGGGGTGATGTATATTGCCTACTTGTCTATTGGATTTAAGTGAATGAGAGGAGGCACTTTGTTTCCCAAGACCTCCCCGGTGTGTGCCAGTGAACCACCTCCTTCATACTGCAGCAGAGCAAGAAACGCTCTGTGTAGCATTCCCTTCCTTCATAGTCTTCCAGGGGTCTCTTGCACCTGTTTCATCTCGCACTGAAGTTGAAAATGCAGAGAGAGATAACCCCTACCTCTGCAGAGCAACCTACAAAGGGAAGTTCAAGGGGCCGCCAGCTGTTGAAATATAGCCCTAGCTTAGTGATATTAGGAAAAAATCTGATTCTGCTTTGCTTTGCTCCCTGGCCACAATAGTGGCTGAGTTTAATCTTGCAAAAGATAAGAAAAAAAAAAATCACAAAATCCCTAGGTTCATAAATCTTATCTAAAGTGCACTCAGGCTTTTCACCCTTTCGTCACTCGATATGCAAAGGCGTCAGCTAAACCAGAGAGAGATGAATTATGGGGCTCATCATGAGCTTCAGGAGGCCATACAGTAGGAGGAAGGTTTCCCTGAGCCTCCTAACGTGCAGCACTGAATAAAGCACAGTGATATCTTCCAGTGTAGGTATCAGCATGGTCAGGGGGAAGCTCATGCATGGGACGTGAGCCCTGAGTCTCCACCACGCAGGAGCTCAGCAGTTGGGAATGTGCCTATGGGCATCGGTGAGATCAAAATATTCCATGATTTGCCTGAGTCCCCACCAACCTCTCAGACTCCACCACTGCATTTGGATTTGGCGGTTCCGCAAAGCAAGGGGACCGATAGCAGGAGCACTCACTGGGGTGGGATGGGGGCAGCACTTCACACCCCTACCTGCTGCCTGGGCTGCCTGGGCCGAGGTTGGCAAAGCCTCCAGGTCCATCCCTAAAACAAAGAAAGTCTTTCCGCTTGATTTCCAAAAGTGCAAAGGAAGCCAAAGTCTTTGCTGAGCTTCCGGGGAAAACAGGGCCCTCACAGGTTTTGAAAATCAGGTCATTGGATCTGTCCTGCTGCCTGCATGGCAGGTCCAGGGCCCATGGTCAAACCAGCCAGCAGCATTGCTGACCACAGGTATGGGGACATATGCGCTCCACCAGCGACTGTGCTGACCCCAGGCTCCTCAGCAAGGAGCATTTGTAATTATCCTCACTGCTTTGCCCAGACACCAGCATTAGACAAAAAAAAAAAAAACCAGTCAAAAAGACTATTGTAAATAGTTTATATATTCCTGGGTTTGAATTTGTGTCTTCATAGTGATCAAGACAAAGATCTTGTCAGCTCATGACAAAGGTTCCCATGCAGAAGTCAATGTGAAGATCAAGAAAGTCTTGAAGTCTACAAAGCTGAAGATCCTCCGGGGCAAGAGGACACTCTACCCTGAATCGTGGACTAACAGAGGCTGCACTTGTCCCATCCTCAATCCCGGTAGGTTTGACTCCCTCAGCAGTACATCCCCACCGTGTTTACACAGACTTCATTCCGAACCCTCTATCCCCTCATGACATTGAGCTAAGATTGCAGCCCAGTCTTGATTAAATTGTTGGCTGTTACATCATTTGGATTCCAACAGCAATCTCCATCAAAATTGAGTTTTGTAGAGAAAGACTTGATTCATTCTATAGACTTTCAAACATAGGATTCTCTTTATGAAGCATAGTAACAGTCTTACAGCTTTAGCAGTCTCAGTCTGTTCCCAGAGGGAGGGAGGTGCATATCACGCTACAACTACGTGACGTATCTTCTCAAAACTAATGCTGATTTGAATTCATAAAAACGTGTTTAAATCTAATTTGAGTCATGATATTGTACTGAAGTTCTAATCTAAACCCAAGAGAAGATGTCTCTCTGAAAGTAACAACAGTTTGCATCTACAAGATTTGGAAGAGATTCTCTTAGGCAGTGAGAGGGCAGCTTTGGCTTCACAGTGTTTTCTCATCTTCTTTCACTGAAATGCCACATAACCAGTGGTGGCTAAACAGTGCGTGCAGTCTCCAGCATGGACGAAGAGATGCAGGCTCAGGTTTTCCTCAATAGAGCAAAACTCCAGCTGACACACCTTTCTTCACAACTCCGAGATAAACCAACGGTTACCAGTTAATTCAGATAAAGGGTTTTCTTCCTGTAAGGCTCACACATCACTTGGAAATCACCGATCGAAACGTTGACTTCAGTGCTGAGACGTCCTTTACGTATGCAGCATTAGGAACTTCCTGCGGGAGGAAAGGGCTGTCTTCAAGGCTGGATCACGCAGAAAGGTTATTCATTGATGAGGTGTTTGCAGGTCTTCTTTCATCTCCACCCGAGTGACCGTCTTTGGCTTTGAAGGCAAGCTGCCGTGATAGCACAGCTGTAGTCAGGAAGTCTTGTCAGGTGCAAGGGTCAGATGAGTCGGCCGCGTTAGGCAGGACTTTACTGTTTAAGTGCAGTAAGGCTTTGGATATGGGTAAAACACCATAAATCTATAATTAAATAGGTACAGCTGTTTTATTTTTCCATATGCAATGCAAATGCAAACAAGGCAGCCCAGACGTGGCTGGCTTAATATGAACCTGAAGGAACACCGTGAAAACTGTCAGACGCTGAGTGTGCAGGGCAGGCCCGCAGCTGACACCCAGCTTTGTGACTCCCCTAATTTCTGAGGAGCTTCACTGATTTTCCCCAGGGGAGGAAAAGACAGCAGTAACCACAGAATCAATGAAGATGGCTTGGACATCAGTGGAAGGGTGGAGGTGCAATTGTCTGTGGGGACAATCCAGGCGTCTGACACATCAGGTGTTGCTCCCTTGCCGGCTCTCATGATTTACACTGCAAAGTTTGGTATTGTCTTGAAATGTAGCTGCTGGAGTCCCATGAGTATAAATTAATCTCAGCTTTCATGTTGGAAAGAAGCTGTGAAGTTTGGTCCTGATGGGAAACTTAAAAACATCAACTGAGTGCATCTTTAAGATTCAATCATTTCAAAGGGGAAAAAAATGGATCCCAGATACTTTTTTAAATCTCATCATTTTCTTTAGCTACGACATTCATTTCTGAATGGCTGGCAATACTATATTAGCAGATTCAACCCTCTCTCAGAGTAAGAGCTTATGATCTCCAGATGAATAAACCAACAACTGCCAGATAAAAAGCCAAGCTGACATAAAAAGATTTCCTGACATATAGCTATAATGGAAATCACATCTCCCAAAACCAGAGGAGATCAAAGATAAAAATGAAAGAAACACAGACACATTTTTATTCTGTTTCACAGTGCTAAAGGGATACCAAAAGGAGGGTAGGCTCTTAAAGTCTCTGGCAAGAAATAAAAACTCCAAGCATTTATCAAATCTCCATGGGCTGTTTTCAGATGATAAATGTGCTTAAGTTCCTACAAGGGGATATTCGCTACCCTTGCACACCTTCCCCTCCACACATGCCCACAGAGGCAGGTTGGTCTTCTGGGGGGAAAATTGAGCTGAAACATTTAAAGGTCTCAGCTGTCCACAAGGCAACAGGAGCCCCTTCCCCTCCCCGGCTCTGCCAAGCACAGACACAAATAAACAGAGAGCTGCCGGCCAGCAACGCCGGGCAAAACGCATAGCCTCAAGTGCTGGCTTGCGGCGTTTCAGTCATTTGATTCATTTTCATTTTGCACTTCTGTAACATCAGGTTGAAAATCTAGAAAGCCTTATGGAATCAGCAACCGCGGCAATATTTGCTTGCTCTCTGAGGGCGCGTGCCACATTTCGCTCTCAAGGGAGATAGACTGAGGAGCCCTTGAAAAGTGATGTTTGTAACAGCAGGATTGACACGGCCAAAATGAATGTCTTGCAAAGGGTGGTACTGCCATAGACATATCCTGTGTTTACTTGGCAGAAGAGAGGATGTGTGTGCCCGAAAACTCTGATGAAGTAGATAACAAATCGTATTGAATTAAAGAAAAACATGCTTGACCTTTAACTAGGGGACACTCTCCCCTTATTCTGAACCACAAAATGAAAACCCAAGAAAGCATGAGCAGACTCCCCGCTGTGGCCAGGATGGAGCAGGGCGTCCAAGAGCATCTGCTCCAGGCAAGTTCGTACCGACGTGTGGTGCTCCCCGGACCAGTGCAAGGAAGAGGGGGTACAGGGTGGGTCTCATGCTTGCTGTACTCCAAGCGTGCTGCAGAGAGATGCTGGCCCCGGCAGGGAGCTCCTCCCGCCACAGGAGGGATTATCCTTCTTGCTTTCCCCATGTGTGGCACGTTCCTGGCCCATTTAGGCTGTTGGGATCTGTGGCAGTGTTTCTTTAGCTAATTCAAGCAAAGGGCTTCGCTCTGTCCCCCCACGTAGCAGTTATTGCCCGGCTCCAAGCGCCGAGTCTGGCCCTGAAAGCCAGGCGCAGACCTGGATGCTTGGGGCAAACCCTGTGACGAGGTGTTGCGGGGCCAGTCTCCAGTCCTTTCTGGCAGCTTCTGGACACCAGGCGAGGCTTCGCCAGGCACTGCTGTCATCTCTCTAAAACATCTGGCAGAGGCAGAAGTTGATGCAGCTCTTTTCAGCATGACTGCCACTCCCTCAGGCTCTTCTGGGGTGCTCGTGCTGGCAAATCTAGTATTGCCTCTCATCACGGTCCAGCGTGTCTTTGCCTGCAAGGGTGCACCAGCCGCTTTGAGCAACACACCAGCACTGGGCTCTCCTGTGCTGTCATTGCTAGAATATGCTGAATCAACTGATTTCCAGGCTCAGGTGTATGGAGGTACAGGTGAGGCAGGTGGCTGCAAACGAAGGTAATAGCAGTTCACAAACAAGGTATGAAAAGTTGTAGTGCAGCCCCCGGACCTCAACTTCCATTTACGTTTAGAAGCCAACAAAATCAAAGTTTGTATACTGCACGTCACTGACAGATGTGCCGCAGAGGTTGTTTTTCGATGGATATAGAAGTATAGATACACAGATATGTGAGAGAATCAATGTATATAAATATAGTTATTCATATCAATGCTTTTTTACTCGGGACTAGATATCCAGGCTGACTTCGGAGCATCAGTAGGCCCACTGAGCATAGTGCTGTGCAGTCCTTTACCACTTTGCTGGTTTGCAGGCTTGGAGTACCTTGTGGCAGGACATGAGGACATCCGAACAGGCAGACTCATCGTCAACATGAAAAGTTTTGTCCATCAGTGGAAGTCGGCTCTTGGAAGAAAGGTCCTGGAGATTTTGAAAAGAGACTGCAACTAGAGGTGTGCGACTGCCTACGGCATTTCTTTATGCGCAAAATGCACAGCCTTCACGGAGAGAAGACCTCTAGGACGAAAACTGGAATGAAAAAAAATAGTGCCAAAACGTGTAGCAAGGCATTCAGAGTTGTAGGCGCTAATTTAACCCTTCCTGGCCAACGTTCATTCACTCACCTGTAGCTTCCTTGCCAGGTGCTCGTCTGAGCCCAGCTCATCGTTATGTTGAGGGAAACAAAAGGAAGGGCGGATGCCTGTCTTGCTCCAGTGCAACGTGAGAGCAACTCCTATGAAGCCACTGATCGCCCTAGACTGAACTGCCACCCTAGAGAGGGAAAGCATGCCCACGAGCTACAGCTGAGAAGCAAAACACCACTGCCAGTACCACCAGCATGGATCCTGAGTGACTTCCAGAGGCTCCCGCAGGATGCTGTGGGCAAGGTGACGGCCGCAGCTGCGGGCAGGTGCTGACAGCAGCGTGGCAGCGACAACTGGTTTTTTAAAACATCCCCTTGGGTTAGGACACGGCACCTGTCAGAGAGAATCAAGCATCACATGCTTTTAACCTGGTCACCCTGCTGAAGGTTACGGGGGCTACATTTTCTGCCAGTGTTGGTGAGGATGGAGCTGCTGGAGTGAATTGAATCCCTCTGCCTTGGCACAAGAGCAGCACAGGGCAGAGGCTGGCTCTCCACCCGTGGCATGGCCACGGAGAAGAGCCAGCTCCGGAGGGTGCAGTGCCTCTGAGCTTTTGTCCTTGAAGTGTTAAAAAATGAACCTAGCCCTAGTGTAAATATTTCGTTGTATAAAGCACTTTACTACCTGCCACTTCACGGTGTGGGAAGTCTAATTGTGTTGGGGAAAGAGGAGGTTGAAGGTGGCACGTGAAAAAAAACTCCCTGAAACAGAAGCACTCCTGAAGACCCCGCCAGTTGGACAACGTTAACGTTATAAAGGGAACGGCCAGCCTGGCACTGGCCACTCGGACTATCTGAGGATACAATCTGAAAGATAAAGTATTTGCACTGAAGTCCCAGCTTCAGACCAGCACTTGGACCCCGCGGGCAGACTTCGCAAGCAGCGTGAGAAGGAGAAGTAGAGACTTTGAGACGAAAAATGCAATTGTCAGTGGAGAAAAACTCTGCCTGCAGGAAAGGGAGGGGATGTGGAGAACGGAAAGGACTTGCATTCGCATATCACAACCCAGCGATTCATGGTGGGCCTGGAGTTTATTTTATTTTTCTTAGTATTTAAAACTGAATATTTTATTTGTTTTCTTCTGTGTTACTGTTTGCAATATATACAGCCATTATACTTCCTCATTAACACCAGTATGGAATATAGCACAGTTTACTGCAGTTTTGAGCACTAAAATATATCTTTTCTGTAAAGCATCTTCAAACCACATTGCGTAGAGTATATTTTGTTCATGAGTGTGAGGGGAAAGAAAAGGAAGACGTACAACACCAGAAAAGTCACGAGTCTACCGATCCGCTTTACGTATGTATTTTTCTTTCAAGGTCCTGTGGACTCACAAAAAACAAGATACTGTTTTGGTAATTTGTTTTTGTATCTCATGTACGTAATAAATATAATATGATTCCAACACCTTAATCTCCTGCTACTGCTTACGCCACTGGCAATGCAGCCTTCATGCCTGCACTAGAGAGCACAGCGAAGATGGAGCTGGGTAGGGAGACGCTGCCATGGGGGATATTTTCCTCTCTGGGGGATAATACTCACCAGACAGTAAAACGCCAAGTAGCATGGATGGCTCACAGAAATCCCATTTTACCTCTATTTTGGGAGGCTTATATGGTCTTCTCATAAGAAGGGGAATTGTAGCTAAATATTTTTAAAGCTGGCCAGACCCTTGCATCCATACGGGCCTGATTGCTGAGCTGCAGAGGAGTTAGTTAACCATAAAAAGCAAGCCAGGCATGGCAGAAAGCAAGCTCGCTCCCTGCATTTGAAACATTTGAAACTGTAAAGGGGGCGGGGGGGGGAAAGGCTGTGGGAAACAAGTGCTGTGGCGTAAGGTCTAAAAAAACAATGCAGAGAGAAGTCAAGCATCAGAAATGAGCAGCCAGGGGGTTGAGGCGTAACCCACAGCCTGGGCAGCACCTGCCTGGGCGGGCGGTTAATCAGTGACTGCTGGGGCACCGCGCTGTGGCAGCACCCATCTCCCTGGCACCCGGAGGAGAGGGCAGGGGAAGGCTCCTCGTGTAGCTAAGAGCCTCCGGTATCTCAGTTTCAATTTAAAACTTTGCAGTTTTACCTGCTTGACATATTTTTAGCTTAATCTTATTTTAATGCAATTAAAACTGCATTTGCAATGGCTAGTTGGTCAATGTGGCATCGTGACAGCTGGAGGGTGTGAGCAGAGAGGCCTGCAGTCCCAGCCAGCTCGAGCACTGCAGGGAACTGGGATGGCTCCAGTGGCGGACGCTGCTTGTGGCATCTGGTCTGACCCCAGTCCTAGCCTTGGATCTGGGCACGGATGGTTTTACGAAGGAGAGGGATTAGCTTCCATAGGGCAAATCTGCCCATGAGAGATTTCCGTGAGGGGATTTTGGCTGGAAGGAGAAATGTCCCTTTACCATGAGTGGGCGGGCTGGATATCCCTTCATCCATAGGAGATCACGTCACAGTGGCAAACTGGCCATCCAAGCCCTTCTCAGCAAGGGAAGCTTGTCTGGGCAGTAAATCTTTGCAGCTGAGTGGAAGCAGCCTGCCTGGTTTGTCTGTTTAATTCCGTCTGTTTCACGTGTAAGAATAGAATGTCTTTCCCTGCCCACCTGAAGAGTGGATTTATTGCTTGATGACTCCAGGAGTAGCAATGGCTTGACCAGTCCTGCTGTGTGACAAAAATCAGCGGCAGGAAAACCAACCTTGTTGTAATCAGAGTTGGCAGCAGCGCCCACAAAAGGGTCTTTTCTTCCAGAAATACCACTCTGGCCTTACAGACAAGAGTTGCTGATGGAGGCAAAGCTGGCAACTTCACCAGAGGCCAAGCTGCCCGTCTCTGGACTGTGCGGCTCCTGGTGAGAGGAAAGCAGAGGTGGGTGCCAGGGTTTTGGGGACCAAATTGGTGGCAGCAGCACCAGGAGGTGCAGCAGCTCTGCCCAGAGCATCCTCATGCTGTCCTCGTGCCTCACCTGCACCTAAAGAGCAAGTACCTCCCTGCCACTGAAGGAAGCATGGTGGAGCCTTCAAGGATCCCTGTTTCCAATGCAGGAGATTAGATGTAAGCAGTGGCCAGGGGTCAGTGATAGGGGCTAGGGCACTTGGGTTGGAGGAGGTAGAGCGGTTGTGTTAGAGCCAGCCGCCACCACAGCACAGACCCAAAGCAGCCATGGCAAATACAGCCCTTCCAGTGTGTCTGCATATGATCCAAACCTGTAGCAGATGCTACAGCACAGAGAAGGGGAACACCTAGCCCCAACACCAAGTTTTCAGTCCCTCCTTCCACTGTGCATCTCTCCGAGCCAAAATCCTATGCCATTAGGTTGCCAGAACCAGGCACTAAGCTAAATCCATATGCTGCTGTGCAAATGAAGCTTTCTCCACTGTCCCCTGCCACCACTGCTACTTGTGGAAAAAAGCAGAACGAGCCACCCGGATCTGCCCGTCAGTTTTCACTAACCTGATGCTTAGAGGAGACTGTACTCTCAGCTGTCCCACATCCTCTCTCAGGAAGGTTACCTTATACTCCCAGTTGCTCACTAGTAAACATCTGTAAACAACTGTGTCCAGTTCTGCGCTCCCCAGTCCAAGAGAGACAGGGAGCTACTGGAGAGAGTCCAGTGGAGGGCCACGAAGATGCTGAGGGGACCAGAGCACCTCTCTTATGAGGAAAGGCTGAGAGACCTGGGTCTGTTTAGCCTGCAGAGGGGATCTCATCAATGCTTATCAATATCTAAAGGGCGGGTGTCAAGAGGATGGGGCCAGGCTCTTTTCAGTGGTGCCCAGCAACAGGATGAGGGGCAATGGGCACAAACTGGAGCACAGGCAGTTCCACCTGAACATGAGGAGGAACTTCTTTACTGTGAGGGTGCCAGAGCCCTGGCACAGGCTGCCCAGGGAGGCTGTGGAGTCTCCTTCTCTGGAGATATTCAAAACCCACCTGGACGCGTTCCTGTGCACCCTGCTCTGGGGGCACCTGCTCTAGCAGGGGGGTTGGACTGGGTGATCTCCAGAGGTCCCTTCCAACCCCTGCCATTCTGTGATTCTGTGATCGGCAAATAGTGTGCGCACTTCCCAGCAATGCAAGGCCTGCAGACCGGGTACCTCTGCCCAGCCCATTCATCAGGAGGCATGAGGTGATGGGACAGAGGTGTTTCGATGAAACATCTGCTTTTATTCTGTTAGAGAGCATTTTCTCTTTGGACCACCTTAACAGACACCATCCATGCCTACAGGCTGTGAGTGCAAGGAGGGATGGAGGAGAAGCTGCCCGCAGCCCTGGCTGCATCCTTCCCCACAGCAGCAGCTAGTCGTAGGGCAACTGGGCAGCCCATGGACCCCAGCAGCACGTCCCCACCTCCCAGGAGGTGCTACTGACAGAGGCCTCCTCCGTCCTTAGTGCCTCCCAGACCAAGCCCTGGCAGGCTGCAGAAATGGTGTCCCCTCCTGCCATGGCGAGAGCCTGGAGAAGGCTCAAGGCTGTGCCGGCTGCACGTGTATGGGGCTCAGCCAGCCAGCCATTGCTCACCCCAGAGGAACGCGGTCTTCCAGTCGCAGTGGAAAATTACAGTCGTGTTTAATATAGTTGCTCCAGTGGGCTAAATCTTCTGGGATGTGACGATGTTGCTGAAAATGACTGAACATCTGGTACTACCGGCCTGCCTAAATGGAAAGCCGAGCTGGTATGGGTAAACATAACAACTTGGGAATAAATAGTTGCAGTGTATTTTTTTTTTAATCTTTATTTTTAGTTATCATATGGGCTTCAGTATCAACACTGGACAGAATAAACATCTCAAAAATGTCCGATGGCTGCTGCCCCAGCATCCAGAGGAGCCCTCTCTCTGATAAAGCAGGAGGAGATCAGCTGCCTGTGGGCCTTCTAGTCTGATGTGTTGATTTTTTGATGATGGTGTTTCTACAGCATGTCCTTGCCCAGGGGTCACAGCTTCTTGCTGCACTTTTCCCACAGTTGAGCACAGAAACATCACGGATGGATTTTATTGCTTCAGTGGAAGGCAATGAGGCCTCGGTAAGGCTCGCAGGCTGGGAAATATACTATATATGGGAAACCTGTTGGCATATCGAAAATGTTAGCATGGCTGAGAGGCACACATGCTGCAGCAGGCATTGGGAGAGCCACTCTGTGTGCCCAGCCTAGCTCCAGGCCATGCCCGTCTCCTCACTTCTCCATCACTCTGATGGCTCCTTTGGAGCAAAAATAATGCAGGGCTGCTCGCAGATGTGATGTGCTCATGGGTGCGATGTGCTCACAGGTGTGGTGCTCATGGATATGCCTAAGCCCCACCAATACACATAGGCCAGGGAAGATTTTGTCGTGCCCAAGTCCTGTTCCCCACAATGTGATCCGCAGTTCAAGGCATCTCCAAGCTCTTTCTGGGCACTTTCTCAGCAGCAGAAGATGTGTAAAAGAAGTTTATCAGGCTGCTGAGAGGTCTGGGTGGGTGTAGGCGCAGGTGCAGGTGTGTGCATGTGCATCCCCACGGGACTGCTTGCTGCTTCATTTCCGAGATGGTGTTTTCTCCTCGTGTGTCTCTGAGCTCACCCTGGTCGGGCAGGTTGCTCACACTGCCGGCATCTCTTTCTTTGGCCTCTTCTCTCAGCCTTACACATGTAAGTCATATATACTTATTGAGCAGAGGACCTGGATTTTAAGTCATCTGGAAAACAGGGCTGCCAAAAGCCCCTTGGGTCTGTATCAAAATTGCTGAGAAGAGTAATATTTTTCCTAAACCCAACATTAGTGAAGTTTCCCTGAATGGCCTAGCTGTGGACATGGATATGTACCTCTTTCAGCAGGTGCAAAATGCAGTCCAGCTCCAGGCTCAGGACACACGCTGAGGTACAAAAACAGAGGAAAACCATACCAAAGCCAAGCAACCGTTCATCAGGCTGGTGTCAGCCTGGAGTCAAGAACATACGTCGTGGTATTTCCCATGCCTGATTCACACGCGTCATTCCTACCTGGTTCAGTAGGAGATATTTCTAACATTACAACCTTAAAATACACAGCTGTAAAAAACCGCGGTTGCTCTCTATGTCTGCTCTTTGTAGGTGCTGGTTCTCCTCTCCTTTGTTTGCATCAGGTGCAACTCACGTCTGGACTTGAGCATGTGTGCAGCCTCCGGGTGGCCAAAACTGCTGCATCGTCTCTACTTGGCCTATATCTGAATAACACCTGTAGGAGATAAGCCAACATTATTTCAGGTACACAGACAAGGACTAGAGATTCGCCCCACCTAATGTGAGGAGTTGGCGGCAGGCGGTGGTTGCACGAGGATCCCCCGATCCCCCCAGGGTTGCAGAGCAGAACCAGGAGCACCCCAAGGGAGCCATTAAAGCTGCCAAACTGCCCCGCAGGGGCAGGTTGGGCAGGAAGATGCATAGGTACTTTTGTAGCTCAAAGAGCATCACCAAGATGCTCTCAGCAGGGGGTTAAACTCATCTTCTGTAGGGGTAAGGAAGTTAAACAGAGCAGAGGCCCAAGCAGGGACATTGGCAGCAGCCTTTGCCTCCTCTGCAGCTGCGGGCAAACACAGGGACAAGGGAGCCCAGCAGTGGGACACAAGGAGACCTCAGCCATCGCTGCCATCACCCCTTGCTCAGCATGGCTGCCTAGGCCTGATCAGCCCCTTCCCCCAGAGAGCTGCAACGGGGGGGTCGTTGCTTGACCCGCAAAGCAGCTCCTCAGAAGGGCCCCCAGAGTCGCTGGGGTGACTGGAACAGGGAGGGCGATTCAAGGGAGCCCGAGCCTGGTCACTGCAATGCTGGCAGCCACTTGAGGCGTTTGAAAACATTCAAACGGGGCTGCGTGAGCAAACTAAACATGCCCAGAGCTGCTCTGCAGGGCAAACAACCCCCATTTGTGCCATCAAACACCTCCAAGACAGACATTTTGGGAGGGACCCTGGCCCTCGGCAGCCCCTGGCCCAGGGGGTCAGGAGGGGACAAAGTGTTGCAGTGCAGAGCTAACAGCCTGGTGGTACAGATGATCACCTTCCAGTGTGCCCAGAAAAGTTCCTGAAAACTGTGTAATTTATTTGCATGTCCGTACCCCTGGAGAGGCAGCACATCCTGCCCCGTGACTTGGCCCTGGCCGCAGCCAACAGCTACAAAGGCAGGAGGAAAAAAACAACAACAAGAAAACAGAAGCCAAGTTACGCAGCAGAGGGGGAAAAAAATATTTCTCTCGTCGCAGCGGGTGACCGACAGAAACCCCGAAAGGCACTGTAAATACAATTCAATGCAGCATGGACAAACAGCCCTGCAAGGAGCGCGACGCCCCACGGCAGTGCTCTGGGGACCAGTGTTGGTGCCGGTGGGACAGGCCAGCACTCCCAGTCCTGCTTGGGGATGTAAACAGGACACCCCACCCCAGGCTGATATGGATCAGCTGGACGGGGCAGAAGAGGGAAGAGGCCAGGCCGCCGCTGTGCCCCGGTCACCTGTGAAATGACAAGGCAATACTGCAAATGACAAAATACAGGCGATATTGCAAAGAGCTTCGCAATCGAAGGGGGAGAAGAGGAGGCGGCCCGGGGTACTTCTGCTGCAGACTGCAGCAGGGTCTGCTCCCTCGCCCACACTCCGCACTGGTGACTATTTAACTTTGACACATGAAAAGCGATAACGACCAAATTCTTCCGAGAAAAAAAGCACTTGTAATTGGATAATGGCCACTGAGCATCAGTGGCTGGGTTGCCTAATGCCTGAAGGAAAGCACGAGAATTTTTTTTCCACCCACAGACCTATTATGAAGCTGACAAGGTCCTGCTCTCTGCAATTCCCATTAATTTTACTGCTGGGCTTGAAGATTTATGACAGCTTTGTCTGACATTCATGAGGCAGACAGGTATTGTTACATGCCGACATAACCCAGGTAGCAGCAACGGGTTGTTCTCCACAAATGACTGCACTCCAGTCAGCTTTGGAAAACTCCCAGCTTTTGTACAGGGAAATACTAAATACATTAAAATTGCTTTAAATTCCAGTCTCCCTTTCCACCCTCAGGGAAGCCCTGCACATGCCAGAGAACAAGGATCGCTGCTCGTCCTGTATTCAAACATCAGGAAAGCTTAAATCCTTAGGAAATCCTTGAATACCCGGCGGATGATGACATACACCAAGGACATACCATACGTGTTGTTTAAACCCTCTGTGATTTGGAAAAAATCAAACACGCAGCCGTTAGATTAGCCAGGAGCATAAGAGGAGTGACCAGCTGGCATCCTCATTCTCCTGCTTCCAGGACTCCGTTTTCTCTAGCTTTGCAGAGTCTTTTTTTTCCCCTCTACATAACGTCCAAAATAGAGAGAAAACAAATAGAACTAAAATAGTAACATTACAAGAGAAAACACCATCAGGAGTTCCTGTTCGCAAGGCTATCCTGGCATTTATCTGGGGCTGTTGACATATTTAATAGCCATCCAGTCTCTGCCAGCTGGATGCCAACTTCAAGCTCGAATCCACAACTGAGATAGATAGCTTCTTGCTTCATGCTACAATTTCTGCACTGTTATTTTTCCTGTAGTGTGAATTAGCAGTGTAGCGTATTCTAGGGGACAGCTTACCCTAAGGCATCCTGAAAAATAAACCTACATGGCTATTCCCAGAGTTTTCCTATACCTGGAGAAGCAAGGACTTTGCTTTCATATTATATTAAGGATGTTTTTTTCTGAGTGAATTGCAATGAAGAAAGCTTGTTGCTCTGCTGGTAAAGAACTGTGAGTGTTACCATTATTTTAGTACAGTTTCCAAAATCTTCTGAATGTTTCTTCATTATACTGAAGAAACATTTTCATTTTAATTATCTGTAATCCATGGAGATACTTTCGTGCAAAAAGGCTGAGGAGTAACAGGGCTATAGTCTTCCCAGTTCTCCCTCCCCGGCTGGTGCAGCAATTGCACCCAGGTTGTTAGTGGAGGCTAGCGCTGGGTTATTCTAGGTGCTGCCCAAAGAGGTCTTCCCCAAAGACTGCAGGGTCTGAGGGCTCCAGAGAGACTATGGCTGGGAGGAGAAGCATCATCCCCCTTGTCTTGCTTGGAGGATTTTGTTTTCCTTCCTTGGCATTACTCAGGAGAAGAACAGAGCTGGGCTTTCGTGACCGGCAGCACTCTCATGGTGAGACCACCACAACTGTCACTTGCCGCAGTCCTGACACAGATTTTGCAGAAGGTCAGACAGCCTGTCCCCTCCACCACCAGGCCACCATCAAGCAGCAGACGCCACGGGGGCAGAGGCAGGGCCCACCATGCAGCTGCAGGAACACAGGTCCCAGACAGCATGGGTGCTAGCACCCAGCCTGCTGCTAACATCTGCCGTGAAATGAGCCTGCTAAGAACTAGTAATATACAGTAGTAAGGCACTTCAAACTCTATGGTTTTTAGATCCACTCACCTTCTCTTTTCCAGACAACATAAAACTTATGACAAAACATAAAGCGTGGATTTGGAGCCCACCACAGCCCACTTCCTGTAGGCTTGGAGCAGGGGGGGATCCCTCACCGAGAAAGTGAGGAGGTTTGAGAGCCAGCTAGGGTCACCTATTGCAAACCAGAGGTGCTACGGGTCTTATTTGCTGCAGCCAAGTGAGTTTATCCTAATGATTTGCAACCTGCTGAGCAGTGGCCTCCACTCCAATTCTCTCCTTGCCACTCCTTGAATAAACACTAATTTAATAGTAATGAGCCATAAAGGTTACTGCCTCATCCTTTCTCTTCCAGTTAAGGAAATGAATTGGTCAATTATCTTAAGCTTTACGTAACTGAAAAACCCAAACATTCTTGTTAAGGGATCCCCTGTGTTGCCCGTTATAAAGTGAGAAACAACCTTCAGGTATCAGTTCCAGCCAACACATTTGCATGTGTTATAATTAGATACTGGCTTTGTTGCTGCACGGTCCTGCAGTTACAGTGCTTTCCACTGTAAACCCACTTGAACCATGTGACTTGGCCAACAACTCTGACCTTTTCGCATCAATGAAATACAAGTTATTTTTGAGAGTTGGTGCCTCTGCATGCTTTTTTCCCCTTAGTGCTGTCCTGCAACCCTGATTACTTTATTAAGCAGAGGGGGAAAAACAACAGTGACCTATTGTAGTATATACTGGGAAGCAATCTTATTTTTTTAATGTCAGTGGTAAACAATAAAATACATTTTGACTCTGTATTGCATAATCTGACAACAAGAGAGTGAAAAAACAGAGATAGCAACCATTCCCATGCATACACACACCAAATAACACAGTTAAGGAATTTTTTCCTTGATTTTGCCTCCCTCGCATTCACAGCCTTGGAGCCTTCCAGTATCTTTAGCTGCTGATACGGTGGCACCTCTGACCAGGACAACGCTGAATCATGGGTCCTCACGCTGTGCCTGTCCTTTCAATGCTCACTGCCCTAGGAAGGTCATTCCTGGCACTGGCTGCTGTCACATCCTTAGAGCTGGTTATCTGCCACATGTGCAGCAGCTCAGCACACGTTTCAATACACCTTCGCGTGGGCAGGATCCCTGCCCGGGGACATCTCTGCAGGCAGCAGAGGCCACGGCAGCCATGGTCCTCGGATGCGAGGGCAGTGCTGGTGCTGAGGGTGAACATGGGATACACTGCTTTTGCTGGGTGTCAGGATGCCAGGGCACTTCTCCAAACCTGTGACTACAAGCAAGAGAGACAGGCAAGAAGATAAAGTGAGAATAATGTCCAAACAAGACAGATCTGATTGCTGTAAGCAGAAACACTCCCGCTATGCATGAATACCATGCATGGGCATTGTGAGCTTCTTAGAAGAGACCACGTAAAAATATCCTTTTAAAAAGAGAAGCGGCAGACATCGGTTGTTGATAAGGAAGAACCTATAGAAAGACATTAAGTATGGCAAAAAAACCTGGAAGCTGCCAAGAAAGACAACTTCAAAAAAACATCTCTAGTAACCTAGCAGAAGCTGGTACCCAAGGGCTTGAGTGCTTAAAAGAGCTCAGTATCTGTAAGTCTTGTTTTGCTTTCCATTCCAAATCTTTGAGTCCCATTATAAAACGATGAAAGCTTGCGGTTCACGTTTAGTAAGCATTTTCCTTGGTGGGGCTGAGAGGCTCACACGCCCAGGGGAAACTCTAGCAGCAGTCTCAGCACAGGTGCCCAAAGACTTGCCTTTTTTTCATCTATCCCTCTTGGTTTAGCAAAAAGCGTCACCCCTTGGTGCGTACCTTCTTTCACCTCTTTTCTTAGACCATCACAGACACAACATTACCGTGATAGAACTCCAAACCACAGCTCCTCAAAGGCAGAAATGTTTTTGCCACCATCATGCTCTGCCCCGACTTCGGTCAGGGGCCAGCTCCTGGTGCAGCCAGCTGGGAGCGATGCCCACAATGGGAACAGTGGCCTGGCTGGCACCTTGCCGGCCTGGCTCCGGGGCAGCCGAGGGCAGAGCTCAGCTCCTCAGGTTGAGTGCCGCACCGAAGGTCTGCAGGGCAAATTGCACTGCGCTACCTGGTGCTCAGCAGGAGGCACGGATGTGCAGCCATGGGCCCACAATTTGCATTTAAAGAATGAATAAAAATTCCAGGCCAGAGAGCTTCTGTGGTGTTTATAACCTTGACATTTTTTTATCACCCCCTGGTTTGTTTTTTTCCCTTTATAACCAAATGAACCCATACAAATTAGTATTTGAAAGTATGCAATTAGCAAGCTGCTCCTGCAGCTAGGCAGTTGTCCTGCCACCCAGTTTCCCAATGGAGGGAAATCAACAATAAAGAACAAAGAAAAGAATTTGCTGCCTCATATTAATGACTGCTGTTTGAGGACAGCATTTGTATTTTAAGTGAATAGCTTGCCGAGGACAAAAAGGTCAGAACTGCATTTTATGGTAGCGACAGAATAGCAGGAGGACAGAAGAAAGGCAAAAGCTGCGAGCAGGCAAGCGGAACAACACGCTCTGCTTGCTGAAGAGGCTGGGACCAGCACCCGACCTCACTGAGGCCATGCATTTAGGAGTCAAAATACGGATGCCGTCCTGCAAGGTGGTGAGGACAGCGGTGGGAAGGGAGCACACTCACCTCCCAGCCAAGCCAAAGAGCTCTGTGGCACACAGCGTGCTTAGGGAACAATCAGCTCAGCCTGGCGAGCCCCTCCAGAACCCTTCCCTTCTGCAAAGCCATATGGATCCATCTCCTTGCATGTGGGATTTTTTTCATCAGCTCTGATGACTTGAAGACGCTCTGTCCCCAAGACACTGCCTGTGGATACGCAGTAAGGTCCTGCCGAGATCCAGCAAGAAAGTCTGCGCCTACGTGTTGAGCACAGCTACCTGGGAATGTGCCCTTTGCTCCCTTAACGTCTTCAAATTGCCCAAAGTTAAATCTGAATTGAGAAACCCAAATGAAACCTGATGCTTGTTCAAGTTACACTGCAAAACTCCAGCCCTTTTCCATGCACATTGATCGATACCTTTGGGAGAATTCATCCTGCTGGCTCTCTGAGGCTTCAAGATAAAGATGAGCCATGTGGGACTATTTTAACCAGTAATATGCAATGAGAATGAAATAGCCACACCACAACTGATGATAGGAAAGCTGAGGCCTTCAAAAGGGGCCTGGGATCCCTGAGGTGGACACCCCATCAGGGTATTACCTGAGCAGAACAGAGCAGCCAGCTTATAGCCAACTGCTGCAAAGCTGTCGAGAGGAGTAAGAGGCTTCTCCAAGTGCAAGGGCTTGTGCCACTAAACTTTGCCAGTGTGAAGCAGGGCCACAGGGACTGACTGAATCCTCCCAGAACTGTGTCTGTGAGGTGTGGCTCACCAGTGGGGTGCCAGACCCCTGGGTGAGAGGTACCACGTGTGATCTTGGCACCCCTGGGCAGTCTGCCCTCCCGTGTGTGTTTTGCTGCCAGGCTTCACCCAGAGATGTCCCTGACCTCCCAGGGTGTCTCCTTGCTGCTTTGGACTAGGACACCAGGGCCACGCAGCTTTAGTGAGGACCTGGCCATCAGCAAAATCACACTGGTGCACCGCCAGAGAGAGGGCGAAATCTGGTGCCTTGCCCCCACCATACCTTTCTATTTCCTGAGGTTTTATTCCTGGTGCTCTTCGGTGCCCTATCCTCCTCCTTCTTTGGCTCCTTCCCATTGCTGCTGTCACCTCCTGCTCGCTGCACGTCTCCTGGCTGCTTTCCCAGGTGCTCACAGCGGCCAGCGGGGTCCTGGCATGTTTGCACCCATGTAGGGCCTTCCTTGGAGGACAGGTGTCCCTCTTGCCGCATCCTCGCTGCAGCTCTGATTCCAGGGCAACGCTTTTGAGGAGAAAGTAGGATAGGTTAAAGCTGAGTGACGGCTGAGCTCTCTTATTGACTTTAACAAGATGGAGACTAACATTTCATTAAGTGCATGTTTCTGCCAATGTAACAAGCCCTTACCTGCAATCGTTTGTGAAGCACAAATGGCCTAAAGGCATCACACCTGAAGGAAAAATTCCAGTCCCTTCAATAACGTATTAACATTTTTAGCATACATTCAAAACATTTAATGCAGAAGGGAAAACATATGTTCTGGTCTCGGCGGCCTTGATGATCCGTAAGAGACAAGAAGGAAGGCTGCAGCTTTCCAGCAGTGACTTCCTGGTGTGCATCCTTTTTTGAAACGTTCAAGCCAAGACAGAAATCAGAAAATCAGCAGTAAAACAAGGATGGCCAAGCAAAGAAATGCACCTTTTGAACCAGAGCAGTTCTGAATATATTCCTGGAAAGAGTGACTGTAAATGTGTCAGCTGGATAAAACTGTAACACCGCCCTGAGCCCCACAGCCCAGTGCTTCTGCTACAGCTGAATTACCCAGCGGCTCAGAGATGCCTGAAAATCACTCTTGGCTTCTCTCCAGGAACTTTGGCTATGAAAAGGAGTAGCTAAAAGTGTATCTCTTTAAATAGGTGTTCCCATGGTACAGGTTAGTCCTTGTGTTGAGTAGAGCTGGCAAATATATAAAAAAAAAATAGAGCTAGAAGGGTGGGAAAAGGTGTTATTTCAGGAATCGTCATTCAGTAGGACTGGCAGGCTGTTAATAGCGCGTTTTTGGCTGTGACAGAGCCGGAGGGAAAGGGGCGCTGGTGTTGGACAGGGTGCAGGAGCGAGAAAGGTGATGGTTCTTTACTGCTTTGTCCTCCCATGGTGGCATTCGATGTGCTGTGCAGAATCCTGCTGTCCCCAGCACTGGTGGCCAAGCACGGCTGTGATGCCTTGCTCTGGGCCTCTGCACGGACCAGTGGTGGCTGCATGGAGGGCCAAATGTATCTGCAAGAGCAGATGAAAGGCTGTCACAGCTTCAGCAGCATTTGCAGAGTGTCCCCGAGTGCTGAGAGGAATCGGTGACAGCCAGGCATGACCTGTGGGCAGGGTGCCGGTGTCCCTTATGGCTGATGGAGCCCTCCTGAGAATAGGTAGCATCCTGTCGTGCGGCACTCCTCTCCTCCCCCAGCCCTGCCACAGGCTTCTGGAAGCAAAACAGCTATTTGGGCCTTGATTTTTCAATTCTTCTTATCTTAAAATCCCGGTTCATTTCTGACTTCGAGGTATCAATACAAGAAAGGTGCTTGGGTACAATTAAATCACTTCTAGGAATGCAACTTGCGAAGACAACTTACGTTTTTGCCTTTTTTCTGTGCTTGTACCAAGGTTTCACCCACCTGCAGCCCAAAAGTCTGCCCATAACACCTTGAAATATTCTGCATAAACTGAAGTTCAGCAAAACCGATTTGCCTGGCGCAAGCAAGAGACTGGAAGCAGGAATGCTTGAAAAATTCTAATAGTGTCTCAAACTCCTGTTTGAGTTAGTTAGTTGAGTTAGTTTGAGTTAGTGTCTCCTGTGCAACCTGCTCTAGGCTAACCTGCTTTAGCAGGGGGGTTGGACTAGATGATCTCTAGAGGTCCCTTCCAACCCCTACCATTCTATGATTCTATGATTCTATGAAACTATTTTTCCCTTAGCTGGGAAATCATTCTGCTTAAAAAAGAACAGGCAGAGAGATGATAGAGAATTTTTTTAGCAGTCCCTGAGCCACAGAACACAAGCAAATTTTGTTCTGTTGTGGGTTGGCCTAGAAAACTCTTTCAGCCCTTGTGCGTAGGTGAGCCTTCTTTTTTGCGGAAGGGAAAACGCAAAGATTGCTGGCCTCTGGATGCACTCTGTACTGCCGGAGATGGAGACACACGATTTGCATCCATCTTCCTCCACATTGCATTCATGTGAATGAAATACATTCGCAGTGTGTAAATAGTGGAGTTAGCACAGCAGCCCTGCTTGCATGAATAAGTCTTTTAAGCTCCTCTGCCCTTTCTGCCCCACGGCTGCATAGATAAATAAAGACAAGGCCTTATTATATTTGCAGTGGCTAAAATTAAAGGTCTGTGCTAAACCGAGTAAACTAAGCCTTCACACTTGTACCCTATCACTTGCTGCTCCTTAAATCCCTTGGCTTAGGCTCTATAACCTGGTGGGAGAACACTATTCTGGGAGAGTGTTAAAGCTGGAGACACGGTTATGTACTGACAACAGCAAGGTCTTTGCCAGATACAAAGCCCAAAGTTTCACAGCTGATGTGCTGCAGCTCCCACGTTTGTATAAATAGACAGAGAGCGCTTTATCCAAGGATTTTTTATAGTTGCTGAGATGTTGTTGAAAGGGAGAGAGAATCTGTGACAAATTTTCACAGGAAAACACTTGGAAGCCTGTCTGGTTTGAACGTGGTTGGTTGGGATATAATTGTTTGGGGGATAATCCTAGAAGAGGAAGAGCTACTTACCCCTTGCCAATTATCCATCTATCCATCCATCCATGCATCCATCCATCTATCCAGGTGAGGTCTGCCGTGTTTTTTGGAAAGAAAAAAAGAGAGAAGGAGGAAAGATACGCCAACCCAACAACGCCATCTTCCTCCTGAATCCCACATCCTTCTTGCCCCAAAGCCCCCCGTTGCCATCCCACGTGCTGCAGAGCTCAGGCATGCCCCGCACATAATTTTCCATTCCCCCCGAGGATGTCAAAACTCCCAAATCGCTGACACCTGCCTATGCGAGAGACATTGCCTCTCACGTGCGCTCACTGTCCGGACTCTGTTGCACTGTACTGGTCCTCTCCCCAGGAGAGCAGTTTGCTTTCCTTTAAGGAGTGGGAGAAGCAGCAGGGCCTGGACCTCCAGCTCTATGCCCTCAGCCACTCATGAACTGTTCAGGAGTGGAAAAGACACAGCGGAGAAGGCGCTGGGGGCGGGAGGGATGAACACCCTCAGCATCCCTTCTAAACTCTCTGAGAAACACGTAGCTTCCCCAGGATCTCTTCAAAGACATTTAAGCCAGGACAATACCTAATGGGTAAATCGAGCTCTTGGCGGTTTTGGCAGAAGGTAGATGCCCAGTGCCACCCCCAGGTAGCCATCAGCATCTTTCTCTCCTCACTCCTGGTGCCTTTCAGCTTAGTGCCTGCTCCCAGCAAATCCTCCTGCCTGGCAAAACTTTGGGTTTGCAGACTCACAGCAACCAAAAGTTACTGTTCACACCTGGCTCGTATCACACTTCTGGTGGAGATAACCCTGCTGCCACAAGCCTTCCTGTGCCTTCGAGGTGCTCAGCTCCCCATCAGACTGGAGAGTGCAGCGCAAAATAAGTTCAGCCCATTTTTTTGTATCATTCCAGTAATTCCTTAGGGGATGAGATGGTCTCAGTGTGTGGGCAAAGAGCCAGCACTAATGCAGAGCTTTATCCTTTCCGCGCTCGCTGTCCTTACAGCAGAAATACTCCCGCTGTGCTAATGGGATTAAAAAGATGGGTATCCAGGCACTAAGAATTAAGAGAATTTGGGTTCAAAATGCAGTTGAGTTTTCTTTTGAGATGGCTGTGTAAACACACCGATGATTAGCAGATAGAGATCAAAACTTCCACATTAGTAAGTGCAAAAACGGACTTGGCACTTTTTCTTAAAATAAAATGTTATGAATGTAGTCGAGTTTATTTGTAGGCCAAGGCATTATCATAAAAGGACATAAACTTTTAGGGCAGCCAGTTATCTGGCATAATAATTCTGTCTTTACTCATTAACAAACATCAGCAAATCGCTGCTGTAGACACCAATATCGGGAAGTGTTGGGTACAGTGGCTTCTTTGTGAATGAACGGTCTTTCTCTGAGAACTGGACCATCAGTAATTAATTATCTCGATGTCTTTGATCTATTTACTTTGCGCATATTTCATCTGTTTTGGTTTGTTACTTGCATTTCAATGATCTCTCACATTACGGACCAATTCCTTTGGTTGGGAAAATCGCCTTTCCCTTTCCCACGGGAGCATAGCAGCGGACTAATCGCTCCTCAGAGATGACAGGTCCATTTTTTACTTCTGTGAGCATGACTGCACTGATTTAAGGAATCTGCCTGTATACAGCTGAGGAATTCACTTTGCTCTTACGAAGCCTCTGTGTGTATTTATAGCAAACTGCAAACTCCCTTTGGGCTGCAAAGCTGTTTGTCTGCTCTCTCAATTTTAGAGGTAAAACAGCAGACAGAGATGGTGAAGAATCACTAGTCATTAAAGATCATCTCTTGCTCATCAAAAGCAAGATAATCTCGATTTCTAACTACTGCTTAGGCACTTCATTGTATTTAACATAACAATTAGAGTAAGACTGAGTGCGTATCTGACTTACCTCAGTTTTTACCAAGAACAATTTTATTAACTATTACGTGTTGTGAACTCTAGCTCAAAATGAAAGGATGACTCTTTCATTTTTTTGCCAACAGACAATAAACCCACGCTGATAGCACAGGGGTCAAATAGCCCATTCCTTCTATCTCCTTCCTCCCAAAAACCCCTTGAAATTGGTGTGGGGTTTTTTTTCAGATTATTGGGATTGAAACAGGTCGGGAAGTTTTCAATTCCTTCCTCCCACAGGCTGTTATTTCTTAGTATCTGGTGGTTTATATTTAACAATTTATGTTATTGCATTATACATTATAGTAAAAGCAGGCTTGAGCAGGGAATAGCAAGTATTTTAACTATTTTTGGTTTCCATTGTTGAAAAACAACATTGAAAAAGGCCCAGCAAGCAACCTTTAACTGGAACTACTAAAATGAAATCAGAGCTAGTTTTGCATCTGAAAGCTATGGCAGAGTCCGGTTTTAGCTTGCTGTAAACCTGCCCATTCCCATACAAATCAGTGCCTCATCTCAGACAAAATTAGCTCTAGGTTGACCTATACTGCAGAGATTGAGCTCAAGGAGAAGGTAAGGGCATATTACCAGAAGACAAGTTTTGTCACCTCGTCGTTTCAGGAGAGGGACAGCAGGGCTCGGCTGAGGATGCCGGAGTGCAGGGTCAGCAAGCATGGGGAGCAGTGTGCTTGTCCAAGCATACATGCCCTGCACAGGAAACATCATGGGGCTTCATGCACTACCTATGCCAGAGCAGAGGGGGACTCAGGCAGCCCAGTGGTTCATCACCAAATATTGGTAAAATAGGGCAAACTCAGAATGAGCAGCATAAACTAACATCAGCCCTGACTCCAAGCTCCCTTCTGATTTTCACAATGCGTGAAGCCAGATTCCGCTGTCCCACCTAAAGTACATTTAATTTATGCAGGGGCACTTATCTATCAAACCCCTAAGGCTTTAGTGATTGTGGGATGTTCACGAGAACTTTCTTAAAACCTGAACGATACCCAAAGATGTTCTGCAGTACATTAGGTGCACAGATATTTTTTCTCCAACACCAGGGGACAAATCTTCCCAGAGCACACTTGAACCTCTTTGCTTTGTAGCTTCAATAACATCAGAAAGAGCTTTTGAAGCTTTCTCAGTCTGATGGTCTGTCATAACACAGCCTGGAGAGCGCACCTCTTTCTTTGATTTCTGTAAGACTAATTCACACTCTACAGCTGGAGGCCAGGGGTTCAGTCTCCTGCTCTTGAGCACTGCTGTGGTTTGGAACATGAGCCTGCTTCTGTGCTCCCGGCGTCACACTGTCACCAGCCAGCTCTGGCGTTTGTCTCCCTATGTGGTTCTTCTTCCAGGAGAGGCCGAGATGGACTGTTGTCCTCCAGGGCGATACTGGGACACAAACAACATTTTCTCTCTCTGTAGTTTTTATTGACTGAACAGCTGCCCTTGAGCTGCGTCATGAAGCAAATGTATTTGCCTGAGCTAATGAAAGCGTGAAACGCGCTCTGTATTGGATAAAGAGCATGGCAAAAAGATGTTTCCACAAAAAGATGTTTTGGGCTTGCTTGGAGCCACCGTGATGCCCAAGCAAAGGATGGAAGAAGAGGTGGCATCCCACCAGCTCTCCCAGATCTTGAGCTGAAGCTCACAGCCAGCTTTGGGGTTGTCCACTCCCCCGCTGCCCCACCAGTCCCTCAGCAGTACCTTGGGAGGCAGCAGCCTCCACAGTTCTAATCCTCTTTTCCCCTGGACCTATCTTTTGTGCCAGGGGATGGCCCAGCAACCAGGGGCTGGAGTGGCAGTGAATTATGTATCTGATGTGGAAGAGCAGCGGCAGTGTTTTAAGGCACTCTGCAAGAGGTAGCCAGTGAACAACGCTGTGGGGAGTATGCTGCGTCCATGCATCGGTGGCTTATCTGGGAGGACACAGGTGCCTCAGCCAGCACCGCAGGAAGACAAGTTTGAGTTTAAAGAGGTTTTCTCTTCCAGACCCCAGCAATCAGATAGCGGTAAGCAACCTTTCAAAGCCCTGTGCAAGGCTGGCTTTTTCAGCATTAGAGAATACATGTGCTGGGGAAAACGTGGCAGGAACTATGAGGGTCATGGTTGCTGCCCCCTTTTAGCAGGACCTAGCCTCCGCAACAGGGAACAAGACCTGAGAGTTCCTTATAAATGGTTATCTCAGACTGCCCTCTTATGGCAAAATTTTAAACTGTAGGTCTTCTTAGGCTTTTCAAAGGTTTTACAAGTTCAGTTACTGAAAATTCTAGTCTTAAAAATTACTGAACAATGAGACAGAAGAAGTCATTGTTGCCTGATTCATTTCTGCCCCATACAAGTCCTGTCACTAATTTGTCTTGCCGTGCCCAAGAACTACCAAGCCCCTGGTCAGCAGCTTGGCCACCACCAGGTACCCTTGTGCTTGCCCGTCCTTCCTCCTCTGGGAGAAGTGTACCCAGCTGGATCTATGTATTTGGGAAATTTTCTATTGTGCTCGTGCACATACACACACATATGCACAGCTCTTTGTAAATGTTAGAGAAAGTCTGACTTCATGTAAATGTGTTTTTCATGTGGGATGAAAGCTGGCGATGGTTTCCAAGTCCTGGCAAACTGAAGGAATTTCTGGAACCCAGGGGCCAGTCACTGACAAGGCTTTGCTCAAGCCACAGGTGAGTTCTCGCCTGCTGCAGAAAGCTCCAGAAAAGCAGGGCAGCAAAATTGCTGGCCACGGAAATGGCCATCTCAGCTGGCTGCGGACAAGCGTGAAGATGTGGGAGGGCTCAGCATGGGTCAGCAACTCCATCCTTGGGTGGAAATAACCAAGCGGGGAGGGCGTCCACAGGCAGAGCAATCTGCAGCCTCCTCTGCCCTTCAAAGCTGCTCTGACAGTTTTGGTGCTGGCAGCTCCTCCCCGGGAAACTCATTTTGCCCTACACATGGTGGCCAGCGTAGGGCTGTGAGTGAAGAGGGTCATGTGCAAAGGACTTTGTCACCATTTTAGAGCAGGGGCAGGGGGGAATCAATCTAATCTGTGGATTTGCAATGTCGGTTTAATGTGCAAATACTTTAGAAGAACAGCAGTCACTTAGTTCAGACATGCGGTCTACACAAATGGTAGAGAGAGGACTAGAGAGTATGCTTTCACTGTCACCCAAGCCTTTGTGGTCCACGTCATGGTGGCTGCCTGGACCCTTGGAGCTTTGTGGTGAACCTTGGCAGTGACACCTCATGTCCTTCAGCTCCCAGGGTTGTTACTCCTGACTTGAAGTGTTTCCAGCAGAGATGGGGCCTTGCAGGGTGTCTGAGCTGTTCTGAATCCGCCCACTATAGGACAGCAGGAGGGCATCACGTAGCCAGCGGTTTATCACAGCTATGCGGGCATGGGGAATGCATTCACGTGTGTATGAACTCATCAAAAATAGCAGAAAGTACTCTGCGTGCATGACGGCAAGGAACCGGTGGCTCGAGTGACATTTTGATAGTAAGGTCGGGCTCAGGAAGGAAGCCAAAAAAAAAGCCTCTGCCCCAAAGTGGTATCAGCTCAAGCCACCACTGATTTCTTCTAGGAGAGTGCCCTGGGTCTTCTGTAGCTGTGTGACCAGAAAAAAGGCCAAGGACATTACCTGCGGCATGCAGACCCTTGCAAATTGCTCAAATGCCCAGGCAGAGAAAGGAAACTATAGTGCCAGCCTTATTTGTACTAGCAGTGACCTGGAGAAAAACTCTGCCTTTCATTTCCAGCCATGCAGAGTCAGGGATTATTTAATCCACAGATACACTTACATCCTCCCAACCAGCACCAGCCTGCCTCAAGTACAGCCCTCTCCTGACTGCAGCAGCTTACAGGCTGGTGAAGGGACATACGTCGCCTGTGTGACAGTACAGACCTCTGGAAGGGGTTATTTCCTCTTACAGCTGATTTATAGATAGAGAGGTAGTTGGAGAAGGTGAAATGTTGACTCATCAACTTTTTTTTCAGTCCTGTTTGGCTCCCAGCTCTTAGTGTATATTACCTTACCTGAGTTATGAAGTCTGGATGTCTCTTTTATTTAGATTTCAATCTGGAAAAGCAATATCCTAGGTTTTCTATTTCTAAACCAAGAGTTGCACCTGGTTTATGCATTACTGTCCTGTACAGAGTAAGGAGGGAGCCCATTTATACTCCCCAAACAGCAACTTTAAAACTTTTCTAAGGATTTGACGTGAGAAACAGTTATATTGTATAAATGTCAGCAAAACACTTTCCTTTGAAATTGGAAGAATATAAACAAGAAAGCACTGAGTTGCCAGAAGACCAAAATTCAAAGCATGAAACCAATGAGGAAGCAAAATAAATAAAGGTTTGGATTGTCTTCTAATGAGCAGGTGCCCCTGCTGTGAAAACACTCACCCCCAGGAGACATGAGCTTACCCGATAACTCCTCAGCTTGGGAAATGGGGCTGCACTCCCTGCAGGAACTTAGAACTGTCTTTTCTCTCCCTTAGCCATCTGCTTTCCTGTGTATAAAGTGGAGATGATCATCATTACTTTTACTGTCTTATTCATCTTGGATGATGGATTACACGAGCAGGAGGACTTCTATAGGCTCTGTTCCACTTGTGCGGGGAATATAACATTTGAGCCTCTACTTTCCAGGCTGCTGGCTTCAGCGCATGAAGCCCAAACGGGAGTAGTTTTGAACATGAGAGTTTAAAGCACTCTTGTGCCGAAGGAGGCTGCTCAGGGTCCCCTGCGGTTCCCCTTCCAGCTGTTTCCTCCGGAGCCGCTGGGAGGGGAGCTTGTTTCCTGGCTCTTGTCCTCAGGTGCCCTGACATCCAGCAAACCCTGATGGTTTGCACACAGGACCCACAGTTTTGCCCCAGTCCCTGAGCCAGTCATCCTGCCCAGGCCACGGTCGCCCCTGTGAACCTTTGAAACCATTCACTACTGCTCTGAGAATTCTGCAGGCAGAGGCACTGGCTTTGTGATTTGTCTTTTCCCAGCTGTTTTCCCCCACATGTGGTTGCAGACAGGCAGCATGATGTCTCTCCTCCCTCACCCTTGACAGAGTGGCTCTGAGCCTCTGGCAGGCCTCAGTGGAGGGCAGGCAGCATCCCACGCCTGCCTGCTTCTTCAGAGAGGGAGGGGAAGCTGTACCCGAGGGGTCCTGCGTAAAGAAAGGTTAAAAAAGGGCTTTTAAATCATTGAAAATATGAAATGTGTGACATAATTCCTTTGCCTCCATAATTCATTCATCTCCATTCTCTCCCAAGCATGCAGCAGATACGGGGCAAGCAGGAAAACCCCACGCAAAATTCTTAAGTTCATGCAAGCCAGTTCGGTGCAGTGCAATCGCCACTTGCAGTGAGGATGGGGAACTGCCTTTGCTCCAGGTTAACTCTCAACTGGACCAGCTAAGTCCAAACCTGGCTTTGCCCAGCCTCACCCAGCAATCCTTAGGTATGTCCAACTCTCTCGTACGTGCCGACATCCAAGACATCTGAGCCATTAATATTACTCACAGGTTTTGAGAGTCCTGAATGGAAACACAACAGAAACAGAGCATCCTTTCCCTGTGAGGTAAGAGTAAAATCTCTGCTTGAGCTGTCCTGGAGAGAGCCCGAAGGGATCTGGCCCTGGTGCGTGTACCAGGGAGCAGCAGTAGTAGCTACAGCAGCGGACCCGTAGAGGTCAGTTTATACCCAAAAAAAAGCAAAGTCGGGATTTCATAAAGAATGTTGGTCAGTGTTTAACAAAATTGCATTAAAAAAAGAACAATCACGAGTATTTTTAGTTTTTAAAATAGTTCTGTTAACTGAGGACCCTGGCAAAAACTGGGCACTTTCTGCAGCCGAAATGACTGCTTTGTTTCCTGTACAACAGCCTGGATGTCTTTGCAAATGCCCACAAACTCCTCATTGTTTACCTTTCACTATACATGACAATTTGAAAGCTCTTCGCTGTGGTTGCCATCCTTCTGACCACAAAATACCTACAGTGGTCACCACTGGAAAGCCCCAGCGCTTATGGCCAGTGGCCACACCGTTTAAGGCCTGTACTCTGCAACTCGCTGTGTCTGGCAAGTCCGTGTGATGCTCCCTATGTCGTGCCCAAGATACCACACCATCTATAATTAGAGCAGGAAATGCCTGTGGCGTTGTGGTGAACACTACCAACAATTTCCTTTCTGCTGCTGCTTGCAAGAGGTTGCTGCTGACATACTCAAGGAACTATGAGCCTAGTTGAGTTGCAAGAGCAGTGTTATTTTCTCCATCTTTCTTCCTGCTTCACTGCCTGTCCTGTCTTTTTCCTTGCTTTTCAATTAGCTTGAGCGTCTCAGTGGAGGGACTATCTCTTTATCCTACGGTTACAGCATCCATGACCATGAGGCCCCCGCCCCTGATGGACGCAGTGGCAAGATAACTGTTCTGCGTTAGCGATGCACATCCTGCGTGTGAAGCTGAAGAACATACACTAACCATCCAGTGCAGCACCGCAAATCTGCTCTGCCGGTAACTCAGATTAAAACTCACTTCTATAGAGGCTTCCGCTGCATGTCGATGGGCCCTGGGTGGATTGCAATGGTACGGAAGGAATGGCTTATACAGGAGCACAACCTTGTCGTGTAGGGGTTATCTGTTTATTTCCTAGTTTAACATCTAGAAAAAGAGGATTTTAAAAAATACCTCAAAATACGCCCTTTTCATAAAGATTAAGGCCCTGCAGTATGAGAGTGAAACTGTCTCGTTCTTTTATTTCCCTTGAATGTTTTTCCCGATATATAACTTACATCATGTGTTGAAAATTGCACGTAATTTCTATTTTCTTACTCCCAGTGGCTTTCAAGGACAAGTGGCCATCACCTACAATACAACAAACGTCTACTCACCAGAAGACCTTTGTTAACCGTTTCCCCTCACTCCTGCTCTACACATACTCCATTCATTTCCAGCTTAAGTAAATCCAGGTCCTTCAACCTTTTCTAACAAATCAGTTTTCATCCTTTTTGTGGCTCTCTGCACCTGCCCACCATGTTTCTTAAATGACAGTGCCCACAGCTGGATGCAGTAGCCAGGCAAGCCCCTTGTCCCCAGCAGGAAGTGTGGGACAAGCACCACATCACATCTCCTCAGATCCTGCTGCTCTGGCCAGCCTGGAGACAGGCACAGGTCTCATGTATTTGCCCCATGAAGAGAGGCTGAGGGACAGAGGTGGGGTTGGCTTGGCCTGGAGCTGAGACAGCTTTGGGGGGACCTAACAGCAGCCCCTAAAGAAAGAGTTATGGGGAAGAGGGAGCCAGGCTGCTCACAGCCTGCTGGGAAGACTAGAGGCAACGGGCATGAGGTGAAACACGAGTTTTGGATAGAATATAAGGACATATCCTTTCTCCATGAGGACACTCAAACAGTGGCATGGGCTGCCCAGAGAAGCTGTCCAGTCTCCATCCCTGGGGGGTTTCAAGATACAACTGGATGAAATGCTGAGCAAGCTGGTCTGATCTCACAGCTGCTCCTGCTTTGAGCAGGAGGTTAGACCAGAGACGTCCTCACGTCCATTCCACCATGAAGTAGCCTGTGTTTCTGTGATCCTGTGATCTCCCAGATGACAAAATCAGACACATATGCTGTCTAAGCCACTCCTGATAGAGGATATACATTTAAACCTAAAGCAGACAGTTGTTTGAAGTAGAGCTCATAAGGTACATAGGAGGACCTCGTGCAGTTCTGTATTCCCAGGTCAATGTGCACCTCAAGGAGAGGCCTGCCAAAAAGATAAATTTTAGTGAAACGCCTAAGGAGTCAGAAAGATATAATTGCTTTGAAATCTGGTCAATTAAAAAAATCCAAATGGTTTCAAAGGTCATGCCTGCCAAATGCCCTTTGCCACCATCAGTGGTTTCACAATCTTGTCCTCCCATTTTATTGCAGTATTTTCTCACCTTTATTGCACAAAAGACTCACTCGAGTGGTGGAGGGCCAAGAAAACCCAGAACAGCTAGGCCAAGGAGACAAGCAGTGAGCCTCATTAAGCCCACAATGCTGTTGAGGGTTTGAAGTAAACAAACAGGAAAGACATTTCCTTTAATTGCTTCATGTTCTGGTATACCAAGGTACACCACCGCCTCCTCTGCATAAACCAGAGTATCTTGTCTGTTTTGTAATTGTATCTTTTATGAAACTTTGCTGCAATAGCACTGAGTGACTGCACAGTAAGATGTGCTAAATGTCAACATTGGATAACCAGAAGTTTTCAAAATCCTAGGTTAGGCTCAAAAGTCGATGCTTGATTTTTACATTTTTCCCTGGGAGCAACAAAAGATGGAGGAAAAAAAAGCCTTGAAAAAGTTTACAGAAAGTGAAATATAAATGTAAAATACTCTATCGTCAACATGATCAAAATAGTGTCAGGCATAGATTTAAAAAAGAATGTTGTCAGAGGCAGGAAAGGGTGTGCCTTCATGAATGTATAAAATAGTGGGGAGTGAGCACTACATTCCCCTCCTCCAGAGACTGCCTTTGGGGGCTGAGGGAGCACCCCTGCTCCTGAATCTGGCCTTCCTTCCTCTTCCCCACTTTTGTGGGCAGCCAAGGTTCGGATAAGCAGAGGCTGATGCCTGAGCTCCTTCCATTGAGGAGTCCAGCCTCCACTCTGCTCCCCCGGCCCCTCCCCGGCGTCTAGGGAGGGAACTTCCACCCTCTGGATAAAACATTGGCTTTCCCTTTAGCTTTCCAGCATGTTTCCAGATGTTCTTTATTTTTCTTTTTCTTTATGTAAAGATTTCTAAAGTTTTCTGAAAGGCACCTCAAGTTTTGGGAAGCCAGCTGACACTCAGAAGAACTTACTGGTACTTAGACCCATGCAGGCGAAGTAGTCCAAGAAGCATGACAACTATAATAAATTAATTCCATACACTTCCTCTCCTGTCCTCTGTGTCTATATCATAAACTTAAAACATAGCCTCTTCGCAATAGGAACTTCCTCTTGCTACACATTTGTACTATGCCTGAAGGAGCAGGATGCTGCTGTCAGTCTGTCATATCTTGTGGGAGATGAACTTCCATGGCTGATTCCTCATGCTCTTCTGCCATAGAGCTTCCCCTCATGCTCTTGCAGGGCTATGCTGCGGCTCCCCGCCTACCCCATGCACCAACCTGTGAGCCCTGCCGCCCAGACATAGCATTGATATACCAACGTCTTGGAGCCAGTAGGGGAGATCTGAAAGGCGGTGGCAAGAGCACCTGAGCGTGCATCTCCTCATGGGCCTTACGAGTGGCTTTGGAGGAGCCTGGATGAGAGGGACGCGCAGAGCCCCCCTGCTCTGGGGGTACCCCCACTCTGAGATCTGACGGCAGCTGTCTGCTCCTGGCACACAGCTCGTGCAGAGACTCAGACGTCAGGTCGTGCCATGATCACTGTTGGAGGTTCTGGTACAACTGTTCTGGTACACCTTTCTGGTTCAAAGGAAAACTCATTATTCTTTGTTTCGTGGATTACATGCCATTTTACTTCCATGTGCATACATGCACATGCGTGTGGGCATGCACCAATACTCCATTCAAATCTGCCAATGTTTCCAAGTATACAAATACCATGGAAAAATAAATACATGAAGCACAAATCATCCTTCAAGACCAGGTCTGTGATTCTTGCAAATCCTCAAGCTGGAGTCAAGAGAAATACAGCAAGCACAAAAAGTGCACATTGTTTAGCAGATTATTTCTTTCTTTGCCTTCACTGCTGCGTGACGGGCTCATGTGAGGCAGCTGTTGGCTCTCCACTCCTGATGTTTAGGCAGTAACAGAAGGGAAGCAAAACAAAACGTGGCCTAAACTCCTGGAAATGCACAAGTAGATATAAACAGCAGGAATGACAGAAACTTTTTTTGCCATGCCCCCGCTGAGGTTTTACGGTCTTTGCTTCATTCGCAGAGGGAAACCTGGGTGAGAGAGATTGCAACCACCAGAGGATATATTTGAATTATTTGGAAGTCTTGCAAAGTTTGTATACAAAACTGTTCGTCTAATTGCTGCAATTTGGAAAGCTGAAACTTTCCAAACTTCTTCTTTTTTTCTTCTAATACAACTTCTTTTTCCTGACTTGAAGCCCTCAGTTAAACATGCATGAGGAGCATTTTCTGCAGAGAGTCGACTGAGCACACTGCAGACATAGCACCAGGTTTCCAACAGTTCGTTCTGGGGGACAGTATCTATGACAATGGATGTCTTGCTGTCTCCTATGGAGGAACTTTCTGCCTGACCCTACTCCAGGAAGGGGCCAGGGGAACCAGAGAGCCCCTGTTCACACCCTAACCCACCCCACGGGACAAATGCACTATTGCCTGGCCTCTCCTCATTTCTGCCATCCACCTCACACGCTTATCTCACCACCTCCAAACTGGGGATAACGAACAGCAACCAGTTAAACTGCTGTTCTACAGTCCGGGAAATGACAGCAAATTTTGGTTTTACAGGCAGTTATCAAAAAGCAACTGCTTTTACAGCAAAAAACTGCTCTTATTTTATGTGCCACTTTCACATTCTGGTTTTGTTTCCTCTCTCTGTAATTTACTCAGCAGGGGAGAAGCATATAAATTTCCTGTGCGTGCTCCCAGCAGTTTTTGCCCTTGAAAGCTCAGCTCAGCAGGTAGCGAGCTGGGGCTCCTCGGGATCAACACGGGAGCGGCAAAATCAGTGCCGGGATCTGTAGGAAGCAGTGAACCAGCATTAACTTGGTGGGGTGTAATTTAGGAAATCTCTCGTTGTCACGTACCTTGGAAAACAACAGCTACAATACCAGCAATAAGTAAGAGTGATAGCAGTAGTAGATCGCGGTATCTTTATAATTCAAGCTAAAAAAAAAAAAAGGTCAAAAAAGGCAAAAAAAAGCGCGCAAAACAGCCTTTCATTGTTTCCCAGGGCCGATCTCTTGCAACTTGAAATAAAGTACTGGAGCAATATACTGTTCTCTAGGGGTTAATGTTACATTAATCAGAACTGACAAGCATGAAAATCATTCTTTGTTGTCTTTAAATTGCTAATTTAAGACTGAAATCTAAAACGCTTGAGCACTGATCGTTAACACTGACGCTCAAACAAAACCCAAGTACGATCTTCCCTCCTATGGGCCACTACACAATTGTTTTACATTTGGTTGAGAAAACAAATGCAAAGTCTGTAACGAAATCCTAATGTATCGTTTAAGTGTTTCCATTCACAGGCTTTCTTTGGCTAAACTTCAACGAATTGTACTACAGTTTAATTGAAAAGCAGCATTTGCACAGGCATTTACATCTGAGGGCAGAAATATTGGCCTTGCACCATGTGCTGCAACGGCAGCAAAAGTCCCCAAAATCCAAATCTTTTTTTTTTTGCACGTGTTATTTCCTCCCACTTGCAGAGGCGTTTCAATGAGCTGGTTCTCAGTTGAGGTACCAAGCAAAGTCTGAGATATTCAGTAACAAAAAGCTTATTTAATAAGCTTTTAAAGTTTAAAAAAACTATCAAAGGGTACAGTCCGAACTGGGCACGATGAAGACAGGCACCAGATAAAATCAAGGGGAATAATGCGCCATCAAATATGTGGCTACAAAACTAACGAAAAAGTACTTAGTAGCAAAACGAATGGGACAAGCATGTCCTCCGTCTGCCTCTTTAACGGTATTACAGATTGTGTTAGTGGCCAGATCAAGCCCAGTTTCTTTTGCCAGCTGGAGTATTTGCAGGTTCAGGTCTATTCGCAGACACAGCCCCCACTGAAGTCCATGGACATGCACACCTGCAGCTGAAATAAGCTGAATCTTCAGCTTGGCTGAAGAAGGCTCTGTGACCTAAATGCATTTATCTCCAAACACAACAGCGGATCTGGTTTGATCTGGTCCAGTGTGATAAGAAAGGAGGAATAAGAACATCTGTGATAGAGTCACACTCGGTGTGACTGCATGGGTGCTCCAGTGGACACTTGGGAGGATGAGAGTAGAAGAGCCGGGGGCAAAGCAAGCTGAGCCCTCATTCTTCCCTCTGAGGAGCCAGTGAGCTACAGTAGCTGTGATAGCCAGCTTCCAGAGCGAAGAATGACACATTCATCACATCTCGAGCACTTCGCCTTTCTTTGCAATTACAGTAAAGCAGGGTTGAGTTATGCAGACATATTTACCACATCCATCGACCTCGATGGGAGATCCATAGCAAATCTTAGGGCAGAACTTGCCACACAAAAGACATGTTAAAGACACAAGCACTGTCATGCAGAACAAGCTCTTAGAGCAGAAGAAAAGGACTCAGCATTTGGCCAACGAGTGGGGTCATGCACTGAGGGTGCTTTGTATTCTGGGAAGGACGTGGGACATGGCTCTCCAAGCTCACGCAGAGCAACGACAGGGGAATACAGGGCTTAGGGAAAGAAAAAATGAATATAGGGTTTAGGGAAAGTGAAAATGCGAGAGATTCTGAGCACTCTCTCATCTGGCAGCCAGATCCAGATTTATATAGGTGACTGCAGAGAAGGGCACTTATCTTTCCTTCTGGTTGATAGAATAGGAGTGTAAAACTGCCCTTGAATTAAGAGTTAATTAGAGCAACATTGCTTTGTTTGTTAACCCCGACATCACTAAGAAATCTCCTAGTGTCTGGACTCAAAGTCAGATCTAATGTAAGTATAACAAAATCAGATGTCCATTGTGTAGCACGCTCCTTCACGGCACCCCCTGTGTGTAGTAGTAGAGCAGGTCCCAGTAGAACAGATGAAGAAAATATTGACAAGCATGTTTTCACAAGGATATGTTGGATTCAGAGTCTAGGGGATGACTCGAGTTTGAAAATGAGAAACATTTTTCACTGTACACTTGTCCTTACAAAGAGCAGTAGCACGACTTGATTGATACATTTTTGTTGCGTTAAATTCCGTCTCTTGACGTGTCCAATGCATGTTTAGTTGATTTCTGTGAAAGACTGGCAAGAAGAGGACCTGTCTGAGTATTTTTAGCAACAATATTTGTGTTAGAGCTGGGGCTCAGAAGCACACCAGCACCTCGAGGAGAGCAAGTGAAATGCCTAATAATGAAAAGGAACCTTAGAGCCTCAGACTTTTCAGTTAAAATCAATAGCGCCTGCCTAAAGAGCTTCTATTTCAAGCTATTTTAAAATGAGAAATAAGAAGCAAAAAACCCTGATGTGTCAGTAAGCATTTTGGTGTATTTAACATTGTCAATAGCACTTCAAAGCCCTGGGCCCAAATACTTCCTTACTGTTAAACCACTTTAGTCATGGGGATGGGTTGGTCTGCATTCGCCTCTCAAAATCGGTGTGAAGAAGTGAAGGGAAGTCAAATGGGAGGAAGAGGAGTGGAATAAGCGTGGCATTTACTTTGACAATGACAATTTTCCCTCAAATCAGCATTAAAATGAGTATTTTCCATTTTCTTTATTCTTATGCAGAAAAGCGGGGAAACTCTTGGAAAAGTATCTAGTGATTTGTAATGTCATATGTACACTTTTTTTTTTTGCTTTGTTTTAAAACCTGCAGATCATTTACAGGCTTGGGAATCCTCTCAAACTTTCATCCTGTTTATGAAAAATATGTTTTTGTAAAATATATCTTCTATGTTCAGACCCAGTTGAAGTTCAATGAAGTGAGAAGGGGTGGGATCCGGTGCACCAGGCAGACACCCAAACCTAAGTACCCGCACACAGGCTAAGTGCGGGATTCAATTGCCTAAGGATAAGGCGCCTGTTACCGCTGAGGGACCTGGGCTGGGGACAGGTGCCGAGTCCCACAAGCAGCTCCAGGAAGGTTTGGTTCTTCTACAGACCCTCCATCATGTCAGTCAGCCTCTGAGGATGACTTTGGTGACCGCGGCCATCTCTAGGGTCTATACTTAGGCAACTAAATGTGTCCGCATTCCTGTTACAGCCAATGGAGATCCAAGGCTTGATTCTGTTGCCTCCGCACTGGCATCTAAAGTAATTTCAGAACCTCTGAGGTATCCGAGATACCTACCTGGAGCTAGCAGACATGGCACAGGACATATGGGAACCAATGCTTTTCCAGAAGAGTAGCCTGAGACCAGGTAGGATGTCCCACAGCCTCTCAAGTGGCATTAGATGTACACAATTGATTGAGCTCTTAATCAGTGTATTCAAAGGAGTCTAGAGATTGATTCATTTAACCGCCCATCAGCTATCTGCTTAGGGTCAACCTAAGGAGATCTCCAGTGCTCAGTTCAGCTGTCTTGGTATCCAATACCATTTGAGAGGCTGTATGTTGTCCCATCTTGTCTCCATCTGCTGATCCAGAAGGGCACCTCACTCCTGTAGGTTGTGTACCAGGTTAGCCAGCCCTGTCTGAATGTCTCACATATCAGAAGTACGTTAGATGTAACTGATGCAAGCCCCCCCACCATCTATCTCGTATGTAGGCACCACCGTGTACGTGTCTTCATCTTGAACTGAACTGCAGTCCAAAACTTTCATGGCCGCTGGAGAAAGTCCTGTGTTATTTTCAGGGTCACACACACACACACTTTCTCTTTGAGTCCTGAATCTGTTTATAGATAAACTAAAGTATTTTCTTTGTATCAAGAAACATGGCAACACAACAAATGCCCAGTGCGGATGTTGCATGAAGGTAAGCACGCAAACATTCCCAAAACATGAAGGTGCTGATGCATATGTGTATCAAGCTTTTAGATGAGCTTTCCAAGATTTCCCTTCTTATTTGCTGTTTTAAAATGCCCCAAATGTTTTAGAAAAAAAAGTTTTCTATTTATCATCTATGGATGAACTGGAAACCAGCAAGCTGCTCGTATTTATATATGCAACTCTGTTATTTATTATCCCTCCCCTCATCCCATCTATTTTCTGTGCCTCAGATGTGCAATTAACTCCATATTGTTAGCCCCATCTTCTTATGTTTATACGGGACACGTCTGTGGTGGTGTAAAAGCAAAAGAACAAATGTCCTGATCAGCAATATTGCCTCACACTTTGGGGAAGCCGGCTGGCTCTCCAGAAGGAGAAATTTCATATAAGAGCGGCTTGAACTCAAAAAAGTTCCTGGTGCAAGCAGTGTGGATGCAGGCAGCTTGAGACCAGAGTGGTTACAAATGTGACCTCACATCCAAGCGGTGTAGCTGCCAGGGTGACATCATACCCTGCAAGTGCCGTGGGCACACAGGGGCACCATTCCTTGATGGGGTGTTGCAAACAAGTAACAACGTTCACATCATCCGGAGCAAAAGGTGGCTCTGTATTTGTTTAAATCTCACTTTAAATTTCTTTAGCTTACATAAGGCTTTCTCTTTGTCTCTGCCTTTTCACCAGTTCTGAACATTCAAACAACAAAACCAGACCCAAACCTAGCGGAGACAAAGATGCCTGTGCATCCAGTCTTTATTGATATGCTGTATCACGTCAACTCTCTCTTCAGATAGCCTCAGAAGACTTGGTTAACCTACCTTGTTGTTGTTCTTGAGTGTCAAAACATACTATTGTTTTCTAATTATGTTTATATTTGACAAAATTTTAAAATTTCAGGCATTTGTAAAAGTTTGCATGCCTCATTTGAAATAACATCTTACGATGCCTCCATCTGTCAAATGGACTAAGTAAATACTTTTTCAGTTTTATTAAAGCAATAAGTGCACAGAGTGTATATAATGCTAGAGACCATGTAAAAAATACATTAAAACTACTTGTCATATTGGAAAGGTTTTAACATTGAGTCAGAGGTGGGGTTTTCCCCTCCAGAGAATATTTTTACACATAATAGGATGAGATGGGGTTACATTACTTTTTGGGATTTATTACATTTGCTCGCTTCTTGACAGTGTATTCTGTATCTGGCATCTGTTTCCATAAATATCCAATGAATTTAAAATGAAATTACATTTGGGAAATAAATTTCTGGCTGTCTCAATAAATCACGAACATTCTAGCTGTAATATGTGGATGGTGGAAAGGAGCTGGGTCTTATATGTGTCCCCGGGGCTCAGGAATTCTCTTACCAGCCTTGAATGCTTTTAATGTGGCCATTATTTAGGAGAATAAATACATGACTGTGAGAAAGGTTAAACAAAAGGAAGGTGATAAATTTGAAGCGGGGTGTCACTAAAGGCACACATGAAGCAGGACAGATATGGTAAGGGCAGCACATAGCAATTCAGTGACTTACCCGTTGAGCCAGAGCCAAACCCCAGCTCCAAATCAATACTTCGCCATGGCTTAGCCAACGTGGCAGGAGCAGAGATTGAAGGCTGCCCTGACCCAATGAGGGCATGAAGTGTGGTTAGTGAAAATCAGCTGAAATGTTGCCCATTGATACAGGGAACACCCCCACTCCCTCTCCCCTCCCCCCCCTCCCCAAAAAAGAGAAACTTTATCTGTTTTGTGTTAAATCAGATACTGTCGACATAGCCGAGACATGGCAAATCTTGTTATCACTAGAATATGGTTTTGAAAGATAGGCATTTTTTGGTGAAAGAGAAAGGAGTACCGCTGTGCATTAGAGACATGATAGGCTACCAAAATACAAAAAATAGCATTAAATAAGTTTTTTTGAGGATCAGAATCACTTTGGGAATGGCTGCTAAAAGCGGTCATTTAGGGCATAAAGGGGGTTGGTGACAAGGCCTGGGGCTGTGTCTGAATCTGCTCTGGAATGGGGCTGAGCATTTGCATGGCTGAGAGCCACCATTTCCCCTTTAGATTGCTGGCTCTAGCCTTCCTGCCAGCAGCCCAGGATCAAAGACTCCCCTGGATGCCTAGGAAAACCAGGACTTGGGCTATCCCTCAGTGCCCTCAACGGTGATACTCTGAGCCTCACCTGGGCTTCATCCACATGGACAAGACCTCCAGCGTGTGTGGAGGCATCAGGAGCTGGGGCTCTCCCCCTCTAGAGACTTAACAGGGCCTGAGGATCTCAGGTGAAGGTGGCCTGCAAACGCAGCCAAAGAGGTTACAGTAGGGATGGCAAGTCAGTCTGCTCTCCAGAGCAGATCCAACACCTTTAACCGACAGACAGACATGCACACAGAGCTGGGTTTAGGTATTGAGAGTGAGAATATTCTAAGAGGATCCCTGCATCATATCACCACGGGAGGGTTAGTTTGCCACTATGACCGAAGAAGAAACTGATACTGTTAAAGATGGAGGTAGTGACTCGACAAAAATAAATATAGTTATTTGAAAACCATGCAAGTTGCCTTAAAAACACCTAAGAGGGATGTGCAAATACTGGGAATCACTGTGCAAGAACAGTTTTCATAAATATTTTGATTAGGGAACAGCATTCCTCACTTTAAAGTTACAAGTTAGAAACGCATTGGAATCATGAGAGAAGTCTGGTGAGTTTACCTTATCCATATCCTCTTTTTACGAGCCTCCAAGAGCACCATGATAGAAGTGACCCCGCAGAAAACATGAACTGTGTCTCTTGGCCACATCCTGCTAACGCCACCTCAGCAGTCCCATTAGAAACAGCAAGAACTGGAAAGCACTGCTGGAGGAGAACTGAGGTGACCGGGGCCTATAGATTTCAAGTTTTAAACTGAAACACATTTTCTGTGATGACACAATTAGAAACACAGAAACAGATGCGAGAGTTTGATGGCGTCATGAAAACATCCTGACGCATAATGGATCCAAAACGAGAGAGAGGGGGGATCTGAAGTGCTCCCACTCTGCATCAAACCACCACTTGTTCACTGTGGCTAAGAAGCAGCACACACACGCACACGCGCGCGCACCACGAACTTGTTCCCCAATTGCTAGCAGCACCGCGCACTGTCTTTCTGGGCAGGTTCATATATACCAAAAGCCAACCTGCTCAAGCATGGATGCAAAAAATGTCACCAGCCAGGTCAGGAGGGAGTTTTCACCCAAACACAGGCAGCCTCTGCACGGCTGCCCAGTGCATCGTGGGCAGAGCAGAAGGCATGTGCGAGTGTAAGGTAACTCAATTCAGGACAAGCAGAACTGGAAAGCAGCTAGAAACAGCTGGCTGCATTTCAGAAACTTTAGTTTTAAAAGGACCAGCAGAAAGGCACTTCAAGTTTACAAAACAGGACATCTGCAGGACATGAGTTTACAAGTTATTGCCTATTTAAGTTTCTATAATGAAACCTGAGACTGAAAAATTACTCGATAGAAGGGTAACACAGGCCTGATAAGAGCTTTTTTTTTTTTCACGCGAGCGGCCTTGCAGAAGTTTCCACAGACAATACGCGCAGAGAGATGCGAAGGAGCTTCACCAGCTGCGATCCCCTGTAAAGCGTGTTCGGCGGTCACGCGTGGGCACGCAGACCCCACGCAGCGGTGGGGCCAGAAGCGGCTCCTGGCAGCCCCCCGCGAGCCCAGGGGTGCAGCGCCAGGCTTAGCCTTACTCTGGCCGAACACGGACGGTGCCACCGTGGACAAGACACGAGTGAAATGTAGGGAGGCAAACAAGGAAACCCGCTGCGGGGAAGCCCGAGCCCTCTCTTCTTCCCGGCTGGGTACAGAGCTGCCTCGGGGACAGCAGGTGCCGTGCGGGCACAGGCCGGCGGCAGAAGCAGCTCCTCGGTGCCGCGGGAACCGGCTCCCAACGCCCGCCCGCCTCAGCCCACCCTTCCCCCCTCCACGGGGCAGCGCCCCCGCCGCTCTGCGTCCGGCTTCCTCCGGCGGGACCGGCCCGCTCGGCCCGGCCGCGGGCCGGCGGTGGCGGTGGCGGCAGCGGGCGGGGGAGGCCAGGGGAGGTGGGAGGAGACGTGGGAAGGACTTCGGTTGCCACTACAAATCTGGTGACAGACCCGCCGCCGGCACATGGCGATCGGCGCTTCCCGCCCCGCGCTCGGCAGGTGGG
>VZSC01012177.1:241083-256642 GCA_013398225.1 Steatornis caripensis | reverse complement strand
AAGGGGGGGGGGGGTGAAGAAGGAGGAGAGGGTGGCGGTGAGGCGCGGGGCGGGCAGCGGGGCTGCCAGGCCGGCCGCTCGGCTCTCGTACGCGCCCGCTTGTTGTCGGCCAGAGGCGAAGAGTCGCGCCATGTCGCGGGGCGCTGGGAAACGCTGGGGCTTCCCACCGAAACAGTCGTGGGCACGCTCGTAGCCCCGCCGCGAGCCGTGGGTGAGCTTCGCCGGGGCGTCTTTGCGTGCGAGGGCTGCCAGAAGAGGAGCCAGGCGTTGTCCGAGGAGCTGTCAGAGCAGTCGGAGATGCTTGTTCCTCTAAATGGGAGAGAACTGTCAAGTGTAAATCCAGCCCAGTAAGAAATGCTGCGGTTTTCGTGCTTCTGTGAAAGTGCTTCGGTCTGAGCTACGTGTTTACCTTGAACCCTCAAGTGCAGGAAATGCGCGGTTATTTGCAGTGAGAGACATTGAAGGCAGTGCCGTACCGGTGTCTGGGTGTGCCGGAGTGAACGGCTACTGCAGGCAGCACGCTGTGTATGCACTCCTTAGCTGGCCGAAGAAGGGGGGAAAACGGCTTAAATGACGGGCTGTATGGCCCCAGAGAAAGGAGGCCGGGGAGGTTTCTCGCCAAGGGCTGCACTGCTAAAAATCGGAAATGGTTTACAAAATTTCTTTTGGAAATGCTGCTTTGATTTTTAAGTCTTACTGTTACGCCTGCTCGACTGTAGTGCAGCTTGAAGTTATGCACATCAGTGTTTTCTTGGGTTGTTTTCTTTAAAAAAAAAGAAAATTGTTTAAGAAAGCAGTACATCAGCCTTGTAGATACCATACTTGTTATCTAAAACTTTCAGTTATTCGAGTTCCCGTGATTCCTGTTCTTTTTCACGTAACAAACAGGTACTCTGAACCTGATGAATATCGGTTGGTAAACTGTCATCTGTCGGATTTAAAAACCAGAATACAAATGGCACACACCAGCAGACACACACACGCGTGTGCGTGTGTGTATTAGTAAAACTACGCACTGCATTTCTAGTCTAACGCTTGAGATAGACTGGTGGTTTTTTTTGGATTTACGTGCCAAGGAATCAATTACGAAAGTAGTGACTAAGGGAAAAAGATTTCCTTTTGTTTATATTTAGAGTTACAATTTTAAAATTTACCAGTTGCGAAGATGAATCTTAATTTCTTGTTTACATGGAATACAAATGCAAGAAAAACATTTGTTTTCTTGACTTCTTGGTTTTTGGCATTGAGTACTTTTCAGCTCATGAGTTACCCCAAAATGTACATTTTGCCAGCCACTCTTTAGTGAAATGAAAGAAATGAGCATGTCAATAAGATTGAAATATGGCTCAATGAAAAAAAAAAATCCTGTATATCTTTATTTCTTGCTTGTGAAACTTTGCTGCAAGAAAAGACTTTCGCGTATCTCTATTTTCCCAGACAACTTAATGTTTTCAGTAGTGCTATTCTGTTACTGTTACGTGTATTCTGTACTTGTTATTTCGCTTGCTACTTCAGCTCTGGTCTGTGCTAAGAACACAGAGGGGCTTGATCTCTGAAGTGCTGGTCAACTAATTCACAGTTTCTTTGTGTGTGCGCAGAACTGAACCTCGGGAGAGAAGAATGCAGAAACTAGCGCTGAATAACTTTCTTTAGGGAATTTTAATGTTGAAGCATTTGGTAGTACTATTTTATTCCAGCTGCAGCTTTCTAGTAGGCGTGGGAATGAGCGTGCAGTATTTTTTATGTTTCTTCTGCCATTGTCTGTCACTTTGCTTCTGTTTTTCCCTAAGCTATTCTATCTTGCCAAGTCCTGGGTTTAAGATGAAGTTTTAAAACTTTGTGACTTGATGTAGTCTCAGTACTTCAGTGCTCCACGTCTTAAAACATTCATGCTGTCAGTGTGCTGCTTAACATTCAGCTGAGTTCTCTTGGTCTCAGTTTTGTACTTTTAGCTTTTTCGCGGTCTTTTCAGATATTTCTGTCTTTTTGACCAAGCTCTGCATTTTCATTTCTTCACATTTTCTTCAAAGAAAGACTTCTCCCATGCCAAAATGTTTCCTCGCCCAACCCCCTTCCACCCGGTCTCCTTTCTCCACACATCGACACATCGACGTAGGTGGGAAAATGTCATGCTGGCTTGGTTGCTGTGGGGGAGCTGGGGCTTTAGGTTTTCCTCTTTAAGGCGCTGATCTTGCGCTTTCGTAGAATCCTGTTGCTTTTGCATGAGGAGCTTGATTGTGCAACCCTGGTTTACACAGTGGTCTTCCTGAAATCAGCGGACTGCTTTTGTCCTCAGTCCAATATCTGCTCACATTGAGGCATGTAAGTAGTTTCATTCTTGATGAGGGTGAGAAACAAATTTTCTGACCACATAATATTAAAAAGAAGGAAAAATAAGGCACAGGCTTTATGCAGTGACTTTAACAAAACCAGAAAAGGTCGACCTGTCAGACTCCTCTGACTGACAGCATTGCTGTGTGTGTCAGCCCTGTGGGAAGGCAGGCTTTAGTGTTCTTTTCTGGCCCGCTGGAAAGGACCATTACTGATATGTTATGCAGGAGAATCTATTTCTGTTAGCCCAAAACCACAAAGATGAGTCTTGTCTCTTAAAATCCTGTCTACCGTATTTAATTCTTGCAGCACACTTTATATAGATACTGTTTTAATATTCCAGGAAGAATTAATATACATAGTTCAACTCTGAAAATTATGTGAATTTTATCAGTGTTTCAAAAGGTCAGCTTTGTTGGGCAAAACATGGTGTCAGACTAGGAGAAGATCTGGGATAGTGCTAGTGCTCTTATTTATAAAGACAGTATAAAAAGCAAACTTAGTATGCATGACTGTTTGTAGAAGAATCTCATTAGCAGCCTATGAATAGACTGCCTTTTAGAAGGAATGAACGTTATGGATGCTAGCAAGCTGAAAAAGTTCAGCAAGCCATTATTTTTGTGATCTGTTGACCATAGCACACAAGGGATCTCGACCTCCTGTAGTACGGTATGGCTAGTACTTACTCTGGGAATTACTGAATGGGTACGCAGAGGTCATGGTGCCTGAAATTCTTCGGTGCAGTTAGTATGGACAGGAGACAACTCTTAAATAAATTGAATGAGAATGATTAATATGGGCATGTAATACTGTGTACACATTACTAGTTTCACTACAGCTGGCTCAACATTTTCTGAGTTGCAGAATAAGACCTACACGACACACGCAATGCTGGATGCTGGCTACTTGCCGACAGAGTTATTAGACTTGTATCTGTGTTGGAACATTTCAAAAGCACTAGCTGTGGGCCAACCAACCAAAGCAAGCCATTTTTTGTTAAATCATTTAACTACAGTTTTTATCTAAGTACGAGGTGAAAATTAAAGCTGGTTTCCTATCCAGCTGCAACTTTTTACTTGTTTCCCTTCCTTAGTGGTGTCACGTCATTGTGTGTTAGGGTTCCCTCAGCCTAATGCTTATTCTAACCTAGACAGCTGCTCTAAATAGAGTAACCTAGTCTTGTGTATTTCAGAACTGTACAACTGGATAAATATTAGCATATTCAAGGATAATCCAGAGTTGTTTAAATTGCTCAGTATTTTTGTAGCATGGTTTACTGATCTGTAAAACATAAATTTCTGGACCTTGATGTCGTACATCCCTGGCCAGTTCCACAGTATGCATACATTTGTTATGGCATAACTTGTCTTGCTTGGCATAGCCTCGATATTTGACAAACCCTTGGTACTCCTCAGATGAATTAACCATTTCATCTGGGAAGTACTGCGTGTAATGATATTGGTGCTGAGTGCTATTTAGCCCTTGAAGTCAGTGACATCGTGGGCACGAACACCCCAGATCAAATATAATCCTTTCCTGATGCATTGTTTGTCTCTAGATGATATCTCTCAGCTAGACACAGTCAAAAGAAAGATAGTAAATATGTAAAGAAAGAATGAATCGCTGTCTCTTTAATTTTTGTTAGTCAGAACCTGCGTGTTTGTTTTAGGTAAATGCAACTCATAGGAGAAAGCAAATACAGCAGCTTTGAACAAATAAATGCTACCACATAAACTTATTAAAGGATATAGGCTGGTGCTAGCCAAATGTTGAAATGATTTTTTGAAGATATGGATTAGAAAGATCTCTTCAAAATGCAGGTTTGTATAAAGTTTGCAGCAACTGAGGTAGATATGTAATGGTATTTCTGTCTTCAAGTTCTGCTATTTCAGGTCACTCTTTTTTCTTTCAGAGGTGTTAGGATGACATGTTAAAATGTACTTATTGAAGTACATTATTGTAGAAAGCACTGGTATAATGGGCTTGCCTGAGCACAAAGGTGCAGTGATTTAATTAAAGGTGTGGTTTAATTAAGGGTTTGAGTTGTATAAAGCCTCATTTGTCTGAACTGTTGGCACTGTGTAAACATAATAAATTTAAGTGAACTTTGAACTTCTGTTAGCTGTATGCTTAGGGATAGAATTAATAGGAGCATTTTAGACTCAGAATCACAGAATGGTGTGGGTTGGAAGGGATCTTCAGAGATCATCTAATTCCAACCCCCCTGTCTTGGGCAGGGGCACCTTCCACTAGACCAGGTTGCTCAAAGCCCCATCCAACCTGGCCTTCGACACTTCCAACAATGGGGCATCCACATCTCCGGGCGGCCTGTCTGGTTTTAAGTTGTGTTTGTATCCAAACTCTGTAACAGTGTCTTTTAACTAAAACATGCTGCTTTGAAAAAAAGAGGGCTAATCTAAAGTGTAGCTAATATGCTTCAGTCCTGAGCCAGAAAGTACTGGGAATATAAACTGTGGTATTCAGACCATTTAGTCTGAACTCCGTCTGCTGTTGATGATGTTGATTGTGGCTCCACATAACTGACTGCCTTTATGTGTTTGGTGGGACTTAGTTGGATGGCAGTCATGATCTTAACCTCAAGTATGAGTTTGGTATACTGACACCTGTAAAAATGATGCGGCTGGGTATTTATGAACTGTAACATAACTTTTTTTTTTTTAGTTGCAGATTGAAATATCATAGACAGAAAAAGGTTTGGATGATGTGTTTTGCCAGTGTATCTCTGCAATTTCAGTTTTAACAATGGATAAGTGTAAGCACATAGGACGCCTACGGCTGGCTCAAGATCACTCCATTCTCAATCCTCAGAAATGGCATTGCGTGGACTGCAATACTACCGAATCTGTGTGGGCGTGCCTCAGCTGCTCACATGTGGCGTGTGGGAGGTATATTGAAGAACATGCACTAAAGCACTTTCAGGAGAGCAGTCACCCAGTGGCATTGGAAGTAAATGAGCTGTACGTTTTCTGTTATCTCTGCGATGATTATGTTCTTAATGATAACGCAACTGGCGATTTAAAACTGTTGCGGAGTACATTAAGTGCAATCAAGAGTCAAAACTATGAGTGCACTACGCGAAGTGGGAGGACTTTGCGTTCTATGGGTACAAGTGATGATTCTTACCTTTCTCATGGTGGAGCCCAAGCCTTGCTTCGGAATGAAGACCGCATGTTTACAGCTCTCTGGCACCGACGGCGTGCATTCCTGGGCAAAATATTCAGATCATGGCTTGAGTTGACGCCCACTGGAAAAAAGATTTTGGAAGAAGAAAGGCGTCAGGAAGAAGCAGAGGAAAGAAGGGACAAAGCTAGGAAGAGAAGACAAGAACGAAAGCGTGAGTTGAAAGCAGAGATGGAAAAGATGCCACCAAGAAAGAGCAGTCGTTTACAAAATCAGATTAGAATGTCCTCAAAAACAGCACCCTGCCTGCAAAAAACTTCACGGAACATGGAATCTGTGGCAGAGTTGAAAGAAACTTATACCTCAGATGAAGTAAGATTGAAAAAAATAAGTGACTCTCCAATTAAACGAAGGCCCACGGTAACTCCTGGAGTAACAGGACTGAGAAACTTGGGAAATACATGCTATATGAATTCTGTCCTGCAGGTATTAAGTCACTTACTTATTTTTCGAGAATGTTTTTTAAAGCTTGATCTCAACCAAACTCAGGAACTGCTGGCAACAGCAACCAATGGTAAAACCAGATCTTCATCTAAACACCTGTCGATAGCTGCCTCGACATTCCATGTGAATGAGAACCAAGAGAAAGTAAAGGGATCATCTTCTGTGAGGCGGCCTAGTTTATCCTCTGGATTAAGTGGAGGAGCATCAAAAAGTAGAAATATGGAACTTATTCAGCCCAGGGAGCCCAGTTCAAAGCATATTTCTCTCTGTCATGAGCTGCATACTCTGTTTCAAGTTATGTGGTCTGGCAAATGGGCGCTGGTGTCTCCTTTTGCTATGCTTCATTCTGTGTGGAGACTAATTCCAGCCTTCAGAGGATATGCCCAACAAGATGCTCAGGAATTTCTCTGTGAACTTTTGGATAAAGTGCAGCAGGAACTGGAGACTACGGGGACCAGATGCCCGGCTCTCATCCCTGCTTCTCAAAGAAAACTTATAAAACAGGTTTTGAATGTGGTTAACAACGTTTTTCATGGACAGCTATTAAGTCAGGTATGTTTTATGTTTTTTTTTTGTTTTAAAGTGTGTCACGATTTGTAGTTATGGATGATTTTTTTTTAAGGTGTCTCATGATTTGTAGTTACGGATTTATAATGGTCAGTGATGGGTGTACTTTGAAGGTTAATGCATTTATAAGTACTGAGGGAGGGATGGGGAGTATATAATACACACAATTTCAGAAGAAATGTCATTTGGGTACTCCTAAAACTTTCAACAGAAGAGTCACCTGATAAACATAAAAGTGTTAAATTTGGTATTTTAAAGCACACCTTTGCAACTACTGAGAAATATCTGTCTCCGCTATTAAGCACCAACTAATTTGCAGGAACAAAGAATTGACAATTTTAAGCATCTACCTTATCACTGTAGTGTTAAGGAAGGTGTTCATCTTGTCTAAGAGGAAACTGATTAGATAATGAACAACAAGCAGGGTATTATTTCAGTAAATAGCTTGAATTTGAGAGTCATTACTACAGAGTAATTGCCTGTCACAAAGCTGTGTACCGGAATACTAGTGCTTCTTTTCTGTTACAACACAAAGATATAGAAGGCTCTGTCAACACAGGAACCAAATTTGTGGGGTGGAGGCACCGGTTGTTTTTCTTTATTCTGCCTGACTACTCTCCTTTTTTCCTTCTTCTTCTGGGCTTCCTGTTAAGTGCTTCAGTGTGTCCACTTACTGTCATGCATATCCCAACTTTGTGCATGTAGAAATGTCTTGAGAACTGACTGAACAAACAAACACTGGGTTCTGTTGAATTAATCTAAAAACTAACCACATTGCAGCAGGGACAGAGGTTGAGAAAGTCTTGGCTTGCTGGAACTGTTCTTTAGTATGCATGCAGACGTTACTGAGGGAGTGCAGAAGCATTTAATGGATATGTTGTGTAAAGGGGTTAGAGGTTTAACACAAATTAACAAAAATGTGGATGTTCCCATTATTCTGACTATTTGACTGATGGTGCAATATTTTAGTATGTGAAGCTAGACATCCAAGTGTTTTTTTCACTAAAGTAGGATTGTTTACTGCTATGATATCTATAAACTTTATAATAAGATAACAAGACTTTTAATTAAATTAGGGTTGTTTGCAGCATATGTTAGCTTTTAGGTCATCTTAGGTTTTGTGTAACTGCTAGAAACTGTTGTATCTACTAATAAAATCAGATCATCCTCTACCTTCCATTTGGCCCAGTGTAAGAGCATTTCTGTTGGCATACTGCCTTACCTCAGGGTACCTAACATATCTTGTATCAGGGTTGTGCTGATATAAGTGTCTACTATATTATGTCATTAAAGCTTTCTATTTTAAAATCACATCCCTCTCCAAAATAGTAACTTTATTAGTAAAACAAAATAGTTGCTTAAGTATACTGGCAAGGCTTGGTTGCATTCCAAGCCTTCTTACATAAGGGACTCATTTTTTGGAAGACTTTTGAAGGCTCTGAAGACACAAGCATTATTTCAGTAGTACCACTTCTTTCACGTTTTTAGCTTTGTTGTGTGAAAAGGCTTGTGACTAGAAACCCTCCCACCTTCCTGAAACCAGGGAGGGGAATAGTGAGAATTCACTCAAGTGTCATCGAGTAAGACCGAAAGGGAATTAAACAGTTTTTAGCTATCCTGTGACTTCTGTGACTACAGCACACAGCTCTTTTACTGCAGCTGGCCAATGTCTGTGTGCAAAAATACAGCCTTAGTGAACTTCGGAATGCCTAGAGTGAGAGGAACAAGAAAAGGCATATTGAGGCTGTTATCATTAGTTATTTCTCCCTGGCCCGTAAGACTCTTCCCACGGTGTCCAGCACTTTACCTCCTAATGTTCCCTTTGCATTCTGCCCCTCCTTTGTTCCATTTTAGTCTTCATTAGCACTTTTGAACTTGATAAATCTTAAAAGGTAACCCTTGAAGATTTACATTTCCTCATTGATAAAATTTGTTCATTTTCATCTTAATGATTCAGACCCTGGTGCTGGCACATGGAAGGACGAGCTTTAAAAACTCTGAGGCAACTACTTTCCTCTCCTCAGTTAGATTCCTGCATCATGATTTCGCTTAGGTGTTTGTCAGAATTGGCACAAACTGCGTTAATGAAGTTAGCAAAAAAGGCAAGAAAACATCCATGTAGGGCTAAAGAAAAATATGAAAAGACTTCTTGCTGTATTGCCACGTTTTTGACAATGTTAGCTCTTAAAAGCAAGGAGTGTACGCTTTGTGCTTGTATGCTTAACTTTACCTACAAGCTGTAACAGTATTACAGTTTCTCTCTGGAACATAGTCGGAGCCATAGCCTGCTGCATTTATTAAAAATAGGATGGCATTTTAGTCTAGAGTATTTTATAAACTACAGCTTAATTCAGCGAGTAAGGAGAACTGAGAAGCTTGTTTCTGTGCAGCAGTTGCCTTCTGTTTTAGAATCACTAAAAAAGTTATTATATTTACTATGTGCTGAAAATATTAGTGAAAGATATTTGATTCTGTGAGATACTCAAGTGCAGTGAAAACAATCTTCTTGACCTTCAAGCCTCAGGAATACTATGAATTACTCTTGATACAGTGCACAGAGGATCACTTATGATGCAGATAAGCTGTATGTTTACTTAGGTTTCACCTTACTTTCACATATGCAATAAAATATTTTCCCTCTTCTTCTAGCTGTTCTATTTTAACTTGAAGGGAAGACATAATCCTGAGTTTGCCACCAGTCTGTTGCTGTTGAAATGGCTGCCTGGTTCAGCACTGCAGCTGAATTTAGAGTATAAGATTAAGCAAGGATAAGATTGGGTGTGTGAGATTTTATGTGGATTACATTTTGATAACTAGAAAAAGCATTAGGTGATCTCAAAACAGTTGCACCTTATATAAGAATTAGTTGGTTTTGTTTTGTTATGTTCTCAGCTGATTTAATGTAAGTGTTCTACTTGAAACCTTTTAGTATTTTATGGAATACTAAACTAGGTAATGAGTAACTCCAGGAATAGCGTGGGTGGATTGCCTCTTGACGACTTTTTTTTTTTTTTTAAATTTATTCCAATATCCTTTTTAGGATTATAGTTTCTTACCCTGCAGTACATACAGACTGTGAAACTTGAATACCCAACACATCTAAGGGAAGTAAAGATAGGATATATAGCTACAAAACCCTTCCCCTCTGTTCTTTCCTTTTTCACACGTTTGTCTTCCTCCAGTGATTGCCTAGAGAAAGTTGTGCTATAGCACTTACTGGGCAAAGGAGTCTGTATCTTGTAAATCTATGCTTTCAGAGGCAGATCAGCTGGAGCAGTGGCTCATCCCTCTCCACCCAATTAGGACTGTAAGCAGATGCCAATATGTCTATTAAAATCCCAGTTGTTTTCAGTCCCTCTTGTGGAAGGTACTCATTGTCTCCTGTCCTTGGTCTTTCAATGGGAAAGGAGAAAATACTGCACTGTGAAGTTATGTGCCAGTGGTAAACTGGCCCATACTGATCCCCAGATCATTGAAGTACACTTCAAGAGCTCAAATAGGTTAGCTACCATCTTTCTCAAAGAGTTTTTTGGCTTATGTTTTTTTTAAATGGTCCCAGCTAAACAGCACAGTATGCAACGATTTTTAAAGTATCTTTATTGCAATCTTTGTCCATATTAAGCTGGGAAGTGGACAGGTAGACTTTTAAAAATCCAGAAACCGAAATAGCAGATTTTAGCTTCCAGAGTAAATGTAAATTTTCAACATTGCATTGGGAATATTGTGTCCCATATGTCCACAGAAATCATACTAGCAGAAACTCTGGTGTGTGTAGCTATATCTGTATTAAAATATTTGTCAGGATGATTTATACTGGGGGGGAGTGAGACAGGGAAACTAGGATGAGCTATTTGTGAAAGCTGATCTAGACAGTCTAGCTGATCTAGGAAGCTAGTCTAGCAGATCTAGGAAATGTGCAGATATTTATCCTGGCAAAATCTTACGTGTAGACACAGCTTTTACGTCTTGAATTTCAGCTTTTTAGCTAAATTGATTTACCCTTAGGATAACGTTGAGTACACAAGTTTTGATTGCTTGAAAGTTAGAGAGTCATTTTAGATTGTATTTTTGAAGATTTTAGTATTCACAAAAAGTCTGATCAAGACTACCAAGACATCAAAACTGGTGAAAGAACAGAAAAGTGTTTCTGATACAGCTGATTTGGAGGCATTCTTGCCATTGGAGTACAGTACATACATGTCCCAAATGAATTGCCCGATATATCTGTCTCCCAGTTCAAGCCGTATAGTCTGAAGCTTTCTGGAACTAAGAAGTGATAAGTTACTAAGGAAAAGAAATACTGAATGTTTCGTATATCTTGTGCTTTTTGGCCACTACGTTGGCAAAACTTCTATCACGCTGTTTGTAAAACCAGCCCAGCTTTAAACCGTGACAACTTCCTAAAGTTCAAAATAACCTTATTGTCATGAGAATTGCCAGGAACAAATGACTTTTCTGTAAGCCAGACAGGATGATTCTAAATATTTTTACCTACTCGTCAATAACGCCAAAATAATAGTTCAGATTACTGAATTTCTGAGCATTCTTAATTTTGTGTGCAAAGAGATGTAAAGGTACATTTGAGTCTAATAATAACAACAAAATAACTTGTCAAAATAGTCACTGAAGATCAAATTATTATTTTAGAAAACTTTTGTTACCAAACATTCTTTGTCTTCCCTCAGTTGCTTGGCTTTCATTCTTCATTTTTGTGATAACTTTCTGACAGATAAGTTCACATGCACTTGTGCACATGCACATACACATGTGCATGCGCACACAGACTTGTTGAGGTTGGAAAGGACCTCTGGAAATCATCTAGCCCAGCTCTGCTCAAAACAGGGTCATCTGGAACAGGTTGCTCAGGGCTGTGTGCAGTTGGGTTTTAAATAGCACCAAGGATGGAGACACCACAACCCTTCATGGCAGCCTGTGCCAGTGCTAGACCATCCTCACAGTAAAAACGGTTTCTTCTTCTGTCTCACTGGAAACTCCTGTGTTTCGGTTTGTGCCTGTTTCTGCTCGTCCTGTCGCTGGGCACTGCTGAGAAGAGCCTGGCTCTGTCTCCTTTACTCCCCCCACATTAGGTGTTCATACACGAGGATAAAATCCACCCTGAGCTTCCCTTGTCCAGGCTGAACACTCCCAGCTCCCTCAGCCTCTCTTCACATGTCAGATGCTCCAAGTGCTTTCATCCTCTTCCTGGCCCTTTGCTGGACTCCAGTGAGTCCATATCTTGTGTGTCGGCAGGGCTGAGCAGAGGGGAAGGGTCACCTCCCCGCCCTGCTGGGGATGCTCTGCCTGAGGCAGCCCCGGAGGCCGTCGGCCTGCTTTGCCAAAAGGGTATGGTGGTTGCTGGCTCGTGTTTAGCTTGTTCCCCTGGATCCCCCGGGGCCTTCTCCGGGGAGCTGCTTCCGAACCTGTGTTGGTGCCTGGGGCTGTTCTTGCCTGGGCGCAGGAGGTGGCATTTCCCTTGGTTGAACCGCATGTGGTTTCTCTTGGTCCATTTTCTCAGCCTGCCCATGTCCCTTTGGAAGGCAGCACGTCCCTCTGGTGTCTCAACTGCTCCCCGCAGGTTTGTGTCATCTGCAAACCTGCCCATTGTTTAACAGAATTGGCCCCAGTATCGACTCCTAGGCTACACCACTGGTGGCTGGGCTCCAGCTGCATTTCAGGCTGCTGACCATAATGCATTGAGCCTGGCAGTTCATTCAGTTTTCAGTCCACCTGGCTGTCTGTTTATCTAGCCTGCACTTCATAATTTTTTCTGTGGGCATGTTATGGGATGCAGTCTTGAAAGCCTCACTAAAGATAAAGAACATCCACTGGTTATCTGTACCAGTCGTCTCGTTGTAGGAAGATGGCTGTCAGGTTGGTCAAGCGTGATTTTCGAATTATAAATCCGTGATGCTTGCCAATCATCATTATCCTATCCTTAATGTCTTTGGAAATGATTTCCAGGATTATTTGCTCCATCAGCCTTCCCACAGATCTAGGTGATGCTTCTTGGCTTGTAGTTCCTTAGACCCTCCTTCTTGAAGACAGGAGTGATACTTGCTTTCTTCTTGTCCTTGCTGTCCTCCGGAACCTCCCCTGATGCCGTGGCCTTGTCAGGACCTTTCAAAGATGGAGGATGACCTTGCAATGCCATCAGCCAGCTCCTCCTGTTCTTTCAGTTTAATCAGGGATAGTTTCTACTCTAGGCAAGCAGAAGGAGGACAATCGTTATTTTCTGTGGCTAAAGAGGGCCCAGTAAGGGAGGAGAAGAAAAAATTTTTTTGTTTGTTTGTGCTGATTTATGTGAAAGCTGCTTGGCTACATAACTCAAGAAAGGAAGAAAATTAAGGTTGAATTACGAATGCAGTGTTTTACTGAACTGGTGCATGTTGCAAAGTAGTAACTAGTTGCTGGTGATTTCTTTAGAGTGCTGTTGATTAAATTCAGAATTAATGTAAAAGATAAAAGAAATACCTATCCAATGTAATTTTAACATCTGTTTGGAGTGGTGAGGAACCCTTTTGAAACTGTTTGGAGTGGGTTTTGAAAGTCTGTTGTGAGGATTCCACTGTGTTTGAATCTGGTGGCTTACGTAAAGCTCTTTGCCTAGATTTCTATTACAGCAACACCAAGCAGCAGCGAAAGTGAAGAGCAGTGGCTATACTGATTTAGTAACGAGTTTCCCCTACAGCAAAGTTGTGATTAGTTACCGTTTCTTCTAGGGCAAAGCTATGTTGGGCTGTGAGGTTTTTTTCCCCACAATTCACTATTTATTATAGCCATGCCTAGTAAGAACTAGCTTTTGATATCTCTGGGCATACTTAAAAAGAAACCCCAAACAGTTTGATTACTTACTGATCATGTTCAAGATGGAATCTGAGCAAAATGCCTTGCCCCCGGCACCGCTCAGCATGGCAGAATAACAGCGTGCAGTGCTCAGAGAAATGAATGTGCCAGAGACCAGACAGGCTGAAGTAGGTTCTAACCGAAGTAGTATGTAAATTGTGTTTAAAGTTTTAAAAGGCAGTGCCTCTCCTTTCAAGTCTTGCTCAATTTACTTGCTCAACCAGTGTATTTCAGGACAGATTGGCTGAGAGAGCGGAAATGTGCAATCTTTGAGCCCTTCAGTTTTCGGTGGTGTGCTGTGAGTTAAAGCGTGAGGGAGAATGCTGAGGGTGACTGTTATGCAGTGCTGGATATTAAGTCTCCCACTAAATAGACTATTAAAAACTATGAGAACTTCAGGTAGGTAATAGGAGGATTTACACTTAGACCACTGATGACCTGTATGCTGATTTCTATATTCCGGTATTAGTCTCTGTGCTTTTATGTGTTGTCTGAATCACACAATTGTTGTCAAGTTGCTTTCCAAAGGTGACATTTTAAGTTAATCTGTAGGAGGCCACAGACCACAGTATGCTGTGGTTATGCTTATGTTATTCTCTTAAATAGATATAGATAATTTTGATGATGGTGTATGCTCATCACTGAAATGTTTAGTTACTTCTATAACTGAAGAAATACAGTATAGACTGTCACGGCATTCCATATTATAGCAGCAACCTAGAAATCCTTGTCTACTTTGATTACTTTGCTGTGGAAAAATTCTATTACTACTCTTTTAATATATGTGTCGCATAGTGAAAACTTTAGTGGTAAAAGCACAACAATGAGGCTGGCCATCTTGCTGTTCTTAAAAACCAAAAAAGAATTAGAGCAGAGATGGTAACAGTTGTCTTTCTTCCATGCAAGGGCAGGGAACATGGGCAAACCAGTTGATAATGGAGTTGGCTTCTTCTGCAGCAATATGTTAACTATTTTCTTTGGCTGCGTTTAGGCTGAATGCCATCTGGAGCAGTGGCTGTCCATCAAATTATTGTGGGCACAATGATGCTTGTCTGAGTGGCCTCCGTGCTTAGCTTGAATCAAGCAATTTGATCCAGCTCTTTTCAGTCTGGCCTTTGGCCCATGATTGAACACTGAGCTGTAACCAAACAATTGTATATAGTACCCGTGTTTCAAGGCATGAGAGGGTGGTCAGGGCAGAACGTAAGGCACAGATTTCAGACTAGCTAAAAACAGTAATTTACTTTCTTTGCTCTAATGTAAACTTCTCGTGTAACTTCGTTATAAATGACAGCATTATGGCTTCCCGAAATTGCAATTATGGAGTATAATGGGGAGGTGAAATCAAACTCTGAATTTGTAAGATACAGTCAGAAAAGATACATGTCACTAACCAGATTGCTAGAGCAGACTCCCTTCCCTATGACTGTCGTGCATACTCGTACCACGAAAAGTTACATTGGACAGATACAGAAAAGTTTTTGCCAGCCCTTTGAGTTCATGTTTGGGGTTTGTTGTGTTTTTTCTATAAAAACCTCGTATCTTGTTCAGCCAACTTTTGAGCAGTTTATCCTGTTTCAGTGCCTGTCATGAAAAAAGAAAATCTGGGTCACACTGTGTGAGTGGTCGTGGAGCGCGAGATAAAGGAGTCCCGTTTAGGACGGAAAGAGAAGAAATGGGAGTGTTGTGAAGCTGGTGCTAGTGGAAAGGCCAGTGCAGATGGATTCCACAGAAGCGTAGGGATCCTCCTACTTCTTGAATAATCCAAGTTGTAAGCTCAGCCCTGACTAAGAAAAATACTTCCAACCTTTGTTCCGGTCCTGATTTACCTCTCATTTACCATTGAGTGAGAGTGTGTACAGGAGCAGCTGGCGCACTGGGGCTCATATCGTTGAGCATACGCTTATCCGAATGCATCGGGTTACTTTGCTGTTCGCAAGTACGCAAATCCCAGATAACTGTCAGTTTAGCTCTGCTGCAGCGCCATAGTGAGGAGGAGTGTCTTGCATTTGAGGAAATAAGGGCAGCTCTGTATTAGTACAGGACTTTGTCAACACAAGCCAGCTTTGCTCACAGTTGCATGACGAGATGAGAAGAAGCACTATTGTATCAGTTTCTCTTTTTTGTTTTTTTGAGAGGCAAAAATTGGAAGCTGGATTGATTTTTTTTTTTT
>VZSC01012177.1:209802-228898 GCA_013398225.1 Steatornis caripensis | reverse complement strand
TTTTTTTTTTTTTTTTTTTAAATGCAAAGAGGAGGTAGAAATCTGGCTTGCCTTCTGTACTGACAGGTGTAAACGCAAGACAGTCACTAGCACAGCAAGCATGTTTCCAGACACACCCAATTAAATCTAATGGCAACAAACAGTCATCATGTTCTGCAAGAATTTTTCTGAGGCATTTCCTCTACAACTTGTTATGCACGATTATCAGTTCCATATGTGAATTCGCAAACAGCCAGTAAGTTAAAACATTAAAAAAGTACGCGGTAGTTCAAAGTAGCTCTGCTGGTCTGGATCTTCCAATTACATTCAGGTGAAAGAAAACACAAAGGGAAGAAAACGAATCATTGATCGGGAATACCAAGTGTTCTTGAAGTAACCATCAGTGAAGACAAAAAAGCTTGAAGCTGTATCAAACGTCACTGAGCTACTAACAGACTTTTTCTAGAGACAAAAGTCTGGAATTAGTGGACAAGAGGCTCAGAAGCAAAGCATATTTGCCTTACTTGTTTCTAGAATTTGTAGTAACCAGGCTTGTTACCAAAATAGGGTAAATGAGCTGGAAACCATTAACTCTACCTTGTTCATTACAGGTCCTTTCAAGCGCCAGTTTTTACTCGCAATGTGCAAGCGCGTACACTAGCTACTGTTTGTTTGGAAGCTGAGAGACACATGCCCACACAGCTGCATGAATGACTTAAAATCCATTGCTGGGATGCCTAGACTCCCAAACGGCAACAACAGGAATACACATTTCAGTATCCTATTTCACCCACTTCTACAAGTTCAAATAGTACAATCGGGGGAAAAAACCCCTCACTAATGTCTATTATTTTTAAACTGTAGGCAGTACATGACACTGCTCCCCTCTCACCTGCAGCTCACATACTTGGGTTTTAAAGGACAGAAATGCAGATTTGACCTGAAGACAGAGGGGGAAAGAACTGACAATCCTAAATTAATATTAACTCCTCTATAAATAAACACAGGCTGTCACTATAAGGGAGCAGCTGAAGTGCCTCTGTTTCCTGAGCAGTTATGTTTAAGGCACCATTACTGACTTACTAAAGAAACTGTCATTTTTGTTACCGGTAACTAAAATTTTAATATGCAAGTCATGAGGTAATATACAGCACTGGAAGACATATGGCATCTAGGCGTGAAGAGCCATGGGATTTAATTTACCTTTACAAATGAGATTCAAGTCAGATTCACTGCAGCAGGAAGACAGAGAATGATTTCTTATGTCAGGAAAACATCAAATACTGCAGTATAGTTTGCCTATATGGAAGAACTTTCAAGATTCCAAAACAAATGAACGTTTTCATTGTCCCCGCCACTTGTCCAATCGAATGTGAACTTTGAGACCAGGAATCACATGAAGGAAAATTGTTCTCCATGCAAGAGGGCACACCAACGGCAAAGAATACGTAGGGATATATACCAACATTCACAGTTGTCTTCAGCCCAAAGCTGCGTGTTGTCGGTAACAACAACAGAGACATTTGACATGTTCCAATACAGCTGCAGTCTGAACTGAAGACTGGCACACTTGAAACAAATCACAGCACGCACCTTTGCTGAAGTTGTCACATTCTGTCCTGCAAAGAGTTGATGACTCCCTGCCATGTATCCCAGCACTGGCAAGACTATTTAAATAAGCACTGAAAGGCAAAGTTTCTTATTAAGGGTAAGACAGGTTCAGTTTCAGGACAAGAAATGGCAAATCAAGTTTGTAAAATATTTAATAGAGCGGTTTCCCAGCAGACTCCTGACGAGAATCATAACCAGACTTCTAAAAAGTATATATATTTTTAGATCTGAAAATTTGTCTTTATTTTTTACAAAATGGATTCCAGGAAGTTTAAAAGGCAGTATCATAGAGGACTTGGGTGCAGAAATCAGGTGTAGTCATTCAAAGCATTCAAGTAGGAATATGGTAATATAAATATCTGAAAAGCATCTTTTATCTTAAATGTTCAAAACAAAATGTATAACTCATTCCAAACTAAAAATTGAGCTTTATAGCACGTATTTCCCTGAACAGAAAAAATAAGTAACTTTTGAAATATTTCTAAAGGCCTGAAAGCTTTTTCCTTGGTTAGTTACATTAGAAGACTTGCCTTTGATTAAATTCCTTCCTTTCCACATATGGAAAGTATCACATCAGTCCACTGTTAAACCAGACAACATGTTGCAAATTAATTCTCGTATAGTATGTTCCAACAAAGCCTAAAGAATAAAGGTGCTAAGGTGGCTCCGAGTTTAGTAGTCATCTCCTCTGCTGACAACCTCCTTGCATGTTGGGCGCAACAGTATAGTATGCTCAAACTGTGCTGTGTATGAGCCTTTAATGTCGCACAAGGGAGGATACGGATCCACTATACCCAAGTCGCACAGGTTCTTCAACGCCATTAGGTATTTACTCTCTCCCAGACGATCTAGCCATCTGCGGCAGAAGGCAAGAGTACCAAAGTTTTCATTGATAACGTTTAGCAAGTGTTTTGCTCTTGGAAGCCTGAAAGAAAAAGAAGAACATGTTTGAGAAGAAAAACGTATCACCAGCAAGCATTCACTACAGAAATGAAACACACCAATTAAGAAAAGGGTTAGATTCCAACGAGTTTTAAGACTGACCAGGTTTTGTGATGCCTTTCTATATCAATCAGGTGGCTTTGTTCACAAAAGAAAGTGCATTTTCCTCCTGCAACAAGACATCCTTGAGGAAGAACTTCTTCACTGTGAGGGTGACAGAGCGCTGGCACAAGCTGCCCAGGGAGGCTGTGGAGTCTCCTTCTCTGGAGATATTCAAAACCCACCTGGACACATTCCTGTGCACCCTGCTCTGGGGGCACCTGCTTTAGCAAGGGGGGTGGACTGGATGATCTCCAGAGGTCCCTTTCAACTCCTACCGTTCTGTGATCCTTCAAAACAAATCCGAATGCTGCCAAACACCCTGGCCATTCATTTCAAATAGGGGAAGTTAGATTGTGACTATGTCTATCTACATCTACACAAGCAAAACTAAATGCAGTGACAGGAGTCATTCTCTGAAATAATAAAGGGAGGATTCATTTTATAAAGAAAACCAGAATTCTTCCTGACCCAAGGTGGTTAATAATCTGAACTAATTTAGGTGTAAATTGGGTGGTTTAAAACACTAAAGTTTTAATTCTGAAGTCAGACACTCTGTAAGCTTTTTATTCATACTTCTTACAATACATAAGCACAAAAATTAGATATTTATAGATCTGCTAAGAAATAAACTTATTTCCAAACACAAGCACTTTCTTTCCAACCTTTAGGCTAATTTTCCCCCCTCCCCTCTTTCATATTACTGGATTGTTCTATGGAAACAAAATAGAACTCTCTGGAAAAGCACGTCTGCCTGCAATGTTTCTAACCATAACAGCCTTCACTTCAGAAAACATGCTGCACTCCCAGAAATGCCAAAACGCAATCCCAGTGAAAACTGAACATTAATTTCACTTTATAGCAATATGCTGAAACAAGAACTTCAAACCCACAAAATATCCATACAAACGAAAACAGATGACGTGAATAGCTTGATAGATTCTGGGAACAGCACCAAGACAAAGATTGTGGCACACAACCATAATATAGACTTTGATGTAAAAAAACCCCTAAACATTTAATATATAGACTAATATACAAATATAATCTATATATTATTAATTATAAAAAAATTACTAATGATAGGAAGATTGTTAAAAAAAATCTAGATTTCTGAAGACATAATAATGATTTTTCTCCATTTTCAGATTCTTTGCAATAATTCCATAGCGTTCCAGATACAAAATCAGAGCATATTTCATAACAAGAACATTGCTAACACCACCCTTTGAGTCCTCTGACAGCCTTACTAATTAGTGAAGAACCTGCATTGTACCAAATCTGAACCCTAAGAGGGTGATAGCTCTAGCACAATATACCAAAAAACAGTAACAACAAAATCCAACCTTATTGGCACATGCCCAACATCAAAGTTCTTCATATAATGAGAACACTCCATATCATCATGAACAACACCTTTTCCTGTGCTACCGAAGGTTTCTATAGCATATACTTCACCTTCCTAAGGAAAGAAGAAAAAAAAAAAAGAGGGAACATGTTGCAATACGAAAATAACCAACATCGAGCCATTCTGATATAACAATCTCAGTATAACAACTTCCAAATACAAGTAATTAAATGTGAATAGATTCAATCACCAAATCAAGGTAGAGAAAAATTCAATATGGAGATTTCACACAGTAAAGTTACAGACATCTCCAAATGATCAGCTATTTAGTTAGTACCATTTCATTTGTTTCAAGTCATAAATATCAGCACATTTCTAGTCACAATTTCTCAGAGTCATTGCCGTTAAAACAATGCCAAAGCACACATCTAACATCGCGAAGAAACTACATTCTGCTGCAAAACATTCGCTAACTGAAAGCAATTCTCCCTTGCTATTCAGACAGAAATCCCAGGAAATGTATAGTTTAGACATAGCAAATAGATGTTGATTACAGAGACTTACTGCACTGAAGAACTTTCTGCCCAATTTCTGCAAGAATTTTCTGGTAACAGCTGCTAGTATAAACCCTTAACCTGCTCATTTCCACTCCACAAGATGAATTTCTTCAAGAAATGAAGGTGATATATATCTGCAAGGGCATTATCAAAATTCCAGCCAAGAACATACTGAAATGCCATTATATAAACTCATTTCTGCCAAGTGCATTCACATCTCCTTAACGGTAGGACTGTGAAAGGGACTTAACAGGATAGGGCATCAAACATTAATGCACGGCGGGAGGTGGGGTTTTTCAGTTTATTAAGCCACTTTGCAAGTCACAACCCAAAAATAAGAAGCCATGTGAAAAGCAGTAACACAGGCTTCAAATTCAAGACAAACTCTTAAAGATGACCCTGGATATTCAACTCATTTCATTAAAAAAACCCCAAAAAAACCAAAACACAAACCCACAAAGACCCCCACACAATGCCACCAAAAAATTCACTTTACACCCACTTTTTCAAAGTAAGGGTCATCAGAGGCTGTACTTCTCTCAGGCACAAAAACCTCACTGGATTGCAGTTTGATACTATAATTAGCACAGTACAGTAAGAGCTTGGCTATGCTCCACATTCTTCATTGGCAAAACTCACTGTCTTTAATGATGTAGGACTGTGTCCTAAGTAACCTACAGAAGCTGAAGAAATTAAAGAATGTCTTCTCCCCAGTGTCTGGATATTCAATTAAAACAATCTCAAAGGGCAGAAATCTTTAAGTAAGATCTGCTTAAAGAGCACTTAAGTTTTATACTAGTAATACACTGATGATGGATGATATACAAGACCTAACCATTCACTAAGCTAGATCAAGAAGGGCACACAAGCTTTTTCTACCTTCCTTTTCCAATGCTCTTTAATTCCTTTTGCACACTCCTACAGATAAGCTGATAGGTAAGACTTTGCCTTTTTGCTCACATCATTAATAAGGTGATCAACAACAATGACGCAAGTTTTGATGATGAGAGTGAGCCTACCTCAAAAAACAATCCTGTCCAGACCACAGCTGTCCCTATTCGCCTCTTACAAAGTCTTATTTGCTCCGATAGGCTTACTAGTGATCATTGCTGATCAGTGACAAGGCTTAGAATGAAATCAAAAGCTTCTCATCTCATTACCAATAAGCCTTCTTATCTTGTTAGAACACAAGCTTACATCAAAATGGTGGCTAAATCTCAGGCTACATATTTTAATACTGCGTTTCTGACTGGTATAGTTAGCCACATCACGCACAGCTTCCCCTGCTCCAGAGCGCTACTCAAACAACATCTTTCATCTAGCCTCTCACATTAACTAGAAATACGCTCAATTACTCTGTATCTGCAAAGAAAAACTGCACTGGAAGCTTTTCATGAAGGATACAATACCTAACTGTACTTGTAAAAAGTCATCCAGAGCTACAACACTACAGAAATATTTCTCAAGAACTACCTGAGCAAGAGAAGGTTGTTATTTTGTCTTTTTAATTACAAGAGTGAACAAACACGGAAAATGTGAATGACTGGCAAGTCCAAGCACTTTTCAGGAAAACGTTGATCCCTCAAGTTCACCCCAAAATCTGAATTCCTGTCCTTTTCCCTGCTCCTAAGTGCAACATTCCTAAGTGCAACGTTGCAACATTGCAATTAAGTAACATACACAAATAGAAGAAATAAATATGCAAGAGTTTCTGTAAGCATCAGTAATGCCGTTCAGATTTCATGGGGTTTTGGTGTTGCTTTTTTTCTTTAAGTAGCAGGGTTCTAAGGCTTCAATTTCAGAAAGTGTTAGATATCAGAACACTCCAAGCCTAAATGGAGAAGCTACTGAGATGAAACAAGAGCGATCATTCCTTTACAGAAACACTACAAAGTACAGTAAAGTTTTTCCTCTGCTGCTATTATCCACCAGCATCACAAATACTACGCATCAGGACTGCACAGGAAATACTATTCTTGCAGTGACAACTGGGGAGACTTAACGGGAAGATTTAAGAACTCCATTTACCTCCATTCTTGTGGCTTCTCCTCCTTTCACAATGGGCACCGTTTTCCCAGCATGTATCCTATATGGCCCAATCGAGTGTCCATTCAAATTGCGGATTGGTTTCACTTTTGAAAAAAACATTAATATTACAGGCAATTTCCTAACACGTTAAACCTTTCAAAGCAATGTGAATACGTAAATTACAATAGCGACTCATCATAGTGCAGAGGAACTAAACACAGAACTATCCACACATCTTGTCCAAATTCCAGCCAAGTCACAAGTTAGTTTTGTATGCTGTATCAAAACTTCATTATTAAAGAGCAGCAACTCCAACAGTACCAGAAGTTTACTAATAAAGCCAAACAGCAAGTATCAAACCATTTGTACATTTTGAAACAGTTGTTTAGCCTTCATCTTCTCTGTTAAAGATACAACACTGGGAAGGCTAAGCCAAGAACATTCCTCCAGAGGGATGGCAAGCCAGCCAGAAACACGTATTTATGCAAGTCACTCACACCATACTTCTAGTACAGAGGTCTTCTCAGTATGATAAAAATAAACCAATATTTGTACAAATATATATACTCTGAGAGCAACTATCCTTATATAAAGAAAAGAACTTGCCTTGATACGTTTTGCCATCAATTTCAACTTCATAAGACTCCATAACTTCTTGTATGGCCTCCCCCACATCACAGAGACGTACATCTATTCCAGCACACTGAAAATTGAGTGCAAATATAAATGGAAAATAATTGCGAAGTTTACCGTAAAAGACTCGATAAATAACTTGCATAATGATCATACCTTTATTCCAGTATTTGTGGCATCCTTTACAGCTTGTAATAGTCTGTCATATTTTGGATTGAATGTGACTGTAAAAGCACAGTCAATAATACGACCTGAAATCAGCAGAAGTTAATTAGCTTCATAGCCTTTGCACTGAAGGATGTTCTCAAAGTTTTAATTCATAAATAAAAACTAACCACTAATATGTGTCCCAAAATCTATTTTGCAAATATCATCATACTGCAGGACTGTTGGATCTCCAGCATTGGGAGTGTAGTGGGCAGCACAATTATTCAGAGAGCACCCCGTAGGAAATGCAAGACCTGCATTTAAACCATTTTCCTTTATCAGCTTACGTGAGCAGTCTTCTAGTTTTTCACTAAAAGGCAGAGGGGAGGGAGAAGAAAAAAAAGAACGTAACAGTTGTCATTAATATTTCTTCTGATGATTTCAAATAAATCCATGCAAGAATAAAACCTCCGAAAAATATTCAAGGAAATGTTTTAATTTGAGATCTTAAACTACTTGTAAGCTAACTAGAAGACCATAGACTGGAAAACATAAGTACAACATAATGATCTTCAGTTCTTGGTGTCGTTTCTTCTACCCTTTCTTGGGCAAAATTGAGTATTTCACTAGTGTTTTTACTCTAAATTTAAAACATCCATCCTTTACAAGCTACGTTTAAGCCATTCCTCCTGAGCAGCAGAGGTTGCACAACTAAAGTTTAGGCAAATGAAATGCATTTTTTCAATTACTGGAATTAAAAAAAAAAAAAAATGTAATAGTATAGTCCTCTCATTTATTAAAAAAAATTCTAACTAAAGAAGGATTATAACATTTTTTAAACTTAAGCCATAACTGTGATAAAACAAAACCATATGAGACTAGCATTTGTTCTTGGTTTTTATCTACTCTCAAGCTGTTAGCTACTAGAAAACTACAGACACACATCCACCAGTGCATACTCCTATAGTGGCAGTGAATGATGTAAACTGCAGCTCACATCAGTGCACCCTACTCTGATTTAATTTAAGCAAGCCATTCACTCAGAGCAATCTGGAAGAAGAAGGGAGCTTATTTTAACAGGCAAGTCCCCATAGCCTGAAGTACTTTAGGAAGAAAAGCAATGTTTTCAGAAAATTATTGCTTGTAACAGTCAAACTGTATAATTCAATATGACAGATTTGTTTCAGTCAGACTAGTGATTATTAAGGCAGCTGTCTGTCTTCCACTTCCCCTGATGGTGTATTCTTTCTTTTCGTTATCCTCGCACAGTTACCTTGGGGATCAGCTCTGATCAGCTTTCTTACTATCCTACTCTTGTCAGCACAGTCCTCACTCATATCAGGCTGAAAGCACGTGATTTTGGAAGCTAAACTGTCCTGGATCAGTGCAGTACTTGGGACACTAGACATTCACTCTAGATAAACTGAAGGACAGAAAAAGGAATAGTTGGAAGAGTCAAGAGAATCAGTCCAGGCTAATTATTTCTTTAAACTTTACCTTAATCAAACTCATGTTTACCTTAAGAACTGAGCAAACGGATTATCAACTGAGGACAACACGAAGAAAACATTGTGTTTCTCCAGAAACATCAGTCAGTGAAGACTAAATATAGACAAAACCTTCCTGCCCTGGACTGAGTAAATAGCCATGCTGTTTTCATGTCTCTTCGCCCACTCCCAGCCTCAGACTGCACCTGCATCGCTCCTCCGCACAGCATTTCACCGACAATTCTGGCAAAAGCCAGGATGTTTACTACCGATACTGCTGCTTCTCTCAGCACTGCTTGCAGAACTTACGTGCAAGAGTCGTCAGGGAAAAGAACACTAAAATCAAGCACGTGCTCACAATAAGTGAACATAACTGAAAGCTTAGTTTGAAATTCAGTATGATCTCAGGCCCTGTAAAGGTACATAAGCTAGGAATATGTTACAAGAGGAAACTTGAAGGAAATAATTTGGGATACTGGTTGTGTACTTCAAACAGAAATTTGCCCGACACTCGTGTCACAGTCAATTAAACACACCAAATTGAGACTAAATCCCTCCCCCTCTGGAGAAAGAAAAACATCTACAGCAGAGGTCTTTGAGAAGATCTGTGTCCTCACCAGATTTCTATCATTGTCATTCCAGGTTTTATCCAGCTCATAACGTATTTCCTCACTTGTCTGTGTGCCTCTGCAGCCTCCCGAAAATCATTCCAGATTTCCTCACTGGCTTGGTCTAGTGCTTTCTTTTCTTCACTGGTTGTTCTCCAAGCAGCAGTTCGCCTTCAAAATAAAGCAAGTGTGTCATGAAAGTTACTATAATCACGGTAGTAATTACAACTTCTGTCTAAAGCCTGCAAAGCGTTTATTAAGCAGTCAAGCCTACATTCCCCTGTGCAACACAAGAGATAATGATTTATAAAAACTTCAGAATAAAGGAGGCCTATAAAAATCTATCAGCACCACAGGCTGGCACCTGTGAAAGGCAGTAAAGTTGCATCAAAAAAAAATTACGTACATATAGAAACTTAACTCAGTTAGACCATGAACCACATTACTCCCTTTACATTTTCAAAAGCCTTACCTTCCACCCCTCCCAAAAGCCCAGAGAAGCAGCATGCTTGAAGGACGCCTAATACTTTTCAAAAAGGCAGAACAGGTATCTACATTTCATATCAATGCCTGCAGTTGTACCTTGAGTTTAGCAGGGCAAATCACTGCAACACGCTCTGCTCATGCAAAAAGTTTATTTTTTACACAATCTTACTCATTCAGACAGTGCTCTTCTTGTACGGAGAAGAATATCAGCACTGTAGTGTACCTACTTGGCCCAGAAACTGATATTGACACAGAGACAATAAGTTCCTTCAAAATGTAGGAGCTTGCAGCTCAAGTATTACTTTTTCTCATTCTCAGAATATTTAGGTAACAACACCTAACACAGTGCATGTGTCATAGTTACTATCTAAATTTGCTGGATGGTGAATTAACATTTGTTCCAGGAGAATACAACTCATTTTGGCTCTTTGGTAGGTTCGTAGAACGAACACAAGAATAATTTTCAATACAAGGCTAAATGTAAGATTAGTTTTGAATGCATTTTTTATTATGCAAGAAAGGATACAACTAAGGTTCCAAGAAAGTAAACAAAGAAAGTAATCTAAGCACTCCAGCAACAGTTGGAACTTAACTAAAAGACCACTCTTCTGACTACAAAGTAGAGATACCCTTCAAATGGTGAAGTTGTAGCCCTGTAATGACACAAAAAACTACGTACATGCTATGAAGGACAAATGCTACTAAATGCTACTATTCATAGCTACACATCTGTGTAGGTGGGTCATAAAAGAAAAGGGATGGTGGACAAGATGGACCAAAGATGCTGAACTACACCAAAGTTTCCAAATTCACAAATTAACTTTTACCTTTATGTAAGCAAGCTGATTCTTTGCAAACAATTGAATATGCAGGGTTAAAGGATTACTGTTTGAAATTCAAAGGTGTAGCTACTTACTCATAAATATGTAACTTGGCTCCACACTAAGAGTTTCCTTTACAGCCAAAAAACATGTATGAGTGAGCCAAGGGACGATAGACTGCAATTTTACTGAGTTTTGAACTGACTATTGATACAGTGTGAAGAGGCCTGCAATCCTAAAGCAGAGTTGAAAAGATAAACAAGCTATTACATAATTTTTTTCTCAGGATGACCAAAGGATCCAAATATTTTGAGACCCTTTTGCTTGTTTCCCTTGAACTTTCTGCTCCTTTTCAAATAAAGCAACAACAGTGCGAACGAGAAATCCCACGTTTACTTTTCTGAGCAGTTTTCTTCCTTCAATAGCAAGCATCACGCACACTACTCTTAGAATTTGCACTAAAACTGGTAAATTCCACCCAAAAAAAAAAAGCAATAGGCTGCAACACCTTAGGCCCCTTACTGCACTTGGAAATTGGACTACTGCCTGCACAGTAGTCACGGCACAAGAAGATGGAAAAGGTGTACTGCACAAAAACAGTGCAGAGAAGGACTCCAAGATCTTGTCAGACTGCTCCGGATTTCAGCAGGAAACACCCTCTGGTAGCAAGAGCTGCTGCAGAAGTCTGGGCAGCTGCTCTGCCATCAGTCACAGACTTAAATGCAAACTTCAGCAAACCGGTAGGAAGCCATCCTCACTCTATCCTACTGTATTTCAGCATACAGTCACTCCATGCAAGACAACTGGGCGACAAAATAGCCTCTACATTTAAAAATACCCTCTACATTTAAAAATACCGTCTCAGACCCAAAGCATTTTGCTGACAAAGCTGCACCCCTGCCACCTGGCAGCTCAGGAAAGGAAGTAATGAGAAACCCTGCTTGGGACTAAGCACTTCAGGACATGTGACAAATAAATTGATCAGATAAAGGTCTCACACCAAACATCAAATCCTCAGACAGGTACACGAGCTGACCAGATCCCCCAGGAACAGGTTCCTAATGTGCTGGCTACCACATAAATCAGCTGAAGAAGTTCTCCTCTTGCTCCAAGCTGTTTGTTCCCATCTTTTCACTCCAGTTCACAGCCCCCAGTTTTCACTAGTACAAATCTTTATAGGATTGTGCTGTAAACTAGATGTTAGCAATTAAAGATAAGAATTCCAGAAAATAATTCCCCCAGATTATTTTAACCCAGATAACAGCACAGGGGTAGAAACAAGCAGGCGGGGACAAGAGTTTCTTAATCTCACTTTAACAAAATCAGCGTATCATAAAATATTTATAGCTTTTCCGCCCTCCTTGTCATAATTTCAAATTCAGTTGTCTTCATCAAAAACCGCAAGCCTTCAAACAGAACTAAACACTTGAGGTATAAAAATACCAAAGCTCTTAGTCTGTTGTCTATAGAAGAATTGATTCTCTGCATTTTTTCCCCCTGAAAATTGAAATTCTAGTTCAACTTCCCACACAAAATACACAATTCTAGGTTGATGAGAGGTAAACTTAGAAAGCATGTGACATTAAGAGATAAGATCAGAAGTGTAACTCCTTAAAAAAATCAAAGACAAAACCCTACTAACCTCAGTATAAATAAGAGAAGCGGCACAAAAATCATTCACCAACATATAAAATGAAACTATTATTCAGAATGAGAAATATCCTAGCATTCATGTCAGCTACTAATTTAAGTAGCTACTTAAGTTAGGAAATGCTAAAGTAGCATCCTAAGAGTTAAATATTTAAATTAGGAACAAAACTAAACATGTATTTGCTTAAGCAAATTACATAAAGAAACTATTTCCGTTTCCTTAGAAGAGTATATTCTTCTTCCATAGCAGAACATTCATGGTACGGTAAAGATGCCCCATTTAAATCCTGTTAGAAAAGGTCCTTTCTTTGCTTTTTTCCTTTCACACGAATAGTAGCAAACCCAGAGTAAAACATTTAATCTTCAATAGCTGGATATGTAAGAGTAAAATACTGCATAATTTGTTAATAAACTGTTAATAAACTATGAACATGCTTAAGAAGTTTATAATCTGATTTCCTAGATTGCTTAGATCATGTCCTTCCAAATGTGGCATATGCATACACAGACAAACACATAACTCTTAAGCACGAAAGAATTACTCCTGGATCAGTCCGTAGGGACTACCCTGTGAAAGTCCTTCATTAGCATGCGAATATTGTGCATACAAACAAGGCAGTCATATAAAAATAAATATGAGCACACTTTGTGATCAAATTGAAGTAATTAAAAATAAGAAAAGGCTTCCTCAAAACCAAATTTTGATCTCATAAAAATGAAACCATATTATCTGTGAATATCTGAACACAATTTGTAGGATGTGCTAGACTCTTATGTGGCTTATACTCTACGAGAAACAGGCATTAACTTTAAACAGCGAATAAATGTTTTGAAGCAATTTGCCTCTGAAAAAAAAAAGCCACTGAAAACTAAATGCTTTCAAATATAAATATTTATCTACTCCCCACACCCTTTGGATTAACCTATTTTTTCAGAGTTTGGATTTAAAATTTCCTGGGAAATTTTCAGTAATACTTGGTCTTTTCATTCAGGTTTTCACACAATTCAAGCTGATTCCACCCTCCCGCTGATCAAGTAAATCATGAACTTCCACAACACTTCACATAGGAAAAATCAGGAAACTCAGTCAAGCTGGTATATCCTAGATCCTAACAAAGCATAAGGAAACAGCAGCACCCTATGAAAACATAAGGATAGAGATCTTTGTTCCAGTAAACCACTCGAAGCTATTGCTTGTTTAGTAAAATTGCAAATTATTCCCACATCACTACGAATTATAAAAACCAATTTAGGTTATAATAACTATATATTCATACAAACAAAGAGAAGCAAAGTGCAGAATATACCATTTAGGCTTTTAAATTAAACTGTCTCATACTCTGAGATCAATATGTTTCTACCAATAAATAAATAAATAAAAATAACAAGAAGTTCACATCTAGGTGCCCTCACAACTGCTATATAGCAGTGTCTCATCTCCCTAAATTTTAAACCTTCACACAGTTCTAATTCAGACTATATTTTTCTTACAAGCTGCTTATTGAAATACTGTTGGTTCCCTGGGCCTCAAGGTCCCCTGCCTCATGGCAATTCTGCTCATACAGGCCATACCTTAATTAAAAGGGTAGGGAAGGAGGAACATTTCTAGCTTGAAGACTTCTATTCATTAAGTTCTTAGATGATCCAGTTGGGAAAAAAAAAAGGAAACGAAAAAAGCACATTACAACTCACTTTGTTCATTTAGTTGTACATTTAACAGTTTTGCAATTCAGCACATCCAGATGACAGCATTTACTTTTTAAACTTCACTCACCCATCTTGTGTTGGTGGGTATTCACATTCTTCTCCCTTTGGGAATATGTTGCTGGGAAATAGATCACATATTGGAATTGAAGGTGGATCTGTCTGGACCTTAGCTGTTGAGTACAATTTAAGAAAGTTTTACATATGGTACACCAGGAATACTAAGTATCTTATTTCAACAACAAAAGTTGCAACAGCACAAGTTATTTAAGAGTCCCTTGCTAGAATTTGGGCTTCTACATATCACGATGTCCTTGTATGACTTTATTTGGCCAAAGCTCAAGGTAGCATTCAGGGATACCAGAAAGAAGAAAACTCAGTCAGCCTTAGCCTACAAACCCAAAATGCACCCCAAAACTTGTTTCAACTGCCAAGAACAGCACTTACATATGCTGCACCAAATATTCACGCGGTCTATCTTTATTTTTGTGCTTGATACCTACGTCCTCTCTTCTTTTTCTTCTTCTTCTTCTTTTTCCCCGTTGCTCCATCTCCTTCACCCTCTCCATCTATAAGAAAGCAAGCGCTCAGGTGAACTGAAAATAACCTTAAAGAACAGAAGAATTTTGAAAGAGACACAAAACTATCTGGACTATTTGGAAACACTTCTGTCACAGCAGAATTTAGCGGATTAAAAGAAGACAGCTAGAAGCTGCCACCAAACCTTTAGCATTTGCAGTCCCTACACCAAACACAGACCCAATAAAATACTTTCTAAAGTTGATGACTTAAACATATCACCAAACAGAGAAAAACAAGCAGCTCAGGGAAAGAGTTTTCAGAAAACCCTACTTCAGATTCCTCTATTCTCAATCCACCCAAAAAGATGCCTGGGGTTGGGGAAGGGCACAAGAGAGAACTGTATTAGACATAACAGCTAACAAAAAGCTAGGAACTACTGCTTCCAAACCATCTTCTGATGCTTCAGCTAAAGGAACTTAATGCATCTGGAAAGATTAAAAAACCCAAACAAGTAAAGATGACAGCACTTAGGTCAGGAAGAGTTTAATCTGAAGATAACAGGGAAAGTCACAAGAAGCACTGAGCAAAACCACTGTGTGTGGAATGTACCAGTGGGAAGTTTTCCGAGAGCACAGCATGTAAGTACTAAGTACATGGTCACACCATGTTACAGTCACATCTGGGAGTTAACAACAACCCCGTGTGTGGACTTCAGGTCTGGCTACATCTAATGCTTAGTTACTTCGTATACATTGAAGTATTTACCTAATGTGACACCATCTAACTAAACCTTCTGGACCTAACCACAAGTTCATTTCAAAATAGGTAAGTATTAGTCATCTACATTTAGAACATTTGTTTTTATCTAAAGCAAAAAGTAAAATTGAAATAACTTCTAGAATCAAGTAGAAGCACTCCCATTTTGAATGCTTTTATATAGAAACTTGTATTTGCTCATATATTTTAAAACAACACCAAACCAAAACACCAACTAGTTGTTGCAGTCACTAGATTTCAAGCCTCTGGTGACGGTCAGCGTCATCTGCATTTTGATGCTGTAGTGACTGCTGTAATCCTGCAGCTGGGGCAAATTTCAGTAATGTGTCACTCCTGCCCCTTCCCAGCTCATTTTGACATTAAGTATATTATTTTAAACTTTTGTAAAAAAATTCAAGTATAAATACTTTGTAACTATAATGAAGTCCAGCCTCCCAGATTCTCCATCAGCCTCTATTTCATAGGCACCTGAAAATCCTTAACACTGCATCTAAATTTCTTTAAGATGTGGTAACTTTGCCACATTTCTTTTGACCTTGAGCTGTGCTCAAACCATTCATTAAGAAATGAATTAGACGTGACACTAGTTCATTCACCAAGTGATTTTTGGATTTTTTTTTTTAAATGCTACGCCTGAACTGCAAAAAAAGTACAGCATTTCTTAAAAGTTGGCGCTGCTGCTATCTTCTTATTGCAGCTTTTTCATACATCACTGCACGTGAATCTGCCAACTGCAAGCCAAACTAACTGGGCCTATGCTTTCACGTCCTTGAAGACTGCTGCAGACTAACTGTGCTGCCAGAAACAAAACTACCGCATCTGACCAATACCCATTTGTCTTCTGCTTATTTAGCTGGCAACAAAAAAAATTTAACCAGAAAAGCAGTTTAAGATCTTTGCAAAACTGAAGCCCAACCTTATGCCATTTTGGTATAGCTGCTTAATAACTTAGTCTAATATCATGCAAAAATGTTATCTATCAGAATGTTTTAATACTGCAATGGAAATCGGAAGAGCACTTCCTAACTTCTCCCAGATTTCAAAAGGTACACAGTCTCATTTCTGAGGCCACTCAGTTATGGGCTTATCAAGGAAAAAAAAGGCAGGGGGGAAGGGGGAGCTATTTTATTAGTTTTAATTCAATGCAGCACCATGTCTTAAGCAACACCTCTGAAACGACACAAATAAGATGGCAAGTGGTGAGAACCAGTACAAGCAAGAACACACAGCTGTCTCAAAAAATTTACAGCAATTTTTTTTCCTGCAAAAATATTATTGTTTTTCTAAAAACATCTCCAAGTCTAATACGTGGAAAAAAGGAAGATTATTATTTCAGTGATAGCACCACTTCATAATTTGGTTTTTTTTTTTAGTTTCTGATACTGTGATACTAGTTGCTAATACTGTAAAAAGCATAAAAGAACACAGCACGTGATCTGCGACTAACAATGTTATTTCTTCTGAGACGGAACTATAACTATTCCAATATTTCCAAAGAATTCTTTTAATTGTATAAAGTTTTCACTGTCTTCCTCAATACTTCTTTCTTTAGTTGCAACCATGGCAAAGCACATATTATTTTAAATATGTTTCAACTCTATAATCTGAAATATACCATAAAACAAATAATCCATCAGAATATACTTCTAGGGAAAGCAATTGCATAAAACTGGAGGCTATATATAGATTAATCATGTTCAAAAATCCATTTATTTGTAATGTTATACATTCCAGCACACTTGTTCCATTTTTTTAAACCTTTATATCTAATTTATTAAATTAAATTCTGGAACGATGAATTCCAGCATAAGAAGATCTCCAAGTAGAACAGTAAGAACCATTTTAGGGTGCTGAGCCGATTTTAAATACTCATTCACAAGAAGGAAACTAAACTACTAACTTGAGAAATGTATTTTCTTAAATGTCAATTTCTACCGAGAACCACTATTCAAAACAAAGGGAAGACAGCATTTTTATCTGATATTCCTACAGAAAAGATGCATCCACCCTGGATTTCAATACCAGACACTTTCTATGCACTTGCTTAGAACATCAGCTGCACAGCACAAGCAGCACACCAGGTGCATGCCTTGCTTATGTATTAATCTCTCCCCAGTACAGTTTTAATGAAAAACTAGGATTACAGATGAACAGGTTTCACGTGGCTGTAAAGACTCTACGATCTTCTATTAATTAAAATGCTTCCTTAATATTTTCTCTGTAATTTTTGTCCTAAGCCAAGAATAAGACATTACTTGGGACAAAGAATTATATTGACTACGCTCACACAAGGGAGAATGATTTATACCTTACCTTACACTAAACATTTCCCTGCAGTAATCAGATCCTTGAAAACAAGAAGCTTTGTTAAAGCTGTTACTCTGTTATTTTTTATATATATGCATGTACAACAGCTAAATTATTGCCAAAAAAGTAAAAAGTATATATAGCATCTCAGGTCTCCCAAGCAAAAAAACCCCAAAACACAAACGCAAAAGGCACCTGCAAAGGTTTGTTAAAATGGGAGTCTAGGGAGAAGTTGAAACTGGAAATGTCAAGGGAAAAGGTAAGTTACACTTGCCTTCATCATCATCATCTTTTTCTTTCTCCTCCAGTGCTTGTTTATCCAACTGTTTCGCTACATCATCAAGAGTACCTTCCATTTCTTTTTCTGTTTCTTGTCCTATATGTAAAATTAAAAGTATGACTTAAAGGATAGCTCCACATTAGTAAACGATAGCCCCCCCCAACTTTATAGAAATATTACACTGTACTCATACTACACATATCAGAGCACATGCTGCCTTTTCTTTTCCTTTTTTTTTTTAAAAAAGCAGACCCAACGTGTAGATCATAGGGCACTACAGTAACAGGTACTGTTAGTGAAACTTGCACGTAAAGGTAACATTATCCAGACACTTCTGATTACTTTTTTCTGCTAGGGTAACTAATTCTTCTTGCCATAGCAGCAGTCTGCTCTTGTGAGATAACATGGGCGTGAAGCAGATAATTATAAACGCACAGCATGATCATCACTAACTGCTAGTCTGCTAAAACAAACCCAAACCGTAGCTCCTTTGCGCTATTTGCCCAGACTTGCTCCGGCTCTCTCGGAGAACCTGGGAGGGGTGCAGAGACTCCATCGTGAGGGATGACTTCTACAGCAGCAGCCTCACGCCTTTCCGCCCTGAGGGCACAGGAGGGGATGAGGGAAGGGACGGCTTCTCCTGCGCTCACCGGAGCACGGAGCACTTCCCTTGCCAGAGCCTGCCTGGTGCCGAGGGGCGGCGGCAGCAGCCCCCTCCCCGCCGAGGGGATCCCCCTCAGCCCGCACGGCTGCCACGGGCCGGGACAGCGGCCTCGGCGGCGCCCGTCGCCCACCCCGCGCCCCGCACGTCGGGACCCTTTAGCCGCCCACAGCCGCCCGCTACCGCGTACGAGGCCCGGCCTGCCGCCCCGCGGTCTCCCCGGCCCGCCCCGCCGGCCTGTCAGCGAAGGGTCCCAGCGCGGCCCAGCCCGGCCCCTACCCGCGGGGCCCGCTTTGCCCTTCTTCTTCTTCTTGCGCTTCTTCTTGGCGCCATCCTCCGCGCCGAGCCCCGCCGCGCCGCCCTCCGCGCCGTCCTTGTCCTCAGGCTCCGGCGGCAGCTCGCCGTTGAGGTGCTCCTCCGCCTCGGCGGCAGCGCTGCCCGCCTGCCCC
>VZSC01012177.1:115930-208712 GCA_013398225.1 Steatornis caripensis | reverse complement strand
CTCACCGGCCCGCGGCGTGGGGCACCGGTGCGTGCCGGCGCCGTCGTTGCCGTCCGCCTCTGCCCCTGTGCCCGGTCACCTCGTGCTTCCCCGTCGCAGTCCCCACCGACAGCCAGAGCTGTGACCGGGTGACGTTTTGCGTGTGTGAGTGGCTTTATTGTTTGGGGGTTTTATTTTTATTTTTTTTTTTTATTATTTTTATTCTTTTTTAGGAGCGTGCCCCCTTGAGAGTGGAAGGCCCTTTCCGGTCTCCTGCATTTTCCAGAGGGCTGGAACTGGACGGTTCCAGACTGGGTGGCACAAACCGCTTCCGCGTAACTGGGTTTCGGTTTGGAGAGGGTCGCTGGAACAAGATGCCAGGCTGGCAGCCGTTGCGAAGGAAGGTTTCAGAAACGCAGGCTGAGGGCCGACAGCACGGGCTTACTCTGTGTCCATCAGCAAGTGTCTTCTCCAGGGAATAAGAGCAAAAAGAAAAACGTTGCTAAAACAAACCAGTCCATTCCCCAGGAGGTGCAGCTGCCGTGAAAGTTTATAGCATTTAGGATTGCTAAGTTTTTACAACTTGAGAACGCTGACCAAAATTAAAGTCACATGAGAGAGAACTTGTACAGAAGGAAAATAATGTAAGAAATAACCCCAACTTGTTCCAAGTCCCATGGAGCAAAAAAAGGAAGATTCTAGGTAAAGGGCATTGCCTTGTCTATTTCCACCAGTGCCTATAAAACCATGGAGAAATACCCTTATTATCAGCACCCACGGATGGTTCATTAAGTCAGCCTAATTCTTAACATTTCTGTACTGAGCTTATACTTTTCACAGGTCTACTACTAGTATAAGCATGCTGTCTAAAAATAATATTTTTTTTCTTCCTTGTCGGTATATTTTAACAACTCTTGCTTAGATCTATTTACAGTATATAATACAGTTTATAACTTACAAAGGTTATAAATGGGTCTTATCCTGCATATCTGTGTTTTAAAATGCTTCTGCAGCCGAGTCTTTGCTGGGGAAAACCGGTAATGCCTTGTGCCTCACGGAGGCACAAATTCTGCCACCTTGGCCCTGCTGAGGCCAGCTGCTCGCTTCCATCTCCCTCCTGTGGCTCAGACCCTGGGGCACCCCTTTGCTCCTGGCCTGCTAAAATTCTCAGCAAGCACAAGGCTTTGAAAGGCTAAGCTGATGACTAGTACTGCTCCAACAAACTCCGTCCTGGTCTCTGCAGGTGTCACAGCATCATGTTCTCCAGTGCTTTTCCTTGTAAGAGCACTCAAACATGGAAACATCCAGCTGGGCCTTTCATGGGACTGGGCTGGGCACTGGGAAGCTGGCTTCTGTGGGCTTAAGGCGTGTTCAGAGCAGTGAGACGTGCCCCACGTGTTCTCCATTTAAATAATGTTGTTATATGTCCATGTCAATAGAACTGGGCCATCTGCAGGAGGGTCGTGTTACTGTGGTTAAAGCAGAATAAACCTTGCACGACAGGGCCGCTGAGCCTTTTTAATGCTCTGCTGCTGTTTTCCAGCTGGTTTGTTGTCCCCGCTGCAGTCAGAATTGATGTTGTCCGAGGCTGATGAGGAGAGCCATGGAGGAATACCTTTCTCATACTGAGAATGGATGACACAAAAAGGCGTGGACGCCAGTGTTGCCTAGAACACTTTTTATTTATTGCTTTCCATTCTAGTTTTGTAATTAGGTAGAAGAGGAATCTACAGAGCTAGGTTTTTTTGTGGTTGGTGGCAGGGGGAGGGGGAACCAGGGGTCAAATTCCCTGAATTCACCATTTTCAGTCATCTTAGATCTTCCTGTTGCACATTTATTGTAGCTGGGCGCTGTAATGGTCTCAAGAGATCCTATAGCAGTGTTTCTGCTTTTGTGTTACATTTTAATCCATTAGGGTCTCATGTACCAGGCTGTTCGTACCCCTCTGTTGCCTTTGACAGCTTCAGAAAGAGAGTTACTAGCTTGTGCTCCTGGTCCTTTTGCTCTGGTATGTGCTGAAACAGAAGAGTTACCAAACCATGGATTTTGTTGATCCTAGAACTGAGGTCACAGATAAAGGAAGCCATAAAGCCTACAGAAGCCAAGGGAATACCAAAGGAAGGATACTGACCAGAGATAAAGGTAAAATAGGGCAGGTAAGAATACAGCTCATGCAGAGGCTGCAGACACGAAGTTCGGAAGTAGGGACATCAGAGGAAAAGGGACAAATGGAACAAATATTTCTGTGATCAGCTGAATTAATGAAGGCAGTTTTCGCAGAGGGTTGTTTCTTTCTTCCCCAGAATGACCCCAGCACCGTTCGTAATCACTGTGGTACCCCAATGGGGAGAGAGGGAGGTGGCTTGCACTGTACTAATATGGGTGCGGTTGGCCAGCTGGCTGGTGCCACACAGCTCAGGAGAGTTTGGCTTGCCTCTCTTTAAGTGGGGACACTTCCTTGGGCCTCTATCACCTACCCAGCTGCTGAATTTCACAAAGTGTGCCCAGGCATCGTTATCTTTCAGTGTGTTATTCTGGCAAATCTGACTGAAACTGGACATTTGCATAAACCTCCTTTCCTTGAAAAAGTAGGGTAATAATAAATCGTAGAGAGGAGTCACGCTTTCTCTAACAAAGACGATGAATAAAACCTAGCAGAGTGAAACAAAATTGGCAGTGAGCTGGAAGAGGCAGGATTAACTGTGTCTCTACAGTTTGAGGTGATGCCACACTCTAAGTGCTATTCCTGGACACATGAGCACAAGCTGCGCTCATCAGGCTTTCAGGAAAGAGGGTGTGTTTGAAGGAGCAAAGTAAGGCACCTTCCAGGTCACGCTGCTTCCAGCCCCAGAGTTAGCGTTGTACTCTGTAAGACAGTACAAATAGCCAACAGGGTAATAGCATGATAACCAATGTGCAACAATAGGAATGCTGAATGAAAAAAAAAAAACCTGCAAAGTGGGAGTAAGAAGCTGGACTGACCACATTAACAAAGCAAACATTAAAATGAACAGAGTGACAACTGGACTCCACGTTCCCCACCTGTCTGCTCTTAGAGTAAGCCAAATCTTGTCCCGTGCCCTTACCAGCTCTGATTTTTTTGCCCTTCTTGTGTTATTGCCAGTCAGCTCTTTCTAGCATTTAATACACTTTATATTAATGAATGCTACGTTTTCCAATTTCATGCTATACTAGGCAGCATGATAAGAATACAGTATCAGACAGATGACAGGCCAGAAGAGATGTGTGAATATCATTTTTAGCTGGAGAAAGATACTGGGTTTTTTTGTTATCCCACAGTGGCTATTCCTTTTTCTTAACCAGCCTCCTGGACAAAGGCAGGCAGTGGCTAGTGAGTTAAGGGAAGGGCTGAGTGCAGTCCAAAACACGTGGTAACTAAGCAGCAGGACTTGAAACACTTTCCTGAAAGACAACACAGATACTCTAATCCCTCTTCTTTTTCTTCCAAGGAGGCAGCTCCCGCTGCACTATTTTCCTAGCAAAAGAAGTTATGATCTTCAGGAAAAAACTTCTTTCAGGGTACGTTATGTTTTCTTTTGTGTTTTCAAGAGGTATGTAAGTGTCAAGAAATGGCATGGAATGGAGTGGGGGAACTGTCTCTGACAGCTGCAGTTTAATCCTGGAAAAAGGGGGAGGAAGGACAACTAGGGAGTAAGTGGCTTGTATCTGCCCCAAAAGAGTCAAGCAGAGGGATGTTGTATTTGTTTCTGTTTGTATTTATGGGACTGATGCCATTATTTATGTGTTTATGACACTTTAGTACTATTTTTCCTAGTTTAAGGCCAAAATTCATAGTCCTTACTCAACTTGAAAAATCCACTGAAGTCAATGGGACAGTTTTTATGACTAGAGGTTTAACATCACGCCTAAAGGCTGAGTGTGGACAAAGAAAACGTCTCCTGCGTGAGAACAAATATATCTCATGAACTCTAGAAGGAAAGATATTCCTCCTCACTAATTGCTGAGGACAGAGGACGCTTGTACTTCTTGAGCCATCATCATCCATAGCATTTACTTTGGGAATAACAGCTGTCACCAAATGATGTCTTCCTTAGCACGGGCAAGGTAAAGGGCTTCCTTAATTCTGAAACCACTCATTTTCTTAAGATTTTACCTAAAACTTAGGTGAAGTAGCTAAATCAAAGTTAAAAGTGACAAAGGCAGTCAAAGAATTCACATTTAACACTGTTCACTGTGGACCTCTTCCCACATTCCTTGGTGGTTTCTTTTGGTTTTTTACCAAACACCAGTTTGATTGCAGCCTGTCAGCCGTAATCCAAACATCCTTGCTTCCATCAGCTAGTGTCACAACATCAGTGTTCTTTAGAGGACAGATTTTCAGTGGATGCAAGGAGTGTTTCTAAAAAGAAACAAATTTAATCTGTTTTACAGCTGAAAGTCACCTTGAGAAGCACAGACCACTGTTTGTGCACTCAGGCTGAGACAAAGCAAGCGCCTTTCAGTTTGCATGATTAGATGCATGCTGTGAAATATAAAAATAAGTCAGTTTATTGCCTCCTCGGGAGCTCATTTTAAAAATTGCTTTTAAGTGGCAAGATTTGCATGAAGGAAACAGTCCATTGTCTGGACCAGTGCTTCAAGAAGACTGCTTATATTTCTGTGATAAGGAGCTATTGCATTAGGCATGCATGCAGGTATGTGTGTTAGGATGTGCTACAGTGAGCATCTCCCTGACAGCAGATCTCTGCCTGTGTGAAGTCTTGGTAGGGGATGGAAGCTGCATAGGGTCAAGGGTGCCCACACTAGTATCTTTCAAACAAATGTTTTATATTTATTATAGTCATAAAACCCCTTTTTAAAATCAAAGCATATTTATTGACTTACTCACTGAGTCGTAACTGCAGATGCAAGCAGTCTTTCAGATAACAGAGACATTACCTATAATCAGAAATAATTGCAGGTCATATCTCATGAAAACACTAGTTTAGAGTTATGAACCTAAATTATCAAAACCTGATATTTTGATCTTCAATTTTGTAAACAACTTCATATAATTTAATCCACTGATGCATTAATGTATTCCTATCATACGGTGGTGGTTCCTGTATTATTTGAAGCAGATTTGCAAGACCTCACACAGAAAGTAATTCCTCAGCTTCACTGTTAGTGTAATGAACTTAACTAGTTTCTTTCTCACAGCCTGCTGACATAACTATTTTCCTCTGGGGTGCTCCAGCCTGTCTTCATTCTAGGGAGTAATGGAACCAAAGTTTACAGCTGAAGCGCTTCAGGCAGGACCTGTATATTTCTTTGACCAGGTATTTTCTTTTACATCCTGGACATGCTTCTACTTCCCTCTTCCCCTTCACACCTCCTCAAACCTTAAATTGGAAACATTCATTTTGTTGTAGCTGAAAACTACAATGAAAGAGAGGGGCAAGAAGATACCAGAAGAACTGTTCTCATATTTCACTACAAATTTTCCCCCTGGCTTTACTCCCAGGTAATAGTGTGACGCCAGTAATGGTGGGAGCAGGGAAGTTTCTGTCAAATACTTTTTCAGGGAAGACACAAAAAGGAGTCCCAAGGTAGATGTGGCCAAGGCAGAATAGGAGAGATGGGGGAGGCACATGACCAGAAGTGGCACCCTGCCACACAGTGAGAGCAGAGGGAGACAAGTGGGAAGGTGACAATGTCCTGTACCTAACCCTAGCTCCTTGAGGTGTAGTACCTTTTGTTCATTTCTGCTGTCAGCATTTCGTGAGTTTAATATATTTAACATACAAACCTTGAGCAGCTAGTAAAAGAATGCCACATAATAGCCTGGTTCTACTGTTTTGGCATGGACCTAACAGCGCATTGCTAGGTGCAGAGCTCTGTGGATTTAATGAAGTTCATGTCTGCTGACTCATGTACTGGCAGCCGGTGTTCATAGTATTCCTCTGGGGTGTGACTTCTCCTGACAACTAGGTTTCAGATTTAGGTTTCATCACATTTGCTTTAAACTCGTATTTTTGTTCCAAGGACAAACCTTGTTTTGCTTAACTTGCTTTTGTATTTCAGAAGTTTACTGCAGGTTGTTTCAGTCTATGAACACCTTTTTGTGCACTCAAAGTGTAAGAAGCTATCATTGAAACTTGAGGGGGTAACCGTGTGGTTACAGCTAAGCTTGTGTGTGTGTAGAGGCTTGAGGACTAAGACTTTTTTGGTAAATTTTCCTTGTATGTTAGCTTTTAAAAGTCCTAAAACTTGTAATAAAATTTTCCGCATTGGCAATCCTCTAATTAATCTGTTACAGTTTAAAATAAAGATGGTCCTCTCATAACCATGGAAGATCAGAGTTTCCAGATGAAAAAAGTAAAAAAGCCCAACACAAAATAGGACATATAAAATCAGCAGCTACTGGAGAAGACTTCTTTAAACACTCAAAGTTTCATTACATCTAAAAGTCTTTTGCATGTCACATCTAAGAAAGTTTTGGATTTATTTGATTACCATTTGACTGAGGCAAGAGAAAATAATTTTATGTAGGAGAGGAGAAATCAATCAGCATGTTGTGTTACATTACACTGCACTTCAGCGGGCACAGGCCAAAGCATGCACTGTCAGGGCAGAGACTCCATGGTTTGCCAATGGCTGTGCTAAATCTCTCTGTGGTGCTCTGCACAGGTATTTCTGAGCTTGATCTAGGAGTGTCTTCCATGGAGGAAACGTGGCTCAGTCTCAACTGTGAAAGGGAACACTGCCAGCCTGTTCACATATGTTTCAGGCAGCAAAGCTAACAGTTCTCTTTTTTGTGTTCTTTAACTGTTACTGCTCTCACTTAATGATACAGCTTTTTTCCTCCTCAGTGCAATTGAAGGCAGGAGTGCCCTCTGTACAGGTGAGCATACAGAAAAGCATGAAGATGGTTTCTTAAGTGATGATACAACAAGAAAAGAAAAATATCCGGTTTTGCAACAAGTGCCTTGTCATTCCCTGTGTAAAACCACTACGGGGGACTCAAAACCAAAGAGCTTCCAAACGTCTTTGATCCCACAGGCAGATGAGGACTCAGCACTGAACACGTTGAATAAGTCTGTGGCTGCCAACATGTTACAGGAACTTGGAGAGAAGTTGCAGCTCCTTGCTAGGTATGAGACTGGTTTCCCTCAGGGACTTGCGAATGTGCTAACCTGTAGCTGGAGAGAACTCACTGAGGGGGCTGGGTACCGTAAATGGCACTGGGAGTCACTAGTGTACAGAAGGGTGAGATCCAGGAGAAGCCAAGCCTCAGAGGACGTTAAGAGTGCTGCTCAGGGGTCCAAATGTACAAAGCATGAATTCACTGCCATCAGAAAAGAACGATACAAGAAAAGCTTTGCTCTACCAGCCTGCACTACAAAGGAAAAAAGAAAACCTGAGGCAGCATCAAACATGCCTGTAGGAAGTAAAGGTAAGGCTGTGCTGTGTAAATGTGCCGTGTTGCAATGTTTGGCTGCACAAACACTCTGCAAACAGAAAGGGAAAACACTTTCTGTTAAGACTACTCCCTGCTGGCTGAGCACGCCAACGTGCTCCACTTTATAGCTTGTTATACTGCAGTTCTCTGTAAAGCATTGTTTTAGGACATGATGAAATAGCTTTGCAGCTGAAGCAAGAGGTACAGACACTTAGAAGAACAAAGCTGGTGAAACTGGGCAATGTTTCAAACCATTTATCAAAGGATTTTTAGTCTCCTCATTCAAGGTGATAAAGTCATAACATATTGTGCCAGTAAAAATCGTTTGCATCCAGAGCATTTCATTCAGCGAGTGTCAGTAATCCTCGGTGCAGAACCATAGGCTGTGGTCAAGCCTGTTCCAGCTCTCCAGATGCTGCTGCAGTCTTCCTCTTTAAAAATAAATCTTTGTTTTTATGTTTTTGAAAGCTGCCTCACCCTCGCACGTACCATGATAAGCATTGCACTCTGCTTTCTTCCTGCCTAGCTCCTGTTGTGCAAAATGATGCTGGCCAGTCACCCGTCACAATCAGCTTCTCGCTGTCATCCAACATTTGTGAGGAAAGAGGTAAGAGTAGCAGGCAGCTCAGCTGGATGGCTGGGGCTTAGCAGAGGTGGTTAGAATTATGCAGTACCTGGACAACTGTTCTGACCGCCTGGATTAACTAAAATATGGATTAGCATGAGAAGGGAGTAATTGTCAAGCAATAACCCCCTCTGCTTTTTGGATACAGTCTGTTTTTAAATACCCAGTCCTTCTCTGATTATCTCTGCCAACAAGATTTTTGACATAGCTACGGCAGGTCCACTTTGCTAGCAGAATACAGGGTGAATATCTGCTTTGGGATGCCATTTTAAGCCTGTCCCTACTGGAAAATGTCTGACTACGTATATTTGACTTAGTAACTGTTGTTCTGAATGGGAGCAGTCATGCTATAACTGAGAAGTTCTTCACAAGGCATTATACCAATTCTGCCTAAGATGTGGACAGATTTTATAATCTGAAGGGAAGAACGGCCTACTCTGCACCTCTTGTGGGATTTCTTTAAGAACATTGCCACGTGAAAAAGAAAATAAGGTGCATTTGTGCATTTTATTTCTAAATCTGTCCATGAAATTGGTCAGGTGCCACCAGGACTACAGAACTCAAATTCCTTGACTCGTGAAGAAGTGCTGCAGAGACACCCAGCATCCTAGCATAGAGGAATAGCTCCATAAACAAGTATGTAGGCACTCAAGGGAATGATATCCTCTTCTGTTGTTTTCTGAAAACGTGGCATCCAGTTTCTTCTGGCTGTAGCAAAGCAACAGCACTTCTGAAATGCTTTGCTGTAGAGTTGCATGCTCTTGATGTCTCTGAGCTATTAACTTTGCAAGAGTATTGATTCCACCTTTAGCTCTTGTGCTCACAGGCAGCCTCTGTATTCCTCTGTGTCAGTGATCTCAAGATCACGCACATTTCCCTTCAGCACTCCAGTGGATCTGCCAGTGCACTGTAGTCAGGCAGCTGTTGGAGTTTTCTTAATCATAGGTCAATGTCTAAAGGGTCAAGACAACCAGCTTCCACTAAACCATCCCTACCCTTTCCTATCCCGTGGGAGCTCTCATTTACTTGGTCTTCCATCATAGGTTTATTTTTCGTTTGGCGAAGGGAATGCCCAGCAGCAGGTCATGCATTTCTGTGACTGCAGTCCTAACGTACTGAGTTCTTGTTTCTGACTAACTTGCTTTTCAGTTTGTTCATAGTGAAACAACAAATCTAGGGAAATTGAGCTTCCCTGCATTAATTTTAACAATTAATTGGCCCATTCTCTAGCAGTCTGTGTCCGTAGCCGTTCTTTTTCACCTCATTTGGACTTCCATATCAAGTAATCTGATGTCTTGATAATAACCATTGCAACAGAAGACGTTCAGACTGAATAGAGATCACACCCTGGCCATTCATCTTGGGCGTTCTTACCTTTTTAGAAAATTGAGTGAGAATAATTGAGAATCCCCGGAAGTTAAGGAACTTCTTCCTCCACACTCCCGCAGGCTTTCTGAAATCATCCACAAATGCTGCAAATGTGAACGAAGTAGAATATATGTGCCATAGTGCAGCTGCAACCACGGATGTCTTACAGAAATGCATGCTGAAAGAACTCTGTGCCCCTGCTGCTCAAGTGGATGCATGGCTTAATTTTCCGACTACTTCTCCAGATTGCTGCTAAGAGTAATTGAAGAGACTGCGTTACCTGCGTCCTTTTTCAGCAGCGATCGTGGACTGTAGACAAATCAAACAGTGACTGTGACTGGCGTGGGATCCTAAGATAGTTCATCTCAATAATCCATTTTTCTGGACACCCATCTTCTTCCTAGACATATTTTTCTGTTTTTCAGTTGAAGGTGTCTACAATGCACATCATTGACTATTTCTCCCACTGTATTCTTCAAGGCAAATAATCTGTTTAATCTGTTTAGAAGACCAAAGCTTTAGCACTTTGTATTCATATGAATGAACCTTGCTTTCTATTGACAAGTGCTATAGAACAGAACCCACATTAACATCAGCCTTTACTTCTGCGTCTAATTCTAATCTCTCATTCTGTTTCTCTAGGTTGGATTTACCAACTTTCTGACTCAAATTCTGAAGATATTCACCAGAAGCTGCCTTATGTGCGGACAGTGGAGAAGCTAGAACAAATTCAAAAACAAATGTAACAAACTGAGGTTTTTACTTCCATAAGATAAGTTAGAATAAATGGTGATGTATTCATTATGTAGAATACAGATTATGGGAGACCACTTAACCATACCAACACACTAGTCTGGAGAGTGTTATTGCTCTGAAAACTTCTAGAGTTCTGCTTAACATTTCACCATTCATGAAAGAGAAACATACACTTTTATTTTAGCTACGTAACGGAAGATAAGAATTATCTCAACAGAGACTTTTCAGGGATTCGTGGTGAGACATATTTTCTGATTATGATTAATCGGAAGATAAACTTTCCAATAGGTGTGAAAAACTGAATATCTTTTGCAAAAGAAACCATGGTCTATGAAAACCATTTTGCATTTTGATAATTTGCCATGTTCTGTAGCCTCTTGCCTTGCTGCAGCCTGAAAGAAGATTGCCATAAGATATTGTGGCCAGAATCAGGCCTTTAGACTTCTTCATGCTGCTTATACTTAACCCTTCTATTTTTGCATAGCACAAGACAGCCTTGGCACCCTGGAGGCTCCCCACAGAGAACTGGCCACGTGTTTAAAATGTAAGGTAGCTTCCAAATACATCAGCCATTCTCTGAGTAGCAACTGTAGCACTAAAATAGTTTTGAGGGATGGAGGAGATGTCAGATATAGTTAAGATTTACCCTGAGGAAGAAGTGCTGGAATTTATAAAGCAGGCTAGCTTTAAATTAAAAAAATACTTGCTGATAACTAATTATAAGCATTAATTACTTACAAAGACAGTTATTAAAGTTAACCTGTATCATTTTGTATCTACAGCACAGTTTCTGAATTTTAGGTGTTACATATCTGCTATTTAACTGACAGTTCCTGTACACTGGCAAAGTTATAAACGTATTCAGATTTAATATAATCAGCATTGTATCTTAGGTGAAAAATCATCATTCATAATAATAGGTTTAGCAGCTAGTGGCTGTGTAAAATCAAGCAGTTTTTAGTGTGTAAGAGTGTATATGGTACAATGTATTGTACATTGTACAATATAGTACACTAGCATGTTACTCATCGTGGAATGAGTTATTTTCACTGCTGTATTCCCTAGGGAACTGAGTAGCCCAAAGTCCAAAAGAATTGATGCTGCAGCGAAAACTGGAGCTTGCACTGTTTGGCCAGCCTCTGTGTGTCAGCCTCCAATAGCTATATAATGTTTGCAGACTCAAGAACAAGAAAAGCAACAAAAAAGCTTAATATTTGAGGCTTATACTAGAAATTACATATTTTCTGATTATTTAAATGAGTGCTGTTTTCTTTCCACCCATGACACATATCATGTCTTAGAATTACTTGTTTTAGAGAACACTGAAATGTATCTGTTATTTATCCTCCTGGATTCTGGGGTTTGATATACCTCAGCCTGCAATTGTTAAGAACTGCTCATCCAAACACCGAGGATATCTGTGCTTGTCTGTGATGCAACTACTATGGGGTCTACCATATTACTGTTCCCAAAAGCTCTGCAGTCAGCTGATTTAGTCACCTTAATTGAAGATGATATTTATGCCACAAATACGATCATAGGGTCTCCCTACAAGCAAGGTGTTCCTTTTCACAGAACCTGAGCATGTTTGCAGGGTTTGCAAACCCTGTTGTCTCATCAGGTTGGAAGTAAAATGCTGCTCCTCATATTGCAATACCCTGATGCTGTGACCAGGTTCCTGTGTCAGTGCCGTGAGAGTTGGCTTAGTGTTCTTGAATATTTATGCTTCGCCTGGTCAGCAAAAAGTTTATACTGAGCAATATTTTAGGCAAAATTGAAACAGCAAGAAATATTGGCTTGAAGACAAAAATATTCCTTTGATTTCTGTCATCTGATGTTTTACATAATTAGCTTTCCTCAAAATTGACCAGCTTTTGTGCTCATTTTTTTCCTTTAATGGTTTAATTTTCCTAATACTACTGTGATGACTTGCACATTTTTATAACTGCTTAAAGAGTAACAGATCAAAGTATGGATGCATGCGCTCATATATACATGTAGAACAGTACACATAGAACATGTAATTGAAAAGGGTGTCAGCCAAAGGCCAGCAGGACTAAATAGCTGTCTCCTAGGTTTGGGTTAATTTAGCCAGCCTCAAACTCTCTCTGCTTCTTTCTCATGATCAGTCATGAGACTGAAATAAATTTGGTTGTTAGATAAAGAAATTTTAAAATAATTAATTGTTGTTCTTTCTCAGAAGTATGAAATGAGCAATAGGAATGAAGAGTAGTACAATAGATGTATGGAGTACAGGATAGTGTAAGAAGGTGAAGAAAAAGTATCAGACAGACTTTCAACAGGGGTAAAGTTGACTGCCCCTCACAGTCAAAGGATCTGTGCTATGCACACGTGTAGAGGGTTGGTGCAGTCAGTTCTTGTGCCAGCTTAACGACAGGCAACTTACTTGATCTTGGCAACCTATTGACCCATTTCTATCTGAAAGTAACGTGTTTAATAATATTTATCATCAATGTTTTCAAAGCTCCTCAGTATTCTCATGTGAAAAAACAATTCAGAAGAGTGCAAAATCATATCATTAATTGTAGAGAGGTCCTAATGAAAGGTTATTGATGAAACAAAACAGAAATCTGCCACTTCAGGCTGATATTGCTTGGGGAGGGAATTGAGAGATCAGCAGGTTCTGCATTACGTAGAAAGGAGATTAGAGAAGAACAAACATTTAGGCACATTTTACTCATAATGTAACTGAAGATATAAACCTAGTGACTTGCTAAGATAATTGTAAGTGTGCAATAGCTGAGACTTAAACCAGAAATTTTCACTTGTTGCTCGCGCTGACCATGCTAATCTGTAAGAAGTCTGAACCTCCACACTCTACTGCAACTCATGGGTTGAGTCCACTGACAATGCACTGAAATGTCTGTAACAAATTCAGCAGGGGATTGGGCTGTTTGCTGATGTTTGTGAGGCTGCCTGAATTCCTGGCTAAATTAGTAACCTTGACAATTTCTATCTGCCTCAGCTGAGAAACTCACTAGTCGAGGTGTGTTTTCTGCTTAGGTCAAACTTCGTTCTAAATTAATGGAAGTCTTGCCTGAGGATTCTGCTGGCAAGAACTAATCAGAGGTGTAATTTTTTTCCTCCTTCATGTAAGCAGAGAAGAGCAAACCTCCAAGCTGAAAGAAGTGAGGTTTGACAAACCAATTATTCTCCGCCATTATGGTGATCACAGAGAAGAAACTTTCTCCAAGACTCGGAAGGTTCGGACTAGCATGACTGTCACACCAGAGCTGACATATGGCAAACCTCCGATCCCAGTGGACAAGAAAGCAGGCACAGCACAGAGAAAACTGCACTATGGGCTGAACGATGGCTCCTCTTTCATTTAATATCCTTTCTGTTTACACAGCACATGTGAATTCTAGCAAGAGTGTGAGAGGTATTGGGAGGATTTCTGCAGGGGGAAGACTCAGGCTTAATGTGTAGCTGAACAGCTTCCAAGACTTGACTACATGAAAAGAACAAGACATCATTCTTTTGTTCGTTTCTTATGAGGCTGTGTTTATATAGTACCAGAGCTATAGCCAGGTAGTCAGATTATAACAACAAAGCCCAGGATGCGTCAGGTGGGTGGACATCCCTCAGAAAGAAATATTCCAGAATGCAAAATGCAGTTACAAGTTAATGGCATCAGACTGCAATCCACTTAGTGTGTAACTTTGTCTTGAACAAAGAACACTTTATCAGTCACAGTCATCAAACTGGATTAGGAGCAGTCTGCTCTGTCACAGGGAAAACCACCAAAGATATTGTGCCTCATAAACATATTTCTGATTCATATGTTGGTCCTGCGAAGGTCACTTCTGGCCTGTACCGGCGATGTTAGCTTAGTCAGGTGGGTGGGTTTTGTACTGAGAGCTCTGCTCATCCTCCATTCCTCCCACCCTGTCTCCTTCGAGGAAGGAGATGACTGAATTAGTAACTTCACTTATCCATGCACACCTGGACCCAATACCCAGGCTTTAGAGCTGTTTGATAGAGAATGTTAGTCCCTGTGTTCTCTGCAGGAGCATGTAACAGAAGCCATAAAACTGAAGAATGATAACAAGTTACCTCCTTGACTCTCATTTTAGCTATCCTTCTGAGTATCTTGCTGTTTGCCAAAGCTACTGCAATCTCCCATGTGGAGGTTTCTATACCAACATATTTAGCCCTTCTCCAGATCACTCTATAGTTGGAACTTTCACCCCTTTTGGACACGGCAGCATCTGTCTTCCTAGCAGGTAGGTAGGTGCACTACGAGCGCTTGCATGATGCTGTGAATTAGAGCAGAGAGCGTGAAGCTATGCAAGGATGTGAAAGGTGTTCAAAACCATAACGGACATAGGAAAGGTGATATGTTGTGCAACACATTTTTTTTTCTGCAACTTAGAGTCATATCTTAGTTGAGTGTCTAGGAGTGGGTTGGGTTATTTTGGTTGGTTGTTTTTCATCTACCCTCTTCACTCAAAAAGGTAAAGCCAGGCAGTCTTTGGTGACCAAACATTTTCTCTAGACTGATAGTCCACGGAGAGTTTGACATTGGAAGAGATTGACATCTACATCTCTGGGAAGGTGGAAAACATCACTTGCATTTTGTTTGCAGGTCACCTGGAGGTGAAGGAATCCATCCCTTCTACTAGTCCCCTCTAGGAGTCAAATGGCACCATTTTTTCAAGCGGCCCAAAACCACTATCTTATCTAAATTGCTAAGCTAGACAGAAATCACTTTGAGAATCAAATTTCCCTTTTGTGAAACCAGTGCTGTGAGGACAGGATGCACTTTGGCTTACTAGAAAATTTACATATACAAAGGAGACAAGCAGGCAATTGGAAGCTAGCCTTCTGGCTGCCTTGAATGCATGAGATGAGCTGCAGATGGGTATTCCACACAGACAAAATCCAGACACTCTCTTCCCCGTCGCCCCTGACCCCTGCCACTTCTTCGTGCCTCACAATGCAGTGCATTATACAGGTCGTAAAAAGAGATGATCAAATGCTATTTGTTCTAGGGATTGTTCTATCTCATTATGATTTGCTGTATTAAAAAAAATTGGCATAGCTTTATAGAGAAATCAGAGCTACTGACCTAATCTGGAATAATTTACACACAACAAAGGACTGAGGTCTTTGTGCCTGGCCACCACCAAATACTTGCGGAATGGTTTGGTCTCTCCCTCTATTTAAATGTGTCTGAGTGACTTCTCTAAATCCCTTCCAGCTCCTTTTATTATGTTCTGTTTGTAATAAGGATGGAAAGTAAGGATATAATTTTCTTCACTAGATCGTAGTTAGATGCATCTTTTAAGGAAAGTTCTTTAGCAAGCATTGCTCATGGTTTTACGTTTTCGTCTTGATTCTATTTCTTTCACTGGGCTTCACTTATTCTCCCAGGTTTCAGGCTTCACTTATTCTGCCAGGTTTGTGTTACGCCATCTTGTTAAAAGAATTGCAAGGATTTGTTTGGATACTTATCCTTTTATACAACTTTCTTCATTTTGTTGGTGAGTCCCTTATCTAAAGGGGCACAGATTGGTCTGTCATTTAAAACTGATTTAACAAAAGCTTCAGGTTAAACACTGATATTCTCAATATCCTCTACGTCAATTTCAAATGCAGTTGTAAAGATCAGCTCCCCACTTGAGGAAAGCATACAGACAGGTGATTTCCTCTGAAATTTCAGGCCCATCAGAGCATGTAAATTGAATGTCAATGGTTCTCTTCTGCATAACGTTACTGTCTGTTTATATCTCTCTGTGTAGTTCTCTGCACCTTTACATGATGTGAACAAAGATTATCATTGATTCCTACCTACAGTACAGTCTTTTCCTTGTTTTTCCTATTTTATGCTCTTTTAGTGCCTTTGGAGTACTCAGGACATCTGGGATCAAAATTTCATGCTCTGCAGAGAGGAAGAGTAGTAGCTTCCGTAATTTTTAAAGAAGTCAGGTTCATTGGCTTACCATCACGAATGAGCCCTTGGGATTGGAGAAATATTTTTTACTGGAGCTATGCAGAGAGGGATTGTTCAGGTCTTGTATAAAAGGACTTTAAAAGGAGTTCAGTGCCCTCATAGATAGTGGAAGGAGCTGGCCCTTGTTTATATTAAAAAAAAACCCTTTAGGAGCCAAAAATACTAAAGAAAAACCCCTTTCTAAACAAGTCTTAATTAGGTTAAAAAGTCAAACCAAGCAAATTTACCTACACTGGCCAACCTTACATTATGGAAAAGCAAGCAAAAATACATTGAAAATATAAAGTGCAAGCATTAAATCTCAGGATTCTTGGTGCTTCTTGCTTTGTCCTTGATAATATGTATGTATTTATTTTTCAAAACCCAGTGGAAACTCCCAAGAAAAACACATCGTTTTCAGTCAGTTAAGTTGTGACAAAGAACAGCAAACCCAGGACTATCCCTGGTACTTTAAACAATGAACCCCAAAATTCTCCGGTGTCCTGTGTCCAGGGAAGACCATCAACACACAGAATCCACTTAAAAAAACTTTTGATGATCTGTGGACCTTTTCTATGTGTTTCAAAATTTATGTCTTTCTGCAGCTCACCGAATGTTATTTGCTTATAGGTAGATGAAAGAAGCATCAGAATATGTATTATTCTTAATAAATATTAAGGACAGAGACCTGAAAATGGTCCTGAAACTGTCAACTGAATGGTCGTACATGAACGGCATCTACATGCTGGTTTTCCTTATTTTTTTTCCTTTAAATTTACAATAGAATTTGAAGCGTTTTAGAGCTCCTAGGAAGGTACTAGTAAGTGGAAATGGCATTAAAATCACACCATTTGACACCAGTTTCTTTTTAATTTGTGTTATTAAAACAATAATTTAACCCGACTCTTTTGTCTGTATCACAGTTTATACCTGCCTCACAGGCCTGTAGCATGAGAAAAGCTCGATGAAGGAGTGGATATGTGAAGAGGCTTTTTAATTAAAGACTCATAGATCAAAGAGAGCTGCTTGGATTGCTTAGGTCTTACTGAGATACACCAGGAAAAACAGGTTTCAAATTTCTGCTTGTTTACAGCAACACCGTAACAATGATGTTCAATCAGGAAGGAGGTCTGGTGACTAATAAAGATGAAGAAATGGTCAGAGAATGGAAATGGCCTCGGGATGGCAAGCTTGCCCAGCCAGTTATAGCACAGGTAATATTTATTGCTTTACTTTTCTTACTGTTGTTCTTACCTCTGTTTTTTAATTTCACATCTTCTGGTCTCTCTGAGGTCTCTTAATTGCAAAGGAACATGATGCTTACATTTCCTCTTCGTTAACATGTACTTTACAAAGAATGGCTCTCCCAACAGCCTCTACATGAGTGGGTATCGTTACCCCTGTTCTACTCATGTGGCATCTTGGCGAGAAGAAGGAAAAGCAAATCGCCTGAAACTGTTGTAACTCAGCATTTCAATAAAAGAGGCCCATCCTCCCTGCTGGAAGCATCTTGGAAGAGTCTCTTCTGAGCTTGATAATATGAATGAGGCATTCCTCATTTTTCTTTTGGGCATGTTCAGTAGCAAGCAGTTGTTTGCCTTACTTCAGGCCTGATCCAATTTCCACTGAAGTCCGTGAAAAGTCTCCCACTGCTTTGTGGTAACCAGAGCTGGGCTGGCATGATGCAAAAATACCAGAAACCAAGGCAAAACATTTCTGACCCAAGTCAGTAGATGTGCCTTCAGGGATGGAGTTTGTCAACACACCCGTTATTTACAGGGTTTGGATCAGGTGGTTTTTGAATTCCTTACTCCCTAATATAGAGCTACTGGCATCATGCTTAGTATTTTATACCAGACATGGATAAGGCCCTGACAGAATGACAGGTAGCCAAACCCATACCAGATTTTCTTTACTTGACTCATACTGCCAGGCTGGCAGCTGACATGAAGGACTAACTTCAATCAAATGGTGGTAAAATTCTTAGAGCTGCCATGACTGTTTCATATAAGCAGATATTTTTATTTGGGGTTGGATTTTTTTCTGTAAAGTGATTTTTGTTTATTTTGTAAAATCTGCAAGAGTTTGAGACTTCCAAAATACCACGCTATGTCTGCAGTTTCAATTTTTACAAAGTCTGTAAAAATCAAAGCAGATAATTATTGAAACAGTCTGAGCTATCAAATACACATTATAGAATGTTGCAGATTACAGAATGTGAATTATGTGCTACATCAAATTAATTTGATGTTCTTCTAGAGCCACATGAAAATGGAAGCTAGTTTAGTAAAGCTGTTTGTTAGTTTTTGCAACACAATATTTACTTTGTTTGAATGGGTAGAGGTGTCAGAGGCTGGAAAAGGTGGGTACAAACTGGTTTTTGGATTAAATGGAAGTGGTTCCAAGTCCCCTGCTTGGTGTCACCAGGGCATTCTTTGTAGTCTGTGTGCACAGGCAATGCTAAAGGTTTAGTGACTGTGATTTTAAGTAAGTAAGTACTTTGTATATGTCAAAATGCTAATTCTTTACTGGGGACTAAACCTTGTCCAAATCCCGCCCACTCTCACCAACAGTAGTTAAAGGGCAAACAAGAACTAGAGCTTCCGGAGTCTGTCCATGTGTGGCTCCACAGCCTTTTCCTCAGAAGTACACATGCTTTCCTGAGACGTGTGAGAGGCAGGAGAGTTTCTCAGGTCTTCCTGCTATACAGCATCACCTTCCAAAACATGCACAGTCTGAGTACGTTTGCTTTGGGCAGGAGTCATCCAGACAAAGGGCTGGGAGCTGTCTGTCCACAGTTCCTACGCTACAAGATTCAAACAAGAGTGACAGCACTAAAAATTCTTTGTAGACTTAAGCCTAGAGGTCATTCCCTTGCCTATGACCAGCTGTCTTGGATAAACCTTTGAGACTTCAGCCTGCCTCTTACATCTAAACATAAACATGAAAACTTGGTGGAGTTAGTAAATCTCCTTTTTTGCTCTTTCAGGTTAATGAATACATCACAGTGAGGATTGCAGGGCGCTTTGCAATTAGCTTGGTCTACAAGTGGCAACATGAAAGTGTCTGCTTGTCTTTGTCACCGCTGCAGGGTGTGGCGCTTCCACAGTCAAAAGAATTGGTATGTTGTAACTGCTACAGTATTGCATTTTATGAATGCCCTTTAAAAATATTATTTGCGAACTCTGGAATTCATGAGCTTCCCCATAAAATACGCTTCCCAAGTTTATTTCCTTTTAAGTCTGTTAAGTGCAATGCCACAGAGATCAAGTAAGGGCTTCCAGAGATTAAAAATCAACTCCAGTGGATTTATGCCAGTGTCCACCTACTACAGGTCTCGCCCAAAGGGACAGTTATTTCTATGTACTTAGGTTCCCATTTCTGCCTTTTTTTTTTTTCTGGTTGATTTCCTTAATTATTTGATGTATTCCCTGTTCACAACTTTTGGTGATTAATTCCCTACCACCTGACATCTGGTGTTTATAGGTGCAGCTAGAACACAGATGAATCTTCATTTTCGCTCAGAAAGGATGGTTAAGTATTACCTATAATTCATCTAGAATTATCTGGTCTACAGATAGAATACTAAGTGTATTGACAGCCCATTCTGAGGTAGGTATAATTTATTGTGCTGTAGGTGGCAGGTACTGAATGAAGCCCCAAGAAATCCTGATCCAAATCTTTCTGGTCTTTACTTCTGTGCAGTGAGCTTTCTGTCCAGCGAGGTTAATAATCCAGCCAAAACCCTACATCTCTCTGTCCTGGTTTGAGCTAGGACAGAACCAATTTTCTTTTTGGTAATCTTACTTTTCAGCTAAGTCTCTTCTAAAAGACTGCACTCTCTGAAGTTAACAGCATGTTTTTCAGACAGTGTCTGCTCCTAGGAGTGATAACGCTTGATGTTGATAATTATTGCTGGAGTAACGGTATGAATGGTATGCAGAAAGGCTCTTGCTTATACTTATTCCTATGGAAACCGAGGTCGATGCTTGCTTCTGCTAACTTTCTTATGTGCCGGAAATCAAAGAGCAGAAAGAGGTCACAACTGCGACCCTCCTGCAGGGAGGAGCGGGCCAGACAAGTGACCCAAACCTGACCAAACCTAGTATTCCATCCCACATGCATCATACCCAGTATAAAGCTGAGGCATCACAAGGGTCAAGCTCTCTTCTTCTGTGGCCGGTGTCCGAGGAGGACTCTGTCTGATTCTTCTGCCTTCGATCCAGGTCCGTGTATTCCTGAATCCAGTTCCCTTCTGCTGCTGAGTCCAGTCTGGGGCTTTCCCAAGGCCTCCCCTGCAGCATCTGGGGTGACGTTATCGTCATCAAGGGAGCTCGATATTGGTTGTGTATATATTTGTATATATTTCATTATTTTTCTATTATTATTATACCTTATTATTATTGTAGTTATGTTAAAGCTGTTTTAATTTTTCCAACCCATAAGTCTGGTTCCCTTTTCTCTTTCCCTTCTCTTCTGGAGAGGGAAAGGGTTAACAGAGAGCATCTGTCATGTGTTTAATAGCCATCCCAGCTTTAAACCATGACAATATTCATGGCAAATGCTGTCTTATAGTGAGGTTGAAATATACTCTTTGTAAACCATTTTTTTTCTGTGATTTGGGAATAAGGAAAAAGATAGTTAGAAAACAATTGTTGGAAAAGCAGAGGAAATCTATGATCCAAGTAAAGCAAAAACAAAATTCTGTTTGTTCAGAATTTATTTCCTTCTTCCTGTTATATATGAAAACATTTAGCCTAGAAAATGTAAGAGTACACATTGCAGGTCTGTAAGAGGCATGAATACGTGTCCCATTGATTTTAAGAGAAATTTAGATTAACTCTTGAACTTCTGAAAAATTAAATTTGTTGGAGTTATTAAATGGCATTTTGTAAGAGAGTTTCACAATGAGTAGCTCATAGGCTTAGATGTTAGAACGCGACCTGTGAAACTATTATAACTAACACCACCATCATTGGAAAAAACCTCCCAGCTTCTCACTCACACATGTTTCTGCTTATGTGAGCAAGGAAACACTCTAAATGAGGGAAAAGTAGTAAATTAACATATTCAAAATCTAATGTATTTTTTATTTGTTTGGAAACAAAAATTCAATCTACTTTTCATAAACTGGACCTTAGTTTTTTTAAGCAGTTTGGCAGTTCTTTGATTAAAGAAGATTGAGAAGCTCTTAATACATCCTTAATCAGCTGTAATCCCTCTGTAACACTGGGATGAGAAACAATACCTTATTCCTTCTAATTCTGGAAATGTCTGAGCCATGACAGTAATAGAGCTGCTCCTGCGTCCCTGTAAGATTGCCATCTGAAATGCCACCAGAACAAGGCTTTCTGTACAGAAGAATGGAGAATTTGGGCCTCTCTCGAAGCAGAACTAGGGGAGATGAAGCACCACGAGGAATTCGGTTGATATCTTTCCCTGGTGGAATTGGAAGGGTCACTGCTCTGATGGACTACAAGGAAATAGGTAGAATGGGTATAGCAGGAATAAGTCTTTTGGCTCATTCACACCGTTGAGTAGGTGTTTAGAATTTATACAATTCTCAGTTCAGACCTACTTCTTTACACACAAAGCCTTCCTTGACATAGCACTGAGGTCCAGAATTTGACTTTAAGAGGATTTTACTTTAAACAGCTGACAGTAAATTCCACCTGGAAAAAATTACAGAAAATATATGGCAGACAGCTAAGGTCTGAGTCACAGAGAACTGGGTCTTTGCTTACTCTACAGGCATGAGAGTGTGTCAGTAAAAACTTAGGAAGAAGGTATGGCTGGAAGATTTTATTGAGTCATTTTAGTTTGATTATGGGTCTCTACTCTCTAAGACTCCACAGTGACTTACGAAGAAGTACCCCAGCAACACACTCCATATGTATATGGTACTCTGCAATCTTGTTGTCCTCCCTCCTCCAAACACATTTATGTCTTTTTAAACACAACTAGTCAGAAAGAACCAATTATTTTGAAAGGTCGGGCTTTTTTGAAAATGGATATGAGAAGGTGGCATTTGCTTACATCAGAATATCAGCTGTAGTTAGCAGCATTTTTAATACTTGTACCTGTTATTTCATTATCGATTAACTGACAACACCAAAAATGGTCTAAACTTTGAGGTAAATCAGCATTTGTCTTTGTACTTTGCCCTTTGTTTCTTATTAATGAAAATGATCTTTCCTCGGAATTTTAAACAGTGCTTCTTACTTACAGTCAGCAAGAATATCTCTCTCAATTAAATTTTTCTCTTCCAAAAATCAAATAATCTTCTTTTATAGCAATTAAAATAGCTCTATTTTTTCCAGTTGTCAGCAATCCAAATAATTAAAGATACTGCACAGTAAAACCTCATAAAACAACAAATACTTAAATGCCACACAAGGAAAACCCTGAATCATCATAGCAGAAGTGATAAATACTCTCTTTAAAACCAGTTAAGCATACTGGGTATTTGTCTCCCTTCAAGTGGTAGATTCTAAGACTAATACCATTCTTTTTGAAGTCCCGTTAGCGTCCACTTTCATGTCAGTTTGTGCTCTCTGTGAAGGTTCTTCACTCCAAGAAATGTTCTGCACTGGGCATGGTCGTCATTACGAGGAGTTGGACAGTAGACAACACAATTCATATCCTGCTGCTGGCTACACCTTTAGAAACCAGTTAATCCTTTCAACTCTTTCTGCCCTAAGCAAGCATAGCATAATTAGAGACCATTAAAACCAGACATATTGCTATTACCTGTCAGTCAGTAGTTCCCTTGCACCTGTATTTTCCACCAGCAGAAAATTCTTTTCTTCAAAGCTGAGATAATTTGGACAAAATACTGAAATTTGGAGGAGATTAGAGTTCATTCTGAGGAAATTCATCTGACTCTTGTCTCTCTAGCCCTCAAATATATTTAGCCACAGAGACTTTGTATTAATTTCTTCTGAAAGCACTATGTAAGATCTATTTCACATGGGCAAATATGAAAGAGGAGGAGGAGTATTTTCAGGTAGATTTAAATTAATGGTCACACAGTGGCATGGTAGAATCTGTAATGTTTTTAGAGAATACAGAATGTTGGCATGCAAACTAAGATTTTGTTAAAAAGAAACAAAAAATAGCTACCTTAAAACAACAGTTTAACACTTCAGTGTTAAAAACTGAAGGTTAAACACCTTGAGTGTTTCACCTTTAGTGAGTAAGCTGGCAAATTGCAAGTAAAGAAGCAGGTATTACACTGATTTTGATTTATTCAAGAAATTAACATGACCAAAATGTTCACAGACTGGAAAATACGCTTCAGTCTTAACTGGAGACAATCCTACAGCTCTGGTGAAGAGTGGGTTATCTGGTATCTACTCCAATTTAAGGAATTAGGGGAAAAAAAATTAAACCACAGTAGTCCTGCCATAGCTACCTTCTGGCTGAAAGAAAAGGATCTCAAGGGCACAACTGAAAATGTTGCTCTTTAATTTAAGCGTACTTTATCTAAGGTATGAAGTAGAGATTCTGTATGGAATTAATTTTGTATTAATTTGAAGTTACGTGTATATTTTTCAGATATGCCTAACTGTCTTAGTTAATTTTCATTTTCTGTAGTTATCAAGGGCTCTTTCAAACATGCAGTGATATATGACTTGTTGTTTATAAAATGTTATTACATGTATCCCACTGTTGCTGTGTTTGTACAGAGCAAATTAAAGGTACAGCATTTGTTTGGAATGCAAAGATTTAAATGGTTCTAGATTCCGTGAAAAATCTAGCAGTTATATCTGCTTCGTGCCTCTTTTTTTTTTTTTGCATAGTGCAAAGCGCTGTCTTCTTTGGCCATTGGAGTTTTCGTGAGCCCAGCCAAGCAGACAAATACTAACAGTATCTGTTCTGCTTTTCAGTTATTTATAGTCTCCCTTGTGCAGGCTAGAAGAGGGCAGAATTCACTGTTGCAACTATTCTCCAGGGATTATTGAGTTGGCTAAAAAAGTTTCTTTTTAAATTATGTCTCTTTCTGTCAGTAACTTGTACTCAGAAGGTGTTTGTATCTCTGAGGCATTTAATAGCGTTATGCTGGTGTCAGCACCATTAAACACCACGAGGAAAAATTAAGTTCTTTAATTTGTTTTTCCATTGTTATTTTTTAAAGGCAAAGTTGACAGATCTGTTGATGAAGAATGAAGTTCCAGAGGCAACTATAAGCCACAAAAATGACGTCAGTGCAGCCAGAGAGCTGAGGAATTTGCAGAGGAAGATCCGGAGCATTATGGATGACTGGCTGCAGTATTATCGCATAGCTCTAGGTCAGGCATGGTCAGAAAACAACTGGGGATGTGGTTTTATGAGCTTGTTTCTGTATCAGCAGGTACCAGAGTAGACTAAATAGTCCTCTGAAAGTCAACCTCAGACTGACCCTCAGAGATGCAGACACTGTTGGCTTGCACAGTGAACTAGAAAGGAAGTGACCTGTTACTCAAATTGGTGAGCAGGTACTTGGGACACATGGTTCCTCTGAGGTCAGCAGGTATTTCTATGGTGAGTGTTTCCATACAGCTTGGCATTAAAACTGCCAGGCAGGTGCTGAAGAAGCACACTCCACAACTGACAGCGGTAGAGCTGCGTCAGGGTGCCACTGCGTTCAGACTGATCAGTCCTACAGGGAGTGGGTCATTTAGTGCAGACATAGCAGCATGCTAATGCACCGTACAGTTGCCAGGGCCAGGCTAATACCTCTCTGTGGTACTGCACCAGGCAAAACACATTGGCTTGGTCAGGGACCGCTGCACTGGGGTACGTTGCACAGTACAGACATGCCCCGTGTAGGTCCTTGAGATATAATTGGGCTGAACAGACAGTGGATTCCAGTCCTGTACTGAGGAAGTTACTGGAAACTACTAATGACCTCTCTGATTCCCTGCTTCCCTGGTAGTGCAGCTTTTGTTAGAATAACACCATGGAGATGGAGGAAGAAAGGTTTGGAAAAGAGAAGGAAAAAAAGGTGTGTAGTAACTACTAACCTTTTTTGAAAACTGTTGCTCTATATGCATTAGCTCTAGCATTTTAATGAACTGTCTGATAACGTAATCCACTGGGAGTTCATATAACACCTGCCAGCATGAAAGCCAGGCCTGGGCAGAAGGCTAATATAAACTTGATTTCAGCCTTGAATGGAAGGAAATTGGTTTAGAGAGCTCATGCTGGTGCATTACATGCCACGGGAATAATTCTATGAGTGCTTGATACATAAAAGCCTCCTTAATAATACAAAAAAAAGCTGTAAGAACATGCGCTGATTTACTGAACGTAGTTCAGTAGAATTGGCACTGCCTGAATTCTGCATCTTTGCTGATTAAATTAGCAAAATACATATTCCATATATTGGAGTCCTCTTATGGGGAAGACTGCTTTAGCATCACCATGTTCCTTTGGCAGGATTCTTTTTTCCTATTCTACCTCATCAACATAATTGCCAACACTGATTTTTTTTTTTCTGGATTGTAATCTAGCCACCAGAAAAACCTGTCAACCTGCCAATTAGTTATACCTAATCCAACAGCAGATAACTGGTTCTGGGCAGGAAGAGGGAGGTATAAAAGGGTGAGGATCAGATTTAAGATCTACTACCTGAGTTAAAACTTTGTCCTTAGCAGGTCGAGGGAGGTGATCCTTGTCACCTACTTAGCACTAGTGAGGCCATACCTAGAGTATGGTGTCCAGTTCTGGGCTTCCCAGTACAAAACAGACATGGATATACTGGACACAGTCCAGTGAAAGGCCATGAAAATGATTAATGGACTGGAGTATCTCTCCTGTGAGGAAAGGCTAAGAGAGCTGGGATTGTTCAGCCTGGAGAAGAGAAGGCTCAGGGGGATCTCATCAATGTATGTAAATAGCTGAAGGTAAGGTACATAGAGGATGGAGCCACGTTCTTTTCAGTGACAGAACCAGAGGCAATGGGCACAAAATGAAACACAGGAGGTTGCCTCTGAACATCAGGAAACACTTTCTTACTGTGAGGGTGAGAGAGCACCGCACAGGTTGCCCAGAGAGGTTGTGGAGCCTCCCACCTTGGACATACTCAAAAGCCACGTGGACAGGGTCCTGGGCAACCGGTTCTAGACAGTGCCGCTTGAGTGGGGCTGTTGGACCAGATGACATCCAGAGGTCCCTTCCAAACTCAACTATTCTATGATTCTGTAGTTCTATGATTAACTTTCACTATTGCTTTTCTAATTTGGATCATACAGCAGACAAGTTACATTTGTAAGTGCAAAACCACCATCAGTTACCAAATCAGGGCCTCCTTTGTCACTGATTTCAGCAGTGGTGGTCTGTTTCAGGAACTGGCGGCATACGCCTTCAGAAAATGTCTGACCTTCCTCTGCGACCCTTCAGGAAGACCCATCAGTCTGCAGATGCTCTCCCAGTTACCTTGGGTTTGCAGAGATCACAAAGGAAGAGGAAAGAGAACAGCCAAGCTCCCAAGTCAGAAGCTCCTCTCCTAGATCAAATGCAGTCAGCTCCTCCTTACAGCATGCAGCAGGAACCATACTCTTTTCCTCTCAGGTGAATGAATGGGGCAAGGGGAGGAGATGAAAGAACTACTTTTCCCCCAAGTCACAAGTCACTAAATGATTCTTTTGTGATCACTTACTTATGCGACACAGTAAGAATTTACATCCTTTTTGCATGAGATGTTATTATCAGTACCTCAGAGCCTTCATATATCCCTGTATGATGCTGTAAAGGCAGCAACGACAACGAAGCAGCAGTTGAGAAAGTTTGGAAAGATGCCAATATCTTTATCTGCCCCAGATCTTTAAATACTATTTCAGCAAATAAAATTAAGGGGTTTTTTTTGCTATTATCAGTCACATTTGTGATAGTAACATCCAAAAACCTCTGTTTGGGAGCAAAGCCTCCCTGCATCAGGATTTATGAAGACTTATGAAGTCTTCTTCTTATGATTTATGAAGATTTATGCAAACTCCATGTGTCATACACTTGACTGATGCTCTGCTCTTCCAAGTGCCACCATCTGCCAGTTATAACATATAGAAAATCTGAGCTTCAGACTTGCTTTCTAAGAGTTCGTTTAGAGTCGTAGTCATGCTACTTTGTTTCACTTCTTAAAAATATGTAAGAGAAGTCAGAGAAATGGAGGAAATATTGCTTTCAGCATCTTTCCTGAGTCCCTGCCTTTTCAAGTGCAAGACAGTCTGTATCTGTTTTCAAATTATCTGCTAGTCTCAGACAAATGTCTTTTTATTCAATCCATTAAAGCAAAGAGGTTTGCAATATCCGTAGCAATTATCTGAAACCTGACTTCACCCATCCATGGCACATCTTGCTAATGCAAGATCCTTGCCTGCTTTGTTTTGCTGTTAAACTTCCACTTCCTTGCTGTTATTTTCTCATACGAGGCTTCTGTTTTACTAAATAGCAACACCAAATAAGAGAAGCTGCCTATGACTCGGTTCAATTTAAATAAAAGAAGGAATGTACTGAGTGTCATTAATTCACGGTAAGGAAATCTAAGCTAAGATTGGACAATGATGGCTCCAGTGTAAGCACTGATGGTAGTAGTTTACTAGCAGTTCAGTTCTGGATATGGTTAAGTAGTTCACCTGTGCCTCCAAGCTGTTACACCGTTGCATAGGATGCAACGCATGTGGATCAAAAGCAGTAACTTTTCAAATGTAAGTAAGAAAAGAAGATGACACTGTTTCTCACTGTATGTTTGGTGGCTCAACGTTCCCTTGTGTCTTTGAGGCAAGTTTGCTTCTATTGATATCTTTCCTGTGGGTGAATAGCAACAGTGCTTTTTTACAAACTCAACGATGTCTAAAAATGAGCAAGATTAATGAAACAAAGTACTTTTAATTTCATATGACTAGTCTGTAGCTCAACTAATAAAGTAAAAATACCAGAAAACTCAAGTATTTTATTATTGTTCCCAGTATGCTGAAATTGTAATCTTGTTTTACATACACGTGAAGCTGAAAGCTAAAATTTTGCACATTCTCCTCCTATCTGTGAAATCACTTTTCCCTGATCCATTTATTTTAGACTTATTTTCTTTTTCCTTCTGCTCCCTCCAGCACAACGTACCCCCAGCAAACATCTGATTCAGGACAGTGCTCCTCATAGCTCTCTGTTTTAATGCTTTTCTCTTGGCATGGCCATTTAGGGATCGATCCAACATCTCCACATACAGCAACAATTTTTCCATTAGCTTCAGAAGGTCACGGGAGGCCTGTGAGCTTTAGAGTATATTTTTTTTTTTCCTCATCCAAACGTTTCTTAGGATTTGCTCTTAAAATGAGGAAGCTGTGTTCAAAAGATACCATCACCTAGAGCAGTGTGGCGTGTTGTTATTGACAAGATGATGTCTTCACCAGAGGTGTGAAGATAAGGCTCTAGAACATGGCACTCCTGCTGCCTGCCTGCTTTACAGGACCAACGAACCAACAGAACCCCTCCAATTATGTCAAAGGACTTCTCAAACAAATTAGTCTTCACCACACTCATGAAAGACAAACAATACCAATACACATAGCACATACACAGGAATATAAAATGCGTATACTGCAATCAGCTGTCAGAGATAAGAGGTGCCTATGAGACCTTCAGATAATTAGGAATAGCCTTTGAAGTCTGTTCTTGGCTGCTACCAAAGCCTGCCTGGCTAGCTCATCTGGTTAAAGCACACCCCTCCTTCTTCTGAAGGCTTGGCTTTAGAGGCTGTGTTTTGGCAGAAGCCAGGAGCTCCACAGCACTCGTGGTTGCATCAGACCTTAAGAAATACCTGAAACATTGAGACACCTGCACACCTCAGATAACAGGGGATGCCTGGGCCTAGGCCTGTCATTTATAGAAATTATTTTAAATGATTCTTCAATCTGTACTTTATTTATTTGATAATCTAACTTGTTAACACTTTCCCCTATACTTTCTCTTCCTTGTGACAGGGACAAGCTGTGGGTCACATCCCAGGCTGCTTGTCCTGCTGTGCTTCGAAGAATTATGCTGGGGGAGGAAGGCAAGACATGCAAGTGTAGTAATCGTCGCATTCCCTATGTGTCAGACCTGGAGTATGATCACCTCATTAACAATCAGATGTCCTCTAAGGAGCAGATTATAGTGGTCTGTGTCTCATCTTCACAAACAAGAAAGGATCCTAGTGAAGACAAGATAGAGCAGCTGTATGAAAGAAAGAACAAGAACAGAAGTATGCCTTGTGCTCAGGTGGGTTTTATCAGACGCTAGGTAAGTTTTCCAACACATGGTTGAAAGCTTTAAAGAGTCTTTTTGGAATAATTTTCTGTTTATCTGGTTGCTGAAATATCTGAAAAATTGTCTCACCAGAAGTGTCTAACGGTCACCAACTCCAAATATGTGTCCTACGGGAAATTTAATATGAAAAAAAATGCTTCCAAAGTAGGAAAAAAGTCTAGACATGCTAGAGTTTCCTACAAAAAAGGACATTTCAAAACAAATTGTTTCTGAAACTAAATATTACTTGAATCTATATCTTTGAAGGTGGAGTAACACACTATTCCCAACTTAGAGGAACTCCTCACGTCATTGTTTTATGTGGGACGACTGAGGAAGTAACCCTGAATAATCCCTCGATGTAGAGCAAGGACCTCAAACCTTGATTAAAAATCCCTAGAAGTGAGTCTTGGTGGGCTTTCTAGCTCTGTGGCAGGAAACCCTGAGGTAGTGTGTGTGTGGCTACTGTGGCATTGCAGGCCCCATGGATTAGTAACCACAACACACTGTGACATCAGTTCAGCAGAAATCTGTGATTTGGTAGCAGTGTGACAAAATATCTTTTTTTGTTGAAACATTTTGGTTTCCAGGAGTCAGTACTTTCTAGTAAAGATGAATGAAAAAAATTCCACAAAGGAGCATGCTGCAAGAAAATTCCAAACCAGCTCATTTTCCTTACAGTGTAAACTTACTGGTAGTGGTTTAATACAAGACTCTGTCCTCACATTCACGTGGCCAAACACTAAGGAAATACACAACACAAATATCTTGTGTAAGTCTGTATTTAGAAGGAAATACAAGTAAGTTAAATTTTGGACGGGCAAAAAAGCAAAAGATAGGTGATATGATAAATACTTTAAAATAAGGAATGTTTTTTTGTTTCAATGTCCCTTGGACATTGTCTATTCTTATAATTGCTTGAAAATTTCTCAATAAAGCTAACACTGGAAGTGGCAGCAGAGACTCAATAGGCATTTTTATCATCTTGACATAGTGGGCACAGCAGTGAACATTAGTGACTGCTGTATTAAAAATCTTCCACTGTTTACTAGACATTAGTGGAACTGCACTGAAATTAAAACGTTAAGAGGATTTCAGTCTGTGTAGATGCATCTTCAGTACCAGTTAAGGCATTAAAATGACTTCTTTCACTATGTCTTATTTATCCATTCCTTGAGAAACTGGTCACACAGCAGCTATCATTTCTTACTTGCATTTGAAAAAGTTAGCATAGAAGGGGTCAAATTCTGGCCCTCACGAAGTCTTTGGGAAAACTCCCATTTGGGAAGACTCCCATTTCAGCCCCAGCAGGATTTTTAGTCCAAGAAGCAGAGGCTAAATATAAATTAAATATCTACATTTTATCTAAAGAGAAGAGAAAGAAAGGAAGGATGTTTTCAGACCTAAATTTTCATGTTGTTCTTTCCTCCTGGAAGCCTAACCCAAAAACCTGGTTGGGAAATTAGTGTAAAAAAGGCTTGTGTATTGCCTCCTTGTCTCACAGCGTGTTCCTGTATTTGGCCCGTGTCCACTAATGGCAGGAGCACAAGACTTTTGGAAGGCAGGATTCCAGAGGATTATGACAAATCCATAAGGAGGTTGCACAGTAACTAGTTACCATCCCTGTTCTCACAACTACGAAGTCTAGTTTTATAAATCAGAGGAGCTGTTTCTTTTAAGAAGGGAGAAATAAACCCACAAAGAGAAACTGAGAAATTTAGAAGTCTCTGTCATCAAACTTACAGTGTAAAGAATCATTGCTACCTGGTCTGAAAGAGAGAGAATTCAGTTGAGTCCATAAGGACTTGTTTAGGAAGAATGCTACAAGCTTAATTGGTCAGGCAAAATTTACCACCTAATTAATTATATAATTGTACTTCCCTTGTTGCTTCAGGGTTGTCTGGATTCCTTTCGCCTCCTCAAATATGATGTCACTTCTGCAGATGCATTCACCGATCATAAGGGTTCCTTATTGAAAAAGAGACATAATGTAGCTCCTGGCATGTTTTTGGTACGTTAAAACCATTACAGTCAATTATTTAACTTTTAATGCCATTACTGTGATCTGGTTACAAATGAGTGACTTTGGGATTGCCACGTCATGGGTAGTTAGGCCATAAGGAGAGCAGAATGCTAGTCTTCCTTCTTCAGGAGTACCGACTGTTGTCCCAGCAGCTCCAACTCTTCTTTATCTTTTAGCAGTTCAGGATTTACAATGCATCAGGTCGTTCTCATTCCACCTGCAAAGGGCAAGAAGCACATGCTAGTTGCCACAGAATTAGAAAAGGACCATGATTTATTCCTTTGGACTTTGTAGGTTAGATCAAGCCATCTATATGCACTTAACCCCATTTCTGCTCCATCTGCGGCAAAAAGTTTTAAAGCACATCACACAACAGCATGTTTCAGTCTTTAAAAAAAGGAAAATGTTCTTTTTCCAACATTCTGAGAAGTACTCTTTGCAAATCAGGAGGAAGTCTAAGATTAAACATGCACTGAAGTTAGTTTTAAGTACTTGAATAGTTTTCATATGTGGTCTGGAAACATTAGAATTTCTTGTAAGAGATTAATTCATAGGTGATTTATTCTATTGAAGTTTTGCATGCAAAGCATACATTGCATGTTTTGAAATACATTATTGTTGTAACACTGTGAAGAGAGGATTCTCCGTGTCTTGTTCATCTCTGTCGCAAGCTGTTACTAGGCTAGGAAAATGCAATCTTGTTTTGCATCACATACATAGAATTGCATTATAATTGGATTTAAATAATCATCACATCTTTCCATAAACACCAACAGAAACACTGTTTTCCTCAGTTAGTTTAGTTACTTTGTCCCAGTAGGAGAAAGTGCTAACTAATTATTGTTTGGTTATTCTTTGTCTACTTCCTAATAATGGTGAGGAACAGGTACTGCTTCCTGTGCTTTCTCTGTAGACTTTTAGTAGTGGCCATGGCATTAGAACAGACGACCTTCCAAATATTGGCTTGTCTCAGCTGCTGTAAAACTAAGGCTATTTCTGTCAGTTAGGATCGAGCTATTCCTGCAGAAAGAAAAACTTCTCTACATGACACCTATCTGTGATCAACTTCTCTGTCCACTGGGTGACACCAGCAGCCTATCATCGGACATTGCATAGCTGTGTATAAGTACCACGGAACACGTTTGAAGATTAAATTCTTAATCAGAGGTCTTCTTTTTTCCTGGTAATATTAATAACATTTTCATTCCTCTTTGGTGGCAAAGTGATATAAATAAATGGGAAAAATAAAATGCATAAATGCCAAAACTTCTCCCAAACCTACTACATGTAGTTTACAAGGCTGGAAATAAAGTGGGAAAATACTCTGTAAAATACACAACGAACTGAGGGCCTGTTATAGAAAAGGATGAAGATGACATGCTTTAGTATGAATGACCCACAGTTGATGAAAATGATTGTTAACAGCTCTGAGGAACTCAGGTAACCAATTACAGAGGTGCTGTTTGATTCTGTTCCGTATTCCTTTTTGCATTCCCATATGGAAATTATTTATTATTTTTGAAAGAAAAAATCAGGATAACAAGCAACTTTTTGTGGCTGGTGAATGATTAATCCTTAGAACAGCTTATAGACTACTTTTGTTTTAAAAATCATTTAAAGACATTTTATGGTATATGTGCAGCATTTTGGTTTGTTTGGGGGTTTGTGGTTTTGGTTTTTTTTACTTTACCAGTAATTCACTGCTACCAAGATTGTAGGCACCAGTACAAGCTCAGTTTCAGTCTATACCTAGGTACAGACAGGTAGACACAAAAGATGCGTAAGGAGTAAAACCTGAAAGCTAATTAGCCTGTCAGCATGGTCTTAATTACTGTTCTTAAAAACTGAACGGTAAAGGCAAGCTGGCTAGTTCTTTTGCTTGAACAAGAAACCAACCATTGTTTAAGGAAGCATGGAGTTTGTTTTGAGAAGGAATGTGTTAACAGTCCTTTCTATCAATACTCCTAATGTCTCTCAACTGACAAATAATCAGTCCAAGCAAACAAAAAGTCAGAAAGGTATGAGCCTATTATTTCACTTGGTTACAACCCCTACGACCTTTCAAACGGTACAAGTGAACATCCTATACAGATGGAGCCTTCTTTGCTGTTTCCAGAGAGGTATTCAACCCATCCCCAAGCAATTCCCAGTCAGACTCATCCAGCTGTTACCATGCTCAGCCAGAGGAGTTTAATGTACCAATTCAGAATAGTTTCATGCGCCTGGCTTTGAAGGGCAAGACTTGACCAAAACCGTATTGCAGGATACAAGCATTCTCTATGGACCAGGGGACACGAAGGAAACCTGACAGAGGTAGCAGCTCCAGCTCTCCTTATGTTGTGTGCATACAGTGGTGACCTGCAAAGACCAGGAGAAAGATAAACTGTCAAATGCAACTCTACCAGAAGTCACAAATTGGAAAGGGTCACAGCATTTTATATAGTCATTTCCAGAGCAGCTTTAAAGCAAAACAATAAATAATATCCAGAATCTCTAGAACCCAAAATAGGCTATGATTCTTTTCTGCCGGACAACAGCACGACCTCTGCTGAAGAACTGGGATTAGCCTGATTGCAGTTTAGAAGTAATAATCATTAAGAATGAAGTCAGTGCATTTAGGATAGAATGCAAGTCCTTTTTTTTTTTTTGTAGTTCTGAAAAATCAGTCATGTGTCAGAGATGACAAAATTCCAGGTCACACTTGATTGCCTGGAGTGTTCAGAGCAGATCACAGATTGCTCCAGAAGGATCGTGCAATGCTCAGTAACTGATTATCGGTTGGTATACGAAATTTGCTGTCAATAAGTGCAGAGTAATTTACATGAGGGAAAAGAATCATAATTATTTATACAGATGCAAAGATAGACACAACAGCTCTTAACACTGAAGTAAGAGACCTAAGACTTGTTCATTGACATATCCCTGAAAAATTCTGATCAGTGCTCTGCAAAGGTCATAATGCAAGCAGAATGTTAGTTAAAGGGTAAATAAAACATTCTTGAGATTCTGGTTAGCAGCACATGACTGTCTTTACCACATCTCAGAAAAGGATTTAATGTGGAATGGCTTCCTATAAGGAAGGACTAAATAGGGTAGCTTACAAAAGAAACAAAGATGAGATACAAGAAAGCTTTAGAAACCAAAAATGGTGTGGCAAAGGAATAAGGAATAATTATTCATTGTTTCTTAAATCACAGCAATGATCAGGCACCAATGAAGAGATAAGCAGCAGATTTAAAACAAAAGGAAGTTCTTTTTCTCAGAGCACCTCATTAAATTGTGGAACTCTTCGCCACAGGATGTTGCGGAGGCCAAAAGCATAAGTATGTTCAAAATGGAATTAGATAAATTCCTGAAGGTTAGCTCCATTGGCAGCTATCAAACATTACGGCCCAGGCGAAGCTTTTGGTTGAGGAAATCCCTGAATTGTTAACTACTTGTGGCTGCCATGGATCGCAAAGAATAAGATTTTCTTATAAATGCTCTTCCACTCCTCCCCCAGCTACCAGCCACTCACAGGGACAGGATGCTGGACGGGTTAGATGAGCCGTTGGTATAATCCTACACAGCTGCTTCTACACCAGTAGGCGCAAGGTTGCTGCTTTAATTTGAGTAAGACTTTAATAAAAGGATTAGGGGGGAAAATGCACAGAGTTCATGAGAAGAATATTCTTTGTCTCTGAAATCCTCCTCAGCTACGTATATTAAACAATTTTGTATATATTTTAATTTGTAAAGCTTCAGTAAAGGAACATTAATGTTCCCAGGAAGGGAAGGTCTCTCTCAAACTGCGTAAAAGTAAGATTAAAAATTTACTTAATTTTACATGCTTTCTTGACCCAGATAACTTATTTCCTCTGGTCCTTGGGCATTTCCTCAGATGATCAGCAAAAAAACTTCAGAAAGAAACACAATTGTCGTCTGTGTCTAATGAATCAAAAGGCTACCCTTAGTACACTTAGAAGGACAGAGTCCATCCTTAATTTCCTACTAAAATAACTATTATTCAGCTAAATAAATACAAGTGAGTTTCAGAGAAGTAATTCATGGCTTCAAAGAAAAAGAATTAAGTTCAAGTTTTAATGAATGTATTAGGCAAGAAGGAAATGTTGTATGATATTAAACATTTGCTTTTAGACAGCTTTCTGTATGGACTTTTAGATGCCTCAAGGAAATGGTTTTACAGAAGCATTACAATAATGCAGTTGCTGTCCCAGGGGCAGTTGCTTCTCTCTGATCATGGCATGTACTTCCTGCCATATGGCCAATCCCCCTCTCTCCCCTTGCCCCGCATCTAAAGATCTTCAGCCAGGACTTAATTCCCGTGCCTTCAAAATGTTACGGAGTTGTGTGTTTGAGGGGCAGGAGGCAGAAGGGAACCAAAGTTTTGGGGGTTTTTTGCAAGAAGCGGCTTTTCAAAAGCATTGTTTGTGCTAAGTTAAAAAAAAGAACCAGCCAACATGCCTGCTGTTTTCTTTCCCATAGGATTTTTCATTACTCTTTTTTCCAAAGTAGATGCCATTACAGTGTAGTTTACAGATTTATAATCATACACTATTTTTTAAGAAATTACTAGGATAACAAACATACGAACCTAACAATAACACGTGCAAACGCACACTGCTGTTTAAGAATGAACTTAAGCAAATATATTTTCTTTCATTCCTCAGTGCTGTACTACAGAGAATGCCGGTTAAATATCCTGAGAGCTAGCTGAGGGAAACTGGCATCAAATGATTACATTTCTAGATTTGTAAATATCTCTGGATGTGACTCTCTGAGCCCTAGCAGCACAACTCTTAAAAGGTTGCATTTTCCAGTTTCTGAAGCGTATCAGACTGACAGTGTGATGCAATGGAGAGCAGAAGGCAACTTGGGCTCAAAACCCGATCCGTGAGTCTGGAAATGTGTTCCCGCTCTTCAAGAATGCAACATGAGCTGTGAAAGTTACGTTCACCTAGCTTTCGCCTGCAGTGTGACCATGTAGTCAGACATGGAAGGCAGCAGCTTTAGACTTCAGTCCATTAGTCCAGATTCTCTGTTTATCCCAAGCAACAACAAAGGTAACTGGCCTCTCCAGCAAGCAGCAGCGTGCCTGGTGGCCTTCTGCTAAGTGTGAGACACAGACGGAAGTCCCCCAAATGCATGAGGAAGCTAGAAGAGGAAAAATAAAAAGGAAACAAAGCAGGAAGGAGAGAAAGCTTACCCTCAGTACCACCTGCTGCATTTGCCAGTGGTGGTGAAGTTCATACACACCTATGAACAGATGTCTGTGGAGAAATCAGCCATTCAAGTGTAGATGCAAGGCCTAAGATGAAGAGCAGAAGAATCCATGTTTTTCCCCCCTAAGATATGTATATGCACAAGACTTCCCGAAAAGGTCCAGTGAAACCACAGCCTGACCTTAACCTGTCCCAAACCTCCCCATCCCCAGCCAGCGTTCTAGCATGCACATTTGAGATGGGAAATGTTACAAAGGTTTCAATAAATCCACTAGTGACTTTTTTATTGCTGTTCCTAGATGACTACAGGTTGAAAATATCAAGACAGCATAGCGATAAGGGGCAGTACACATTTATAACTGGTTGTACAAGTCAAGATAAACTCAGTATGAGAAACTTCACAGATGAGGTTTTTATGATTCTTCTCCCTTGAAAAATAGAGTACTGTCCTGAAAAAGGTGCGGGAAAATCACAACAATTCCATTCCAGCCAATCTCAAGATCCAAAACTTTTTAAAGGAAGGCTAGGTTCAATAATTGTATTTGCCTTGCAGTGGAGTAAAGCCTTACCAGCTTCTTAAGTGTGCTTGTTAAGATACAGGCTGATGCTTCGAGATGCTTCTGCAGCTTATCAATAGCGTGAAAGTTCGAGCTATATCAGGCCATTGAATGAGTTTGGACTTCTCTGGATTCAAGAGATGAATGGGAATCTTCTGGGAATATAATTCAAAATTTATTCTGCCATTTTCTGCTGCAGATAATCAAGATGACAGTTATTTTAGTCATTTTTCTCCAGTAAAAGTAATGCTTATGAAATGAGCCCAGGATGTGGAATCCTCTATTTATACACAGAACCTAACAATACACACAGCAACTGTTTGTACAATTTTATGTTTCACAAAAGCTATTCTGGAAAGGCCATAGTCAGGAATTTACAGGATAATTAGTCTCAATGCTCCTTCTACTCCTGACTTCTTTGACTAAGAATGCCAGTTTGCTCATCATGTGGTGATGATGTACTTGTTTGCTTATTAACAATTAAAGTTCATTATTTCATTCCAAATTATTCAGCCAAGCAGCCATCAAACTAGCAGATTTTTGTTAGTCCCCATGCTGAACAGTCAACTTTTTCAGTTAGTCCTTTAGTAGGCGGACCTTCTGCAATGACAGTTCTTCATTTCCTTCACAGTCTAGAAACAACCTCAAGAGGTCACCTAGCCTCGCCATTTTCGCCAGTACAAAATCAACTATGTCAGTGCTAGGGCTGACACAAGAGATGGTACAGTCCTGACAGAGCTTTAGACATCTACAAAACAGACCTTTAGACCTGAATTGGTTTTCTAGAGTCTTTCACAGCCCCTGAAGAGAAACAAGCGCTTCCACAGCGTAATTCAGCTCCTTCCAATGTATAATGGAAGTGGGTCAAATGAATCACATGCTGGAAATGCCTGTTTCTCTCCCATGGGATTCAGATGTAGGTGAGGGGAATTCCACTCTTGCTGCTTAACCTGCTTATAAGGACGCAGCGATAGAGAAGCCACGATATCCTTACAAAAATATATCTGAATACTTTATACTTGTATTGCTTGAAAGCTTTTCCTATTTAATTTTTTCTTCCTGTAGTTAGAGCCAATTATTTCCTGCTGTGTTTATCATAGACATGGAAAACAGACAGTTCTCTCTCTTTCTGCAGCAGGTCATATTTTTATGTACCTTCTGTCTCCCTTATCTGTGCTCCCGCACTCAGTCCTCATGTCTGTAAGCTAAACAAGCACAGGTTACGGAACTTTTCTTTGTAAGTCATAATTGCAGGAGCTCTGGTCATTCTCCTTGGTTTCCTGCAGATTCTTGCTTGTTGATATGCATTTGGACACTCCAGCACTGCTGAGCTTACAAGTCAAACTTTGCATTTCACAGGTTAGATTCCTATTTCCATATCCCACAATGATTAAAAATTGTATGTCATCATCAGCACAGGTAATCTGTAACATGAAAAGGACAGTTCAACCAGCTTGTTTGTACATTACCCGCCAAAGAAGGGTGGTACTACGAAACCCAAACAGATAACAAAGCTTTCATTAAATGTATTTCAACTCTGGCGATTAAATTTAAATGAACTTTAGCCTGAGCAAGTCTTCTTCCCTTGAACATCTGAATGCATACGCACATATATACGTGAATTTGTCAAGTTGCTTCTCTAAGGGGCAGTTTGAATCAACAGAATTGTTTCTATAATAGGAACATGCGAAGTTGCTAATCTGCATGGAATATTCCTAGACAGAAGGAAGACGGAAATTAACCTCGAGAATGACTGTCTTGGTCAGAAAAGCCAGGGAAAGAGAACTTATGATAACTTGAAGACCGCCCCATTTTACTCCTTCAGTCAGCTGGAAAGACGCAGAAGGGCACATAAGGGGAAAAGTATGGGCCGAACTCCCAAAACTCCTACCGTGGATTGCTTAACGTCTGTGTTTAATATCTAAAAGTCCCCCTTCTCCCAAAGGTTAAAAGCAATCAGGATGGAGATATATATGCTTATAAAACAAACCTACCATTGCCAATAATAAAACATTTTTTATTTTGAGTTTTATTTTTAATGTTCTGACATATTACTGCTCTGAAGTTCAGGATTTCATTAGCATTAAAGTTCATCTTTGACCTTTCACCTTTTTATGTGGAAGAATTAGTCGGGGAGAAAAAACATTCCTCTTTGCCCTGGCTTGCTTATTATGACTGCCTCAAGAATTTCAGTCTGAGGCCATTTGCCAGAACTATGTTTAGCTCTGAGAGGAGAAAGAACCTCTCTCCACTCCAAAATGCCGCCATCCAAATTTATCTCTAGACTTTAACTAAAGACTTGGCTTTTAAAACACTCTGGATTCAATTTACCCCAGTAGGGGTAAAAGAGCTTTTCTGTGCCAGTTTATACCTACTGAGAAAAGCTGACTTTCAGAGCTGCTTGCTAATGAACCTTCTTATTCTATAAATTTCTGGTGTTTTAGGAGTGAATCAAGCCAGAAAGATACCCTGTAGGAGATAAAATTCTTACTCTTGCCACGAAATGCCAGCCTGGGAAAGTCACATGCTACAGAAGGCCATACAGAGAGGGACAGTAATTTGAAAAACATTGGAAAACTTTGACTGGTAACATTTACGTGTTATGCAAGCAAAGCAAAGCTTCAAGCACACTTGAATTTTATGCTTGAAGGCACAAACTGATTGCTTGTCGTGGAAGGAATAATGAAATTCCTCCATGTCATAACATTAGAGAATCAACCAGGTGAATTGTAATGGAAAGGGCTACATTCCTCTGACAGCGATGGTGATTACCAGAGGCAGCCTTCTCGTTTATATCCACTTAGAAAAGTTTCAATGCATTGCGTATTAAGGCATCAGATCATCTTTGGCATAGATTTATCTACCCCTTCTATCAGCCTCTTCGTTTTGTAAAATTACAGAACATATGTGTATCAGAGAATAGCAGTGTTATTTTCAAAGCATTCTGTAGGCAATCCTGCAGTGGCAAAAGGTTCCTTGCCTATCTGCTTGTTATAGTTCTCATCATTAGCCACAACGAAACACAGTCAGAGCTCTAAATGAAATAAAAAAACTGGTATGTGCCCCAACACATTTTGGCAGTAGGACAACGCCAGTGGTTAAACAGATCCAACGTGAGGGGAGTGTTGTGTGTTGCCTCCTCATCGACGTGGCAGTGAAAGGCACTTAAATCGGACAACACAACATGTTAGAGCTTGCAGCAGCAAGAGGAAATCAGATTATCTGTACAGTGAACCCAAAGGCTAGAACAGACCAGGGAGTGGTGACCAAACCAAAGCACAAATTCCTGGCACATGGAGCAGAGGCAGTAAGCTGGGCCGTAGGTGGCTGGAGCGTTTCTTCTCTTGTTCTCTGTGCTCCCACCACAGGCAAGGAAAGAACAAGCAGAACTGAGGGACAATGATAATAGAGATAACAGAGGAGAAGTATGAGAGCCTGGACATCAGATCAGAAGGATGTGTGTAGGGAGAAATATGATGGGGAAGGGGAGGTAAGACCAGTTATGGGAAGCAAGATGAGGCATTGATTCTGAAAAAAGTAGGAAGCAGGGAAGGAAACTTGGGTACAAGTAGGGTATGAGGAAGCAACTGAAAAGAGAATAGGAAAATCAAGAGAGAGTCAGGAAAGTGAGAACGAATGAATGCAAAGTTGCTTCAAGGGGAAAACACACAGACACGAAGGGGTACATGTTGCCAGAGAATCAGCGGCTGAGGCCAAACATTACTGTAATTTCTGTCTGTTGACATACACTCAAAACTGTGAGGAAAGCTTACAGGATTCCCTTTGTTTTGATGCTGATACTGCTCACAACAGTGGATTTAAGCACGAGGGTGGAGAAATGAGTACCTGTGTCATAGTGTGACATGTATTAAACTGTTCATCCCTTCTGAATCTGCACTGCTGCAAGTGCTCCTCTCGCACTCAGGTAAATAGAGCTCTTCGTAGTAATGAGACAAGCTGCTTGACTGAAAGAAAAATGGTTCACAGTTGCGGTGCTATCATAGTAACTTTTGCCTATAAAACTGCAAAATGCATGACATACATAAAATGTTTTTTTTCCCCCCTCTCAGTTACCCACAAGCAAAAGCAGTGTTCTACATCATGGTTACATGGTTACTTACTGGTTATATTACAGATGAATACATATTGATGTGAGCATAAAATGAAGACAATTCAGTGGTCCTCTGGATTTCCTTCTAGTGAATACATGCATTGTTACTTGAATATGCATTACCCTGAAGTATTCAGAGAGTCTTGACTTGGAGTCCTGCATGCTGAGAGCTTCCGTGAAATAAGCCAAATGTTTCCAATTGTGTAACGCTGGGAACACCCCACGACACAAGCAGCTTTGGATAGTACATCAGCTTAAATGATTCTTGTAGTTTTAAATTCAATGAAGCCAATTTTCACTTAAACAAAGGCTCCTTTACACTGCCAGAACTTTACAGAGGCCTTCATGTCAGTGAGAATCTGGCCCAACTATGTCACTGTTTCTTTACTGACAGAGCAAATGCTGATGATCTCACCTTCGTTCTTTTTATAGCTAATATTTCAAGAAGCTTTTCTTCAAGCCCTAGTTCTGAGACCATCCATACATTGTATCTGTGTGGAACAGTCTTTGCAACATGTTGAAAAAGTATTTATCTTTCCTTGAACTTGCTCTGGTAATTTTGAGTCCCAACGAACCAATCCAAACCCAACAAAAATACTCTAAAAATCCAGAAGCCTCCTCCTTTCAGTTATTGAGATTTTACTACAAAATGCACCATTAATCTGACTTGTTTAAGAATTCTAAGTTCTAGCACAAAATAGAATTTGGCTTTTAACTCATCTGTTTTGCTGAGGATGTCATAATATAGTCATCTACAAATGCCAGCTTCAGGAAACATCCAAATGATTGAGACATCATGAAATATATACTTCAGAATCAAAAGCAAGTTTGAAACTTTGGAAATGGAGTTGGAAAATGTTTCTGGATCTTTCTGAACAGCTCCAAATTAGCTTTAGTCTCCTGGTTTACTTTTCCAGGGAGAGAAAATTGCTGAAGTTTTAGATTTTGCCCACATTTTGAATCCTTATGGCTTTGAACATCAGGCCTGGTTAATTCCTATAGGTTTACAATCACTTGTCAAATGACCTTGGTCACTCACCTCTCTTCTCTAGAAAACTATTTCCAGTGAGATACAGTATTTAAACAGGAAAGTTCATTGCTACTCATAAAAGTTTAGAAGTAGGATACCTTACTTCTATTCCTTCTTAGTAAAAAACATACCAGAACAAAAAAATCCAAGAAAAATATTTAGTTAACATATGCAAAAGAACAAAAAAAATCAATCAGCTGTTTTTTTCCTATGCCTAACGCATTGGTCTGTGTTCATCTTCAAATATGTAATGCTAAGCCATACCTAAACTGAAATATTATCTGGATGGATGGTGGTGAGTTTTGGTAGTCCATGAAGCAGCACGAAAAATGTTGTTTTATACACTCCAGCGTGTGGTGTTTTGAAATCTTGGAGGACAAAAATATGAGTTTTATTTTTTCATTTCTTAAATGAAATAAAATATTTTATATAACAAAGTCATGAAATGTGAAAGCCGTAGGCCATAATAACTCTGTAAATCAAGCTACTTAACAACCTTCTTTGTTTCTTAACCAATCAATCATCTTCATTTCAAATAAGAGGTTGCTTTTGCCAATTCTGCTTTTTTTTTTTATGTTCTCTTCTTTGGCAGATGTACATTCAAGGAAAGCTACTCTTTGGCAATGATATTTTCAATGGGTACAGCAAGTCAACTGAAGACCTTCAAAAACAAATAGCTAAGACAAGGAGCGATTATCGCATGGGTTACTGTCTTCCGAGTGATTTCAAGTTCAGGTATTTTACTTTCCATCAGCATGGTTTTTAATCACTTCATTCTGAGACCTTTGGCTGCTTTGTTCAGTTTCGTAAGTATAAAGCACTGTGACTCAGAGCAGCAAGTGCAGCAGTCTCACTATCAAAGTATTTGCACCTTTTTGGTGTGTTTACAAGTTCTCCATCTTGTATATTCCTTCCTGTCCATTCAGCAGTTAGGACTGTCTAACCCTAACTGCTGAGCTACAGAAACGTTTTGAGCCAACCCTGCCAGTTACCGGCAATGAGAAAATACGAAAACAGAGGTGAAGGTCCTGAGCACGTCCCCCATTTCTTTTGAGCATGCCTGACTAAGACTTCCTTGTTTTGCGGGCTGTTATACTTACATTTTGGCACCATCCATAAAAATTTAATTGCAATTAAAGACCCAATTACTTTAGTCAAGTGTCTTCTGGCAGCTAGCTGCTTCATTTAATTAATAGTTACAGGGAAGCTTTAGAAGCACAACATGGAGAAATAGCAGCAGATGGTCAAATACTTCACAGCTGCATACTGAGCATACAGCTCATGGAGGGAGCGTTCCCAGGAGCTAAAGCGTACGCTGCAACGGTTAGCTCTCCTGTAGAAGTTTCCGAAGCAGAAACAAAGGCAGACAGAAACGGGAAATAATGGCAACTTCTGCAATGTATGCATTACCTAGCAGTTGGAAACCATATAATTATTTGTAATTTAGTGGTGCTGCAAACTAGTAATCAAAGCGGAACTTCAGAGTGCCTGGTACAAATGCAAAGGCCACTGCATTCCACCAACGAATACACCTTTCAGAGTGTGATGATGATCTATTAAACTACCGTTAATAGCTGAGAGGCAGTTCCCAGCAGTGACAGCAAAGAAGAATACAGGATATAGTCCAAAATGAAGTGCGCACTCTTTTACTGATCTGCTCTTAGCTAGCTTTGACAGGTCACAGGAAGTCTGTTCCTTTCTTGTGTTTCTTTTTAGCTTAACAGGCTGGGTGTTTTTGCAAATGTGTCTCTGAGTGACTGGAAAGGCTGCACTGGCCTGTGGAATTCCCTGTGCTGGTTCTTGTCCACACCAGAATTTTCCTAAATATTTCCCACTATGGCATCATCCCTAAATGCAACTTTAGGAGCAAATGCACGGAGGGGCATTTGCCTAACCTAAATCTAAGTATAACCGATGTCACATGTGGTCAGAGCCAGCATGGTTATTCTATATGTGTGTTTCTGCCCTTGCTACCACAGCACCATGACATGAAATCCTTAAATGGGACATTCCACAGACTTCTTTGCTGCACAGGCTGTGAGCACATGAGCAGGTGCAACTTGGGGCACAAAACCAGTCCTAATACAGGAGAGAGTGATGAAGACTCTGAGAGAAAACCAAGGCTGGGTGACATAGCTATTTCCATATATGCTACCATAATTATATAGGTGGTGCTAAAGATGTGATCAATGTCATCCTTAAGTAAATGTCTAATTACAGAGGAAACAGTGGGTTCTCCAAAAGTGGGTGCTCCTGTTATTTTCTGTCTTACCAGCTGATCTCCCAACCTCAAAAACTGAGAAATTCTCAACACGTGTGTGCACGTGTACATTCTGTTCACGTTCTTTATTTCAATACATTGGGTTCACTGTAATGGACCTTTGAACTCTTTCCTCCTGCATAGCATGCTGTGGAACAGATACTGTTGAGAGTACAGCTGTAGGCCAAGGAAGATCCTGCACTGCTAAAAAGGATTTAGCGTCAGTGAAACATTGAAAATCTTGCTTTTCACTGGGAGGATAAAAGAAGAACTATCATTTCTCTATCTGTTCATGGAGTGATTCCTTGGGAGACGGGATTTTCTTGTTTGTAAATCGTCTGTTTCTCTAATGGAAGTAAGCAAACAGGTCCTACCCTGCATTCATTTTTTCTTCATCATCTACCTGGAAGATGAGTTAAGCGTGGAGACAGCACAGAGAATTGACTGAATTAAGTTGAAGGCCACATTTCTAGAAAAAAAAGTGCCCTTAGATTCCTCTTCCAAATCTCTCCTCAAAACTTGCTTCACTCAGGAAGACCACAGGTTTCTTAGCATATGCCAGCAGAAACAGCCATCCATGAGATGTACAGACTTCATCTCTCAGTACATTTTTTGTGTCTTGTCCATTCGTTCATACCATGGGTATCCCATTCTAGGTTTCTGCTTCACTGTCCTGTACAGATATGGACTATGCTGCAAAATGACCCTAGGGAAGCTTACTACAGTAAAACTCATTACATGTTGGAATCAGTGGACCAAGATACTAAGTCTGAGTGACTGGCTTTTTAGGACCTCCGTCTCAGCCAGATCCAGTACACTAGACCAGGTTACCTGATATGGTGCGAGTATTTCCAATATGAAGCAGCACAGTAGAAGGATGAGAAGAACAGGTTTTAATGAAAGAAAGGAGAAATACAGCAATACAGCTGATGATACAAAAAAGTACACAATATAACACAAGTGTCTAATAAATTAGCAGAGAACTCGAGAAACAGGAAGAAAGTTTCAGATGGTTGAAGAAAGAGACTTGCTTAAAAAGATACAATCTTAAGTCTTCATAGATATATATACATTCTTGGCAGTATAGGAAACGTACAGTTCTTACATAGAAAATATCGACTGTCTGAAGTGGTAGTATCAATTCCTGAAGAATATTTGCGTATGGTACATTATGAAGAATACACACAGGCAATTTAGCATTCAGAAAATCTCCACGTAAAGGAAAACATTACGGACCCCTCCTGGTAGACAGGCTTCGCCTCCTAACAGCAGCAATTGGATCTGTTCAGTGTTCCATATGAAAACAAACCAACCAACGTGGAAATAACAAAGAATAAGCAAGACCTTTTGTACTGCACAACAAATTATGCACTGATTAGGCGGCAAGGTTCAATACATAAGAACAAATACTCCTGCCTCACCAAGCTTCCCCTTGCCTTTCAAGATCAAATTACTTCCCTTCTTCCTGGGGATATGTATTAGGTGAGAGAGAGTCATACCAATGAGAGAAGAGCGGTCAGCAGCTGTTAACCTTAAAACCAACACAGGGAAAGTTTACAGAAAGAGGTGTGCAGCAGCCACAGCTCCTAACCTCAGCAGAACAAAGCCTTTGTTCTGATAATGAAGTCTAAGCATTATGAGGGGACCACAAAGCTTCACTCGAAAGGACCCAACGTATACTATCGCCACTATTTCGGCACTTCTGAAGCATACAGAGAAAGTCTGTTTCTTAGGAGTCATACAGCTGGACAAGTAGAAGGCATCTCCTGCAGAGCACCTAAGCCCAGTTCCTAGGTTAAAGGTCTACCTGCTACCAGTCTCCTCAACTGACACATTATTCTCTCCCTAAAGCCCCACCTACCTAACCATTTATGTGATGCTAAAAGGGATTTTGCTAATAGTTGCCATATGGTTGCAGAGCACACAGGTCTCTGAAAGATGATGGGAAGGTGCAACTGGAAGCATAACGTTATTTCTTCCGTCATCACTTACTTAGATGAGAGTAACCAGTGTTCATTACTAAAGTGCTTGTACTACGGAGCCAGCAAAATATACGGCAGAAGGTATTGCCAGGACTGCTTAAAATTAATTTCATCTTCAGGGCAAAAGAGGAATTATAAATAAACTTCTGTATGAAAGACCAAGCAAAGTGCCGATACAGCATTTATGCTTCCCTGTTAAAGCATTCCCTATTCCATTCAATCATTCCTAACGGAAGGATGGATAAGCCACATCCACGCCACCTAGGCAGCTGTCAGAGATACAGGATAAGGAGAAAAAGTGATACATGCAGTAGTGAGGCAGAATTTTACTACAGGTGCTGAAGAAATAAAAGCAACCAAAAAGACTTTGAAGTGATTAGCATTACAATTGAGAAAACTACTTCTGAAACTGGGGAAACCCAGCCAGAAATTTTTTAAAAATGGCTTACAAATAATCCTGGGGATGCGCATCATCAAACAGAAAAAAAGACTTTAGGTCCTGATGCATATCCACGGGAAGAGGAAGGAGGTAAAGTGGGAAAGTGAGAAAAAGAGAAACAAAAAGGTTTGGGAAAACATCGCAGGCAAGAAACTATCACAAATAAAGGGCAGCATCCAGGAATGTCTTCCTGTTGCTACCTACATCCAGCCCAGAACTGTAGTTAGTGGAGCCTTAACACAGCCAGCCACCAGGCTTCATACCTGCTTTAAAGGCCTGCGGATCTAAAACAGCTTGAGGCCGATCTAGTCAACTGTGCTTAAAGCAGTGTCAGCGACTGGCAGGGTTGCAGCACAAGAGGCTCCAGGTAGAGCCAAACCACATGGGTTTTCAGCGCAGCCTAAGGAAAGAGACTGACGTACAGAGCTTAAAGGAAGAGATAGGGAGATTGATTTACATACAGCTTGATAGAGCAGCACAGCGGGACTCCGCCTTTCTGTGCAAACAAAATGTAGATAAAGTAGAGGGTTTTTTTAAGAGCTGCTGAAGACTACCCGTCTAGGGAACGTTTCCTGTCGCCACTTCACACTGAAGAGAAATTGTGGATCCTTCCCAGTGTCTCCGATCTTCAGAGTGTATCGCATGCGATTTCTCTCTGTAGCCCTGCCAGAAGTCTCTTGCTGCAGTTTGTTCTTTTAAACATTTCCTCTTATATTTTAGCTCTCATTTATTAACCAATTAAAGAGCAGCTTATCAAGGTTCTTTTCTTTCCCTGTGGTTTCCTTGGCAATCTATGCTGCCCTTAGGCCCTGTTTAGGGAAATGCTAAGACTTAGCAGGCAGGAAATGTTGACGAATTTGTATTTGTTTACGTGTTTAAGACAGGGCAGATGGGCATACGGGCACACACAGCAGCTCAGGTGCAAAGCCTTGATAAGAGAAAACAAGGTTAAACAGATTTTCTAATTAAGGGTGTAAAATCAGTGTGCGTGTTAAATACTTCCACAAAGCCTGCTTGGTAGAACAGAATTCAGTTCTTTTGCCATTAAATAACAAGAATTAAGCTTTTGCTTACCTTCTGAGTAACTAACTGAAAAGTTTGATAGGAGAATAATACAACCTCTTTGCTAGACAAGGCTTTCAATGTGATACCTGGCAATACACACGTACAATATGAAGTGTATGTGTATACACACACACACACACACACACACATATATAAAAAGCTCACACAAACTCCTCAATCTAAGTTAAGAAACGATCCATTAATGCTGCTGTCACTGCTTAATAAAAATTCAAAATGGTTCAATTTGGGGGGGATTTACTAGTAATTGTGTTCTGAAAACACATGCTCTTGGACAGTGGGAAAGGTTTAAGCGCAACTGCTAGATCCCAGAGCTTCCAAAGCTCAAGGCTAGGCAGCTGTGGAGTCAAAGCACATTGGCATAGCAACTGGAGAGCATGTTTTCAGCCTCTACTGCGGGAAGAAGCAAGCTTATTTAGGGGAACGCAGACTCAGCCATAATTGCGCCACCCTCCTGTTGGAAAGAGCAAGTAAAGCTGATGTAATGAGGAGCATGTGTTCAAGGATCACTCTTGCTAAGGAGACATTACCATCTTATCATTAAGAAGGGAGATTTCTGGAAGTGGATGTTCTGAAGTCCAGGAAGGGCCAGGCTGAAACGTGGGTCAAAGCTCCCTGGAAGGAGAGCCAGAACAGGCAAGTTACCAGCCCTAAGAATCCTTCTGTTTATGACTGGGAATGCGCAGCAGCGCTTTGGTGTGGATTCCCTTTAACCTGCCATTTCATAAAGTTTAGACAATGGGTTCAGAAAAGAAGGGAAGAAGTGGCCAAGTTCCTAAAGAGTTGGCACCAGAATGCTGGAGAAGAGCTGAGGACTGCTAAGAGGGAAGAGAGAGCCCACCAGAGGAGAGAACAGACGTAGCAGAAGTGGAGATTTGAAAGATGACTCTGCAGGGTCATCGAGCCTACCTCAGCACCCCGTAGTCAATCACCTCAGTACAACCCTTCCCAGAAGCGGTCAAACCAGAAGAGATACTGCAGCCCTCATGTGCCCAGGCCCCATGTTCTGCAGTGGCCACTAATGTTTAAACTTCTATTGGAGATATACTACCTGGTGCATTATAGGATAGTAACCTAGGCGAGAAACAAACAAAAACCCACCCCCTCCACAATTGGTTTGTATGGTCTATGAAGAGGAAAACTGAGACGGAAAACAGTTTATGAGTAGGATTGCATATGGCATGGATGCTACAATAGAGCAAGACAGAGACAATAAACCCAAAATTCTTCTGAGACAGGTTTCACTGAGCACTGTTCCATGATCTTCAGAAGCTCTGCAGACCTCGAGCATACAGGTGCGTACAGACTGTCTGTGACATTAGGACATTAAAAAATTTGAGTGCGATGCCATACCGAGCAGTGCATGAACAGACAGCATGAACTTGTTTAAATTTGACCAGCTGTGGCTTTGGATGAAGGACGTGGAGGACAATTCATAGAATTCTGGCTTTTATCCCATAATACATTCTAAAATAATAATAAAAGGCTTTAAAACACAGACATCAAAGATTATAAACGGCCCTCATTTATGGTGCTTCTGTTGAGATCAAATGCATAATTCTCTGTTAGTAATGACTACTGAAGATGTTAAGCACTGACTTTTCTCTTTTTGTTTATTTAGGAACGGACCTCTTTTTAATAGCACAAAGTAAAGGAAAGCATTGGTCACTCTCTATTTGGAAATTTGAGAGTATTTTCAGTTCTCGTCCATGGAGCTGGAGAAGGTCAGGAAGCAGTCTTTAAATACTGAGATATGAGCACAAATCAAGCCAGCTAATGACACTTATTTTGGGACCTTGTACTAGTACTGCAGTTATTTCTAAAACACAACTGGTGTTTTTCAGTAAGCCAGAATAACTTACAAAAGCCAATATACACCAAAAGGGTGGTATACATTTGAGCTAACATACGTTATTATCCCCTCTTTTGACAGCAGTACTCCCCATTATGATGTCCACCTTCTATTTCAGTTCTCAAGTCAACTGGGACAGTCAGTATACATTTCTAGTCTAGTCATTCAAACGCTGAAGACACAGAAGAATCACGCTATGTTACAAACACACACAAAAGGATTTGTGTATTATTTTAAAATCTGAAACTCTTAAGAGTAGTGGTAAAGGGAGAGGACCATGGGTGTCACAGGGACCAGAAAGGTGAAAACGGTATGCAGAAAAGAGAAAAAAACATGCAAGATAATTTCAGTTTTACTGGAAGTATAATAAACAGCTCTTAGAAATCTGTGGAGTAAGACCCAATAGGTCTTGGGTAGGCTGGGCTTGAAGAACAAAAAAAATGGAGGAGTCAAAATGAGTGAGGAAAATAATGAGTAGCATCATTCTCTATCAACAGAAAATATGGAGAGATGAAGAAAGCAACATATGGAGTTGAGTTTATGCCACTTCAGTACAGACACCAATGATGTCAACTCACAGCATGTAAACATTAATTCAAACTCATTTAAATTTGAGCTATGGCATTCCTCCTCATCACCTGGGCACGTATTCCCTCCCGCTCCCCTGAGATGCTACTAGTTTGTGTGGTTGAAAGACAATGAATTAGTTGAGGGAGCCAGCTGAAAGTTGAAGCAGTGATGCATTTTCGGCCAGATCCATGTCCTAAATCACCGAGTGGTTACAAAAGCTAGCCTAAAGGAGGGACTGAGATTGCATGGCCATAGCAGGGTCACAGCAGCCCGGACCTGGACTGGTTGAAGCTGCTATAGAACTGCATCCCCTAAAGCAGACTGTCCATGAGGCCTTTAAGATTTAAAGCTGAGGAGGTATAAAGATCAAAAATATGCTGATCATGTGAAAATATTCACGTTTTTGGTCCTATTCAACCATTTTAAAATAAGTCACTTTGTGACGGAGAAACAAACCCTTTTTCCTCATCTACTAAATTATAGTCACTTCTTCAGAATCCTATGTTCAATTCTGGAGGTGTAAAATGGGCTAACAGAGCAATCAAGTTGTTGAGTCAAATTTTATTCTGACAAACCTGCCAATAACTTAAGAGATGGCAGAGTGAAAGCTGAGGCAGAACATCGAGAACAGTTACATACTCATCTGTAGCTCAAACGATATTGCTGTATCTGTCTAAAAAGTAAAGTTCACGGTAGGTAGATTTTACCCCTACCTATGACCATGCCTTACTATCAGTTACAGTACCATTAGCACTTGTCTGATTACTGCATAAATTTCCAAGTGTGTTTTTCGGCATTTGAAACTCAAGGTGGTAAAATAAAAACATATACATGAGGGAATTAAATATCATGAGAATATGAATAAAGCACACCTCCAAGCATTTTAAAAATTAGCCACAGAAGCCTTCAGTTTGATCTCTGATATCCATATATCCATATTCTTGTGTGATAATCTATGTGGTGATACATACTTATTTATCAGAGATCAGAACAGGTCTGAGAAGTCAGGTTGAAATTTAAGCAAGTGTTGTTTGGCATCTTTAGTTTGTGTTAGACCAGGTGGCAGCTGTTGGAAGATCATTTTGATTTAACAACTTTTTGTTTTGTTAGCAAAGAAAAACATCGTCCAGCCAAATCCTGCTGACAGTGAATAAATATTTCTCCTTCATTAGACCAAATATTTTCATTTGTCATCCTATTAGCTAGGGGTAAAAGATCTGAAAAGACTTTTTTTCCTATATGAACTCAAATATATTTGAATGGTTCAGTGTTTTATGAGACTGTTTATGTTTTATGACCCCATACTCGGCACCGCTGAGGTTACGTCTGCAGTACTGCACCACACTTTGGTCATTATACTTCAAAAACTGGACAGACTTCTGAGGAAAGCAACCAAAAGGTAGAAAACATGACCTCTGCGGAAGGACTGAGAGAAGTGGGCTTGCTCAGTTGAAAAAAGAAAGTTAAAAACCATTACTGACAAATCTTCTCATTTGTAGAAGACTGTAATAAAGATGAGCGCATACTGGCATTGGGACTGGTAATAATTGACCAAACATGAGACTGAACAAATTTATGGAAGAAGATTCCATCAGGATCTGTTAGGCTGACAACTTCCACTGCTGGCTCAAGCAGTCCCTGAGCCACAAATTGTTGGGGAGTAGCCTGGGGAAACATCACTACACGATCTCCCTTTTCCTCATACTCTTTCCTCAGCACCTGCTGTCAGTCCCCATCACAGAGATCACAGAGTAGCTTGACCCTTTACACTGACCAAGTGCCTTTCTCACACTCTGCCTGCTTTTTCAGATGAGACAGTAGAAAAACCTGTTAATTCTAAAGAATAATTAGCCCTGGGAACAAGCGACTTGAAGAGCAACAGCAGCGCTTCACTAAATACTTTAAAGAACAAGGGCAGTTTATATACTTGACCCCTTGCTTCTGTTAAAAAAAAAGGAAAAAAAGAAAAAAGGGACAGACTACAAGATGGCAAAGTTCAGTGTGGGCCAACAACCCTACACAGTTCACTACTTAGATGGGTTTTTACCAGCAAAGAAATTAAGACGACAGTTGCAAATTCTGCACTTCAGCTACACGTAACATTTCCAATCCTGTAAACAGTTGGGTCACACACAGATAGGTGTGCTCAGGACAAAGTCTGAAACCTCAGTAAAACTGGCTACTCTACCAGATTTCACCTTGTGTTTAGATAACTAAGTGCAAGATTCAGTGATGTCTAGTAATCCTCTGTCCGGAGGAAGTGTTTCATTGCTGCAACAGATAGCAGAAGCCTTCACATTTGCGAATCTTGCTTACAGCTGACACACGCGCATTTGACTCCATTTGGAAGATTCTCAATTACCTGTAATTCTCAAAATTTGCTTCCATCACATCACTGTTTCATTTCTGTCATGAAGACATACACTTAGAAGGGACAAGTAATCTTTTTATCACAGATCTTTGCCCCCATTTCAGCCTTTACCTAGATATTTAGCTGTAAAGTTAAGTGACAAAACATGTAGTGCTAGACTGCAATCCAACCTAAGAAGCAAATATCGTCTTTGGAGTGCCTTCCAGATAGGACAGGAGGAGAAGAAATTTAACCCTACACTAATTGTTTCTTTACAGCTTCACCGAGCTGCTAATTGGAAATGGAATAGGGAAAATGTGTTTATTGTTAGCTCTGCGCTTCGCAAACAGTGTTGGGTGCTGATATCTTTTGGCATAACCCATTATTTATGTGGATTTCCTGACTAACACGTTTCAAAAACTTACAAAGCTGTACAAAGTAAATGTTCTGTTTTCACAAAAATCCCTATCGAGGGTAATGAGCCAAAACACAGGACAGCACTCAGACCTCGACATGCTCGATATACTAACACAACTCTTTAGCGCTAACGCACACTTCAGTGTGTTCATATGTTTTAGATGCAACGATAAATTATGATTGCCAAGAAATCTGTCAGGTTCTTGAAGGAATCTACAGCGTGTATGCACAGTCCTTTCAAATGACATTATCATAAGGAAATACGGATTATAACAGACTATTTATATGTAGATAGAACCTGGTTATCAAATCAAGAGAAGCCGTGCTTTGTGTGCTGTACACTGTTGCCCATATTTTTCTGCAGGGAGAATATTAAATAAATGCAAATACATGACTTGATGGCTTATATATATAGATGTGATGAGAGGCAGAGAAAGCAAGTGAGCCCAGGTGTTCATATGTGCAGCTTCTATGACTGCACTAAGTAAGACCATGCAAATCAGTCAAATTGCTTGTAGAAAATCTGTTTGTTCAAAGTGGGATCGGAACTTGCTCCAAGAAGTCGTACTTTGATCATAAACCCCGTCTAATGTCTATGATGTAATTTCACAGTAAACCGTCTTTGCCAATAATCTAAATGTGAGCAATCCTGAGTCTCATGCCAGCGACACAGTACGTGCCGATACAGCTGTTTGGAGGTAAATGCTGTAAAGTGCATCACTGCAATAAGAACCGTGAAAAATAATCCCTAAAAAGGGCAGATTTTTGACCCAATTGGACACAGTGAGCAGGTTTGTAACATGGCCACAAAAACCTTTGAGCCAGCTGATCGGTGAAAATGAACAGCTAATGACGGATGGAGTTTCTTAGGCCAGTTTCATGACCAAGACCAGCGTATGATAAAACCAGGTCAAAACTGAGCTGCCAAAGTAGATGCTCCAGGTCTTTTGCTAAGGACTGCACCAAAGGAATAAAGAGCTGGCAACTTTTATAACTGTGAGATCTGAAACCTATTTTAGTAGCAATGCAAAGCACTCATGCTACTACTGACTTTATCCAAAATTGTGGGGACAGTGATAATTCCTATCCTAAATCTGATCATATTTCCAAGTCAGTGTCATAGCCGTATACATTGTAAACTAAGATTTGGATCCCATGGGAAAAGTTCAGGAGTATCAGTTCTGGGATACACGACATCAGATCATGAGATGCTAGTGGACGAGTTTGTGGAAAAATATTCATGGAACATACATTTAAGCAGACAGAACAATTAGCTAGGAACAAAAAATATCTGGGCACTTTGTGAACTCAAGGATCTCAAGTCAAGGATGAGGAAGACTTCTTTTCCAGAAGCATTGCCAATGCTTCAACACAATTTATGCAAAGCAGTTGTTCTAGACTTGATTAAAAACATTGCTTACCACAGAGAAAATAAAAGCGTTTCATCATCCTAGCCTAACGTTTACAGGTTACAGAAGAATATACTCTACCACCAAGAGGAGGCTTAGCTTCTGAATACCCTATGAGAAGCATCTTTTTTTTCTTTTACAAGTTCCCTAAGACATCATTCATTCAGCTTCCAGTCACTCACACAAAATTAAGGGCACGGGTTAACGAAAAACAGCAAAACATTCTCTTCCCAAAATCTGTGTGTGAGGGAGAAGACAGGCATTGTATTGTGAAAGAACAGTGAAGTCACATATTGTGAAGTCACGTATTCCCTTCACTATCAATACATATTTACGTCTTTACCATCATGAAAAAATCCACGTATTTAACAGCATTCATACAAAATCGCTAATAGAGGAGAGGGAGGTTGAAAGAAAGCACTTGTTTTCTGACACACAGTCTCAAGAGTTCCACCCTAACCTGCTGACCTTTGTTAGCTTTCCCAGGTCCCACAACAGCATCCTAGGAAATATATTGCTCCGAACCACTTGCATCTAAAAACCCCTTTATTCTATGGAATCAGCAAGAGGCAATAAATACCATAAGTAACCAGTGAGGTGTTTCGTGACTGGAAATGTATCCAGGTCCAAGTAGGGTACTCCATACAAAGAGGCAGCTCTCGCCATCAGAGACATAAGACCTTTGCTTCATTTTGTGTCAGAGGGCAAAAGGAAGAGAAGGCAGAGAAACCGTTAACCAGCTCCTCTGTGAGGTGAGCATCAGTTTGCTGCTCCTCCTAACACCACCACAGAGAAAAAAACCAACACACATAACCTCATACCAAATATCCAGACTTCAGTGTCAACTGAGTTACAAGATACACCTTAGAAAATACACAATTCTTGTTCTCTCATGGATTCTTAATCACACAGGTTATAGTTGTGATCTAAGGAAAAATGAAGGAACATTAGGGAAAAGCAAGTATGCTGTTTAAACAAAATACTGTATGTTGTTAAGCACTCAGATAATTTTGCTTTAAGAAAATTACTTCAGGACATAAACAAAAATGTACAATCAATCATTATATCAAATCAATTATATTAAGGTTCCATTTACAAAAGGTTAACAAATAATTAATAGCTGTTTTAATAAATAGGTATTTACTTCTCATCTGTTATCAATCCAACAGATAGCTACTAGCTGTCTATAGTACTTTCTACTGATGTGCTTATAACCCTCCCTAACAAACACTACGCATTTCTCTAACACAAATTACACCATCTAGAAATCATTTATTAACCCTTCGTAACATTCTAAATAAACCTTAATATGAAGCATGACTATCTTTATACTATTTCAGCCCCATACCCCAGGACACATCAAATACTAGCTCTTTCAAGTTTTTATTTAAAGATCTACATTTCAGTTGGGAGCCACATCACTAGCCACAGAATCACAAATGCCTACGGTGGCTTAGCCAACACACTGCAGACACAAGAAGTGAAACGGAAGTGGTGGGGGAAGATCACAGGGAACAGTTCGGGTTCTTCCAAAAGAAATGTCCTGGCTTTTTTGTTCGAACAAACATCGATACCATGAGAACAGAATCAGAGAGCAAAAAACCAGAGTCTGTTGTAATACAAATAATTGCTTTTCCTCCTTTTTAGACCCCCTCCTATCCCCAACAATTCATTATAACACAAATAAATAAAACAGAAAACACAAAGGTAAATTCCAAAACCCACCACTAGGATCTTAAAAAGGCAACAGTCAACTGTTTCTTGGATGCAGCCTAAACTTCTCTTACCTGCAAATTTTCAATATACTTAGAAGTCCTATTTAGTTTATCAGACTTAGAGAACAAGATGTATTATATTTAGGTCTCCTTTTTTTCCATCCATTATTTTCACCTTCAAACCCCCACCTTAGTTTTTTCCATCAAATTGCCTGCTGTTGGTTTAACAAAGCTCAGCTCAGACTTAAACTTTTCCTTCACTTTCAGAGCCTCTGTCTGCATTCTCACAGTCCTCCACAAGGTCTTCACGCTCCTGTGTCTTCTTTTCTTCCTCCTCCTCCTCTTCCTCATCTCCAAAAGTCTCTTCTTGCATTGTAGTAAAAGCAAAAGACCTGGCAGCAACTTGTGCAGCCAGACCAGATGTGAAGTTTAAATCTGTTGATCTGTGGAGCTGGGCCAACCTATGCTTGATTTTTGAATGTAATGCATCCTCAGAGAGAGACTGAGACACCTCTACTCCATCCGTATTGCTTGGCTTGAGTTCTTCAACTTCATGCTGGTAACACATTCTTTCTTCAGCCCCCGTAGAAATACCTTCATCCGTAGTACTGTCTTTGTTTTTCGCCATCTCCGGATCTTCATACAAATATTCTGTCCTGCTTTTATCAGCAGCATTCATTTTTGGATTAGAGTCTTTTTCTTCAGATTTATCACAACTTTGGCTGCAGTCCTGCTTTTCTGTATCTGAATTCACATGTGATTCCAAATTATTTAGTAGCTTCAGTGTTTCTACAGAAGAGAAGGGTTTCACTGCAGCTTGAAAAGGGGGGAAAAAAATTAAATGACAACTAAAAGCAAGCTGCTACATATAAATAACTTATTTGTGTCTGAAAAGATGCAAGATTGTAAGGGTCAAAATGGCTTAAAAAAACCCCCAAAACAACAGAAACAAAAAACATCATCAAACAAAACTTAAAATAAAACAGCGTTTTCTAATCACGAAGTTGAAGTGAAATGTGATCGTTACTTGTTGTAACTCCTCCTTAAAATCCGTGACATAAGGACACAGCACAAAATTGATGATATTTAAAACCAGCATCAAACACAGACGATGCATTCAATGTTAAAGTAAAAAAAAACAAGGAAAACTACTGCACTGTATAAAGATTTGAACTGTCTTTGTCTTAAACAACAGTTTACCTAATCCAGTAAAGACAGCTGGTACATGAAAAAGTCCTTATAGGCAAGATCTGATCTCATACACCACAACACAGAAATACAACACGTATTCATACAGTCGGATAAGGAGTCCTCACAAATAAAGTGTGGTTTAATTTAGCCTCTCTTGAAGTTAGTAGCAGCAGCGAGTCCCATTGCCAGCAACGGGATGCTTGCCAGGAAGTCTCTCCTCCCAGTGTTAAGGGTTAGTATAACTTGGTATAATCACTTCTTGAAGAACAGACGTCTTTCTTTTTAAGAAAACGGTATAATGTCCATTTCCAAGTAACAGATTCCCTAAACTGCAGTAGCTCCATTAGAGTAGCAGCACGAACATAAATGAGAGCGGCAACAGCAGATTCCCAAGTAGCATTTCCCTTTCTAATTCCATTCTGACTTTACCCCTGTAAGCAGAGATGAAAATAACTCCGGGAAATACACAAACTTTTAACGGGAAACAAAATTTATAGTATTAGGATTTTTCCATCGCATCCTATTTCAGTAATATTTACCTTTAGCTAGCTGAAGGCAGGTGCATCATTATGGTTGTCACATTGATAATTATTGTCATTAGCACACTGAAAGACTGGGGCTTTGAGTTTGTATTGTACTGTTTGTTTTAAAACCTTATACACTGAAGGAGTACTGCACCAGACTTATTTAATGGAGTAGTTTTTTCCCCGTCTTGTAAAAAACATGCTGCTGCATATTTCTGCCCGTTTGCTTGAAGAGGCAGGAATATGCACAGTCATCTTACCACTTGGGAGCAAACTTGTTGCCTACTTCCTCCAAAGAATACTTCTAAAGCCAAAATTTCTCAAAAAATAAATAGATACTTCAGATTGGTAGCTGGCCAGTTTGCTGAGTTGGTTAGTTAATAAGCAATTGAATTCATCAATTCTCAGAGTGTAACTCTCCAAATCTGAGAAACAACTGTAATAAGAACTGTTGTACGGACAAGGTGGGAGAAGGGGAAACAGCTGGGTACAATGCAACTGCTGACACAATGAACTCTTTTGGCGGCGGAAGCTTATGGGAAAGGCTAGAAGTGATTTTGCACCAGAAGAAATTTGTTTTACAATGTCTGACAAATGAAAACGAAGTCACTAACAACTTCACAGACCTCTTCAAAAGCAATTCCATTTTACTGGCTCAACAGGATGCCAAAGGACCGAAAAAATAAGCTCACCTGCACTCCCACGAATTACCTACTGCCCAAGACTGTAAGCAGTATTAACAGGGTGCTGGGCCTGGGCAAATTTTCTTTAGTCTAGCACTCTGCTAAGATGATGTTTTTCTTCTGGAATCCAACCGATCATCTCCAGTTGACTTTGTGCTGCATTCTTTAGGCACATCAACTTGTTTGGAGCTGACTTCTTTTATGTGGAAACCCTCAGCAGCCCCTCCATCAACAAACCAAAAACCCTAACAAATCAGAATGGCTTGCTAGCTAGGTGCATTGACAAACAGGTTAAAGCCTTTGAATCTTTCAGGATCTTTTTTCACAATAACTACAAGTTAAGAGAATGCAGGGTTTCTGGAATACGATCATCCAGAAAAAGCAAGATTTAAGGGGGCTATGGAAAAGTATCCTGTCACAGCCATCCACTGGCTTGGGCCAATGGAGACAAGAATATGAACGTTTCTGGGTTTAAATCTTCAAGATAAAGTCAGTAGCAAATCTGGAAAGCACAGCTCACAAAAATGTGTCTTTAAGGAATGACCCGTGAGTATGGATAAATTAAAGTCTGCAGCAGAAATATGTCAGGGTCCATTATGTCATATTTAACTGACTTTTGTTTCTTTTGAAGAGATAATGAAGAAATTCTTCAAAAAACAGTAGAAGATGTTGTCCGTATCAGCTTTTCAGATGAGACACACACAGTCTCTGAGCCAAAAGGAGATAAGATTAGTTACTTGCACGCACCACCCTCATGTTTTCCAGTTTTGTACAGGAATGAAGTAATCAATGATTAGTCCTAGGCAGCTGGAGGAAATCACACTTTCCTTTCTCTCCACCATTGAATCTCTAATCCTAAAACAATGTAATGTCTATACATGAAAAGGGAAGCCACAAAGGCTTTCAGGTGAACAGTTACCGAAGACTACAGGAGTCAGCTGGCTCTTTCCACCTATAGCCACAAATGACCTGAGAATATCCTGATGTGGACAGGTAGCAGCTGTTAACCTGGATAAGGAAATATCCTACGCAAGCTCTCCTAACAAGAACTCTTTTCTCAGAAGTCACTAGACCTGTCAAGACTTGAACTGGAGGTAGGATTCCTTCCTTGTCCCTTCAACAGAGAGGAAAGGAAGACTTGAAGAGATTTAGGTGAAGAGTTGTGTGGTGTCGCATCTAACACCAAAATGGTAATACAAAAATCCTACTCTTGAGCAGACTCTGATGCAATCTGACGTCTTAGGTTTTTTTAACTCAACTAGAAGAGAAGTCAATACCAATGGCCAACTGATTTCTCTTACCATACTTATAGGTAAATGGACATGAAGAAAGTTGTGAAGAGTAGACATTTTTGTGGTTTTGAGGTCAAAAGAAACAGTCTCATAAACAGGTATGGTCTGTTACTGTGTGTTCCCCATTAAACTATCGGAAGACACAATCCATGCTCTTTTTTCTGGCAGAGGCAGAATCCTTGGATATGATGCCAGAATTGAGGGTTGTTTTTCTTAACAGAGAACATGAAATTTTTTAGAGGGCTCTTCCTAAACTGTCCTTAAGAGTAAGGGATGAAAATGGGAAAAAGAAGGAAAAAAGGAAAAGACAAACTACTGCCAGTTTTAAAGATGATAAATCAAACAGCTCAAACAGTGAAAGGAATCAAGTTGTATCCAGTCTTATTGCTGGAACAGAGACAGACTGTCTTGTTGAGGCAAGAGAAATTCTCATATTCCTGCCTTCACGTGCAAGTGGATGGAGCTACGCAGCAGTCCCCAGAATTAGTAAAGGCTAGTTTGGAAGAACTCTTCTTGTTAGGGTTTTGGGGTTTTCTCACTCTTTCATGGAAACAAAAGCCAGTCTTGATCTTTTATGAGCCTTCAATATTTCAAAGTCTAGCTTTTCACTTTAACCTATATATTTTCGTAAGTCTGGGATAATTTCTGATAAGTTTCTTTATATTCTGAGAAGTAATTTATTTATGCACCCTGTTTAAAATTCATATTTACTGGAAAGCGATGAGAGAAAGTCAGTTCAGTTTGCGTGTTTTATAGCCTGACAGTTCTCTTTATGCTGTCTTAATATCTTATGTTTAATATTTTAGTTCAATATTGTGTTTAGACCTAAACTCCCATTTCTCTGAGTTCTTTTCAATATCTAGTAAAATGATTGCTACAAGTAATATAAAGAGACGGAATAGCAAACCAAGGCCACACAGCTCTATCAAAGATACTACTATAGCTAAGCACTGTCCAAATTCTAACATAGTCAGAAGTGGATGGCAAACAGACACCTACCCTTTCTTAAAAAGGAATTAATTTTCAAAAGCAATGCTTACCATGGTCACTGAATAGCAGCTGTTTCCATTTCTGTCTTTCTATTTCTGAAGCTTTAAATCCCAGTACAGATTTCAATTCCTGTAACATCCTCTTAGATTCCTGTCCCTCTCGTTCTTGTCTCTCTCTTTCTTCCTGGGAAAAGCAGTAAAAGTCTTCCCTTTTGTATTCATTCTCTGTATCTGAATAATCAACATACGCCTCCAATTCCTAAAGTAAGAAAGAAAAAAAAATTTGAGCTTCAGTGTAGACCTTGTCCTACAATCTGACGCATGATCAAGTGATCTCAACACAAGCCAACCACAGTAATAGGATGGAGTCCTGTTTGAGCAGAGCCAGTGGATCTGACACTGCTCTCAGTTATGTTTGTATAATTTTGGAGCAAGTTCACCCATTTAAAGTTAACATTACTGCAGTCACCTAAGATTTACTTTCATACACAAGTATGATCAAGTGTTATACCTTGAAAATGGGAGTCCATTTCCACACAATTAGAGGTGGAAATAAGCAATGCCAATGCGGGTTTCTTTTTTTTTTTTTTTAATTGACACCGTAAGCAATTCTTCCTCAGCCAGGCATCTTGCTAATTTATCTTATGTAAATCCTTATTAAGAGGATGTTGAGAACAGCAAACTCCTCCTACAATTTTAACTATATTGGCTTACAAGCATTAAAGAACAGCTCCATTTATATTGTAACAAACAGACAGTAAAGCTATTAGTCCCAGCTCTTTGATATGGAAAAAAAATCTAGAAAGAATACATGTGGGGTAGGCTTGGGAGACGGAGAGGGAGGGATAGAGCAGAGCATGGGTGTTCAATCTGCTTTCACAATGCATTTCCCACTCAGTTCTGAGATGGAGGAGGCCAGCCTGTCTTCAAGACAGCCAAACCATCACACATGAGTTCACCAAACAACACAAAACTGTTCAGTTTCACAGTCTGTTTTAGGTATCAAAAAATGCAGGGATTACTCAAACTGAAGATGGGCAGGTTTGTTCTGGGGCTTGTCCCTTTTACAGCTGTGTCAGTTCATCTAACAGTATGCAAGTAGGACTCTTTTATATACCGCCATTTAGCAATTTACATTTTTTCTGTATTACTCTGACTTGTGTTGCTGCTCTCCTTTTGTCGCTTACTTTTTAATGATATATATGAGAAGAAGTGAATGCTAGTGTTCTTATTTCCATGACAGGGAATATCTCCTCATGGAACAGCAAAAGGAATATAGTTCTTTTTTTTCCTATAATTATGAAATGGCACTGGCTACCTACTTGATCTGTCTTGGCAAGACAGGAAGGTCACTGCACAAGCAACCGAAAGAGGAACTGGTACAGCAAACAAACCCCAATTATTAATTTAAATAGTCCCATCTTTTTTTTACCTGCTCTTCAGGAATTGGATCTTTATTTTCTATGTATATGGCAGGCCGTGTTAAAGGTAGTGTAGTACGCTGTAGGTTGTCACAGGAAACTTCAGGTTTGCCTTTAGGGGGAAAGAAGAAAAGAGATTGAAAAATAAGAAAAAGATTGAGCATTCAGTGATGATTTTGACTGACCTAGGCCAGGCCCACGCATTTTCATTAGGCAGGATTGGCGCACAAAAAAAATGGTGAGAAGGCTGGTTAGAATACATTGAAACACTGTGTTACAGAGCACTTCAATAACTATTCTGATGTAAGCTAGGTCTGATGAAACTCATCTTCAACAATGTTGAAATACTTCAACAAACAAATCTGAATATTTTTATAGACTTTGAAAACCTGCAGATAAAAAGAAAAATTGGTAAAATTGGAAAAAAGACTTGGTGCCCAAGTTTAGAGAGAGATGTAAAATAGTAAAATTATAGGCAAATCAGCTTCAAATAATTGGAAAATACTGGAAGAAATAATCAAGCAAAAATTACAGGGAGATATTTGGAAGGTAGCAAGGACATAAATGACAACCAGTGTGAGTTTGTTGAGAACCGAAGACGTCAAATCACTCCAATTTAATTATCCAATGCAGTAACAGGTCTTATGAATAGAAAGAAGCCAAAGACATCCTGCATTTTATCTTCAGTATGACTTTTGACACGGTGATATGACATACTCATAAGCAAAATGCAAAGGCCAGGAGAAGTTGCTATTAGGTGCATAGAACAGTCTCTCGGAATGTAGTTAACATTTTCAGACAGGAAAGATATATTGAGTGAGGATTTGTCTCAGGTCTAATACTCTTTAATATTTTCAGTGGATGAAAGAGAAGTTTTTAAGCTCATTAAATCTGCTGACATCGGGATAACCTGCAAGGATACTGAAAGGCACAATTAGAATCAAAAATAATACTGGAAAATCAGAGAGATAGCCCAGGAAGAACTGGGTTTCAGATACAGCAGTTTGGTGACAGTAGCTGCAAATTTTTGTGCTTTGCAATAGTCAAATGCACATATACATGACAACTGACTGGGCAGCACTGCTGAGAAAAAGATGTGGGGAGCCTAGGAGTCAACTATACCCTGCTGCAAGCAAAAAAACAAACTACATGCCAGTACATATAAACAACAGCACTGACTGTTAGATACATGAAAACATATTTCTATTCTGGCACTGAACAGGCTGTGGATGGAACACAGGGCTGAGTCTGGGGCTCCTTCACTCAGTAATACTGTAGATCAGCTAGAGGGAGTCTGGAGGAAAACAGTGGAAATGATCAGAGGACTAAATGAAGTATAGCCATCAGGGAAGAGTTGAAGGATACGGTGTCATGCAGAGAAGATAGAAACATATTAGCTGTCTTCAAAACTGTAAGAGCTATAAAGAGGAAATGAATTTCCATTGTGGGTGCATCAAAAGTACTGCTTTTAAATTGCAGCAAGAGACGTTTATATTCAATAATAACTTTCTACTGGTAATGGAGTTAAGTGCTGGAACAGATGCCTGGAAATACTGTAAAATGTCTCTAAAGAGAGGTTTTTAGGAACAGGTAAACAACATTTACTCACAAACACTAATTTACCCTTGAGAAGGGAAACGGGCTAGATGACCTTGCCAAGCCCCACCTGTTTTCAATTTCTAATCTATACCTTCAATACTTAGGGATGGTATTCTGGAAGTAGGCAGTTCACAGTAATGAAAGTTCTAATGGTGCTCAGTTACCTGCTTTTGCAAACAAGGAAAGTATGTAATTCCCTAGTTGCCTGGGCTGAGCTAAAGATTTGACATTCCAGAGGTACCTAAGTGCAAAGTTTAAGACAGGTGAAACATGCAGTGAAATTTGAAGTAAGTGGAAGATTGACATGACATATTTATAACTATCAAGCCATTGCATATGTCCATTGCATAACTCTGCTTGGGAATAAAAACATTTTAATAATAATAATGACAGCAACAATAGGAATATGGTCCTGAAGGTATGAAAACAAATTTGGAAGAGTACATGGAAGTTACCAATTAAAAGCTTGCCTTCCCAAATTGGAGGAGTAAATCAGCTGCTCTAATATGCACAAACTGCTCTGTCACCTATATGGGATGATACCATTGCTAAGGATATACTTCAAGATCATGACTTCACAGTGTTTAACTAAAACTCCTGCTGCTTTAGTTCCTCTCCAGTGGATCAAAGGACTGCAAGACACAGGAACTTGCAGCACAGTACTATGGCCTTGCTCTTATAAGTATCTAAAAAAGCAGTATACGTTTGCAAAGATAGTGACAGTTTAAAATGAAAAAGGATGTATTTTAAACAGTTCGAGGGATATTATTTCAAAGATCATTAAAACAACACTGTCACTAGTCATAAAGGGTATTCCATTCTGTAAAATCAGCAGCAGATTACGACATGTTTAAATTGTCAAGGCATTAAGTGGTAAATCAGTTTTATCAGTGACAAAAAAAGGTGACAGAATAAAGAGAAGATGGCCACAAGTCTAGAATCAACTCGTGCTGGAAATGAGCAAAGATCTACACGTAGATCAATGATAGATAAGTCTATCCTTGCCCGATGAGTTTCAGTAGAGGTGAATTTAGCACTCTCAAGGTGCTAAAGCCTCACTTGCTCTCCGGCTCTGTTCTGTATCTGACAGGATCAGTGCCTAATGGCACTGGTTTTAGAAATACACCAAGTCCTGTAAAAAAAGACGCCAAACGGCATTCACTAAAGTAACCATATACTATAACATATGCTAGTATCATCACCCATGAAAGGTTGATGGGAGCATATGAATGTTCAGTCAGCTAAAGGCTTTGTTTTGACAGAGCTTGACACAATGAACTATTTTATCATAGCTGTAAGAAACCTGCTTTGACACAAAATTATTTAGGGCAAGAAACATGCAGTGCTCACAGAAGGAGGCTCATCTGTTTATACAGAAAACAATTAAAGATATGCAAAACCGCTCTGAAAATAAGTGATAGGCAGCTATGTAGGATGCCACAACTAGGACAGCCCACAATTCAAAACTGCTCCTTAGTGGTTGGAAACTTTCAACTCTTGGTTCAACCACAGCATTCTGATGCTGGACGGAGCAAGGAGTTCCCAGTTCCTTCCTCTCCATGGAGTAACACAAGCCCTTTCCTGCTGCAACTGCTGAGCTGGCTGACTTCTCGTGGAAGGAAACCTTCCTATGCTGAGACCAGCAGGAACCAAGAAGGATAAGCAAAGATACATTTTCGCTCAGCCTATAAACGTGGTAAGAACAAAATCCAAGCAAAAAGTAAATTTAAACACTGGATACATTCTGTATTTATAGATGAAGAAGCAAAAAAGACTTCTTTAGTTTAAAAACTAATCACAATTGTGAGATACTGCTAAAAATATTTAACAAATATATACAGCTTTTATGTAACGAAATATTTCCTCTCAAAACTGCGTCTAAGCTGTCAGAAACAGCTCCCTCTTCAACAGTGTTCATAACTGACATTGAAAACCCTACTGGCTGAACATCTGTTGCAACAGAAGTTCCGGACGTTCACTTAGACACAATGTTCTACTGCCGTGGGGTTCTCATTACAGCAGTTGTCAAAAGATTCATTTGGTTTTCGATAATAATGCATAAAGACAAAAGAAAGATGTGCTTAGCTACTCTATTATTTCAGCAGGAAGGTACCTTCTTCCAAAGAGCTTTCAGGAAGCATTGAAAAAAACTCAAGATAATTTAATGAAGTAATTCACATAATCATGACCGACCGACCAGCTGTTAAGATTTGTAGAAAGACAGCAGAACAATTAGACCTGATTTCATGCACAGCTTGAAAAGGTCAACTCACAGAAGCTGGACTGCTTAGAAATGTATCAGGAAAGTCAGCTGTAGTCAGATAAAAATAGTTTTCAATGACCAATGTAATTTTAAAGTAGCTTCTGTGGAGTAATTCAGTAAACTTGTTGCAAAATAGAGATCCAACTCCAGCAAGGCATTGGGCAAAAATGAAAGCGAAGGAATTTTTTATTTTTTATTTCCCACGCAATCCCTCCCTTCTAGATCACACACTAGGTTATTTTTGTACTGAACTTTAAAAGGAAGCAAGTTATAATAAAAGTGCCTGCTGTGAAATTTATACACAAAGCAAAAATAAAACTGAAATAACTAAAAATACTATGGCATGCAGTCTAGAAAGAACATTTAAGGAAAGGGGAACAAAAAAATCCGTGGAATTGCTGGTTGTGGAGGGCATCAACAAAACACAACAGGCTAGCACATGCAAACGTATCAGACTCCATCCAATATCCTCATGGGTTGTTTTAGGCAGCACTGAGAGAGAAGCTGTAAGACTAGACTATCAGGCAAAGTACACACAAATTTGGTTATAGCGTGTCTGGACCTGCACAGAGCTTGCGTTAGGCCTCGCGGTGCTCCCAGTTCTGACGTAAGCGTGAACAAGGTCATTTTGCACGCCTCTAGGCCCACAGCAATATTCATCTGTCTACTGGATATCCCACCCATGTATCATTAACAGCTTAACTCACTACAAATTTGGATTTCTGCAGGTAACTTGCTGATACCCCAAACTGTAATTTAGCTAATGCAGTCTCCATTACCAGTGTTTTTCAGATGCTGGGCTGTGCCTTCCTAGGACAGTAAAAAAGCTCCTGGAAAAATGAGATACCTAGAAAATCTAGGTTCAACTCCGTGTCAGGAAAGCCTATGTTTACTTCCATTATTTAAGCTAGTTGTGATTCACAAGGAGAACAGCATGGGCAGAACAGGTCACTAAGGACAGGGACATAAGGCAAAAGGTTGGGATACGTATGACTTGGTATGACTTTAGGCACCCAGAAGATTAGCTCACTATGAGAGTGCAGGTAAATGGGTATTACGTGCTCAATACATCCTCTACCATTGGGCTGAATGCTATCTTTGATCCATTTGACCATTCCATCTCTAAAGTGTATCTCATTAGTTGCTAAATTAATCTCTCACATTTACCTTTTTTATTTGGGTTTCTTCCACTCATTTTTTCCACCTGAGAAATGGCTTCTTCCCAGCAGCTGTTGCTTGCCTGGATATGAGGCTGAATAAACTTCAGTTTTTGTTCCAGGACCTGATGGGCTTCTGTTGTCAGCTCAGGTGTCTCCTTAGTACTAACAAGTTTTTCAAGTTCATCCTCAAGAATTATTACCCTAAGTGATTAGGAGATGAACAGAAATAATAATAAATATTTGACTTCACCGTTCCTTCAGTATTTCATTTAATATCCTGTTATTTTCTTCAAGTTTTAAGAATCTAATTCAGCCAACTCCTAAAAGATGCCCCAAAATTTTAGAAATAAGATCCTTTTCTCCATACCAAGATACATTGCTCACCTGCATTCATTACAGTAACTCTTATACATAAGATTGAAGGAGCAGGACAGTTTCAGCTGTTTCACCAAGGCAGTGACAAATCTTTAAAAATATTTACTAGGTAGTTACTGCGAGCTGAACTTTCTTATAAAACATTTGGTATGAAAGATAAGTATGTTTTCAGATTTTTTCACAGGAGTGGCAAAAGGGAGGCAAGATCTTAATGCACTGCTTTGCTTTGAATTTTCACCAGATACTTAAAGAAAAAACAGGAAACAATACCAGATTCCGTATTGAACCACAGATATTTGACCCCATGCCAGATGAAGATAGGCCTATCACTGCAATGGCTATACGTATCTGACTTTTTTGTTTTTAATCTGGGATACAAGCTGATGACCCAAAGAACTCGAATCTGAAGAGTTCTTCCCACATGCATATTCTCTTAATTCATGTGCAAACTTACTCATTGAGCAGTGCCTTGAGATGAAGCTGCAAGCTGCGTACCGCTGTCTGAAGACTGTTCAGCTCTCTTGACTTCTGCTTTGTTCTGGCTGGCCGTTCAAAACCCGACTGATGCTGAGTTTCAAAGTACCGATAAAACTCATAGCTTCGCTTAAGCTCCTCTAAGCAGGCAGCGTGTGTATGAGGTAGGCCTTGAGTCACATCAGACAAGATATGATGAGGCAGCCGTTCAGGGGAGATCAAGGGCTTGGGGGATGCGTTGGCCGGCGAAAGGAGCAGCACCAGCCTCCTGAAGAATTCTGAACTCTGCCCTACCCACAGCTGAAAGAGGACCTGCAAAACAGGATAGGGTTAGCTGTGTGCACCTGGGACGGCAGCCAGCCTCCAAAGTAAATGTACAGGTAGATCACATGAAAACATTCCTTGGCCAGCCACGGGAACTCTGAAAAACTGCAAAAATCCACTGAATGTTTTTGAAGGGTATCCCAGACCATGTGATGTTCAGATCTTGTGAACTTTAGGTGACTGTTAATTCTTCAATGGAGGATATTATATGCAATTATGCTCAAAAGGTCATCACAGGCCTAAAAACTCATATTCTCACCAGGCAGTCTCATTATTTGCCATAATCTCCACATCCCCTAAAGCTCATAAAGGGCTGCCAAAATTCCAGTGTCAGCAAAAATGTTTTTTCCTTTATAACACCAAGCTATCATTTCTGTGATCTACTAACTACTGCATTGCCCCACACCCAACCTTGAAATGCGAGTCTAATTGCACTTTACTTCAACAAAAACCATTCTACATCTGAAGAAAGCTGAGCTGCTAACTTAATTTTTTTTCCAGACAAAGTGAGAAATTTCTCCAATGCCACTAAGGAGCCAAAGGCTTGTAAGAAATGAATCGATTCATAATGTTATAAACAGTACAAAAGAGGCCACTCCATCTGAGAGCAAGGACACCCACAATTTTGATTTCTCGAGAACTTCCACTTCCAATGAAATGAAAAGAACTGTTTCTTAGTTCAGAGAAGACTGTTGGCTCAGCAGACCATGACAGAACAGTAGCACCTTATACCTCTAAAATGAAAAGAAAAGGTTATGACACTTTTCTCTGCAATACTGGTTCTTTATTAAAAGGGGTCATCTGTAGGTGGGTATGAAGTGTAGTCTGAAATCTGTTCCCAAGCATTGCAGACCAAGGAAGACAAAGTAATTACTCATCATGCTTCTTTCTGCCCCCCTCAGCTACAGAATAGGACTAACAATTTACTTGTTCTGAGATTTTGGATCTCTGGGATTTGTAATAATGTATTTAAACCTTTGTACTCATACTACTGTGGATAAGTAGCAGTTTTTTCCAGTGTGCACCCAATCAAGAGTAAAATATTCAGAACAGTAACAAAAAAATTAAATGCCTTCAGTTAGATGTTGTATGATATACCCAAGAGTATATAAAAAATAACTGGATGCAAATTGAGAAAATATTCCAAAAGGAAAAAAATTTCTCAATTATTAAAAGACGGTTATGAGAAGAAAGAACACGGAATGATATGAAATGAATTTGGGGCATACATGCAAGATTGTGATTTGGATGGGCGCAAACAAATGGGCGGCAATCGCCCGAGTGTCCCTGAAGTCCCCTGGACAGAAAGTCAAGAGCTCAAGCTATAATATACACAAAAGAAGACCAATCCCTTTCTCTAAACATAAGGCAAAAGCAGTGAAGAAGTTGCACACACAAGTAGTGAACTTCAGGAACTGAAAATAATAATCCAAAAGATACCTGAAAAAGGCACAATGATGACAGAAAAGGAAATTTCAGCTGTATTTAGGGTTGCAAATAGCTTGCTCTGCCAATGACTTCTGATGATTTTTACTAACATTTAAACTTCACCCAAAACATCCAACTGGCTCTCCTCAGCTTGAATCAGTATTTTTTCTTAAGCCAAAAATTTTCACTCTTTAAATTGATTTAGTTCAAGGACAAGGTAGCTCAAAGACACAGGCTACATTTGTCATACGGCCTCGACAGGGGTTTGAATGAAAATTAAAACATTAACTAAATCTGGATACGTGCCTGTATTCATTTTAATATAAAGACAAGTCCTCTCAAATAAAAAAACAAAACTTAAGAGGACTCCACAGAAATCCAGGGCTTGCAACACAAATATGTCCCAAGGTTATTGAAGCATAGCTGTTTTATTATCTACATAGGAATCTGCTTAGGATTGATTTATATGAATTTAACTTGGTTCAAATACACCACACCCAGCCTACACCACTGTCTGTTACCAGTTAAGGTAAACTGAGATTTACTAGCAGTGAGTTTAACCGTACCCAGAAAGCATCCCAACCAGTTTAAGTAAAACAGATTCCAGTTAAATTACTCCAAATTGCAGGTAAACAAAGACTTAGCTTACAAGCTGGGCACCTCTGGCTAGCTGCTTGTGCTTAGAAAGAAGTGCGTAGATAAGTGGGCTTGCGTGATTGCAACTAGAACTTCAGCTAATGAAAAAGCAAGAAAAAAAATCCCAGAAGCTTACATCTGATGTAGCTCTTGGCTTACAACTAATTAGACAAAGCCTCGAAACATAGCAATCACTATTACTGGTAACATTTACTGTCAGAACAAAAGAAGTCAAGGTTTAGGACTTAAGTGAATAAAATGCCCCAAGAGCCAACTGCATAAAAACACATAAGTCACATAATAACAGATTTTTTCCATTTAAAAAATAACGTTAATAGGGAACTGCCTCAGCAGAGAACCACCAGAGTGTAGATGGGCGTTCAAATTAATCTTCTTTCCAATTGCAACCATTTACTCATGCAAATTAAAACCAGTTAACATCTCAAAACAAAATAGATAAAAAGGCCATTACATGGTTGTCATTCTGTTCAGTTTAATGTTTTTCAAAGATCAAAGAACCACTTTGGCTCATGGCAGCAGGGGTCCAAGCTTATGATTTCTACTCCTTGGTGTAAGCAAATGCAGCTATTCCTTTTGGCAATTACAACTAATTTATATCTTTGGACGCCTCTTTTTGTTCAAGTCATTAGCTAAAAAAGATACAAGTACATATCTGGAAATAATTTTATTCAGTTGAGATCAAGCGAAACCAGAGAGCAAAAAATTATGTTTAAGGAGGAGATTGATCAAGGCAATTATTAAACACTGACTTGAATTTACACGATTTGCAGAAAAAATTCCTAATGTTGTATTGTATTGCGCAACTTCTCTTCAACTACATGCAAAAAAGAAATTACCTAAATGCCAATAAATGTAGAAACGACACATGATATGAGATGATATGTCCTTCTGGGAGAGGTTACCTTGAGCGCTGGCAAGCTGAAGCCATCGGTGAGATTGTGTGCCTCCTCTTCAGAGACCTGCTCTTCGCTCAGGCCCAGACCCAGCTCCTTAAAGGGCACTACACAGATGTAGCTGGTCACGTTGTCACTCTCCGAGTTCAGAGGGTAGGTTTAGCTGGAGTTAAGGTGGTTAACAAGCAACTTTTGCATTAAACACACAGAAAAGGGAAAAAAGCACCCAATAAGGTCTCTCATTTCTGGCAACTGATATGAAAGTACATACATTCCACTCAAATCCACCTGAAACCTGTTTAATTTAACGTTTTGCAATCCTTATTGAGGGCACAAATTTTAAGGGCTCTTAGAAGGACAAGAGATAAGACGTTGACAAAACACCTACGTCTACATACAAACACATAAAAAGAAACAAACCAGATTGATGAAAAATCCCCACATCCCTTTCAAGTGAGGAAAATATCTTATCTTTTAATACTGAGTTTCCAAGAAGTAGCTCATGTCAATCTTAAACCAGAAATCATATATTTAACAGAGGAAAGAGGACAACAGCTGTGCAATTTTAAGTTCCAAAGGTAGCCCCTGTTACAGACCAAACTCAGGACGATAGGAATTTCCTGCGAGTTCTGTCTGTGGAGGGACCTCTCGGAGATCTCTACAATAACTGCTCTATGACATTTCAGATATTATCGTGAAGAACAGGAGCTCCTCGATTGTCATACCATTAACTTTATTGGCCACATCGCTGTAAAGCCACCATGATATTGGCAGGTACGGTGGCAAACTGTTACCTACCAACACTATTCAGCACATTTAAATCCTGAGTACAAAAATGTACATTTCCAGTCCTCAGAAATGCTTAAAAAGTAGGAAGCAAGGGCAACGTAACTGACACCAGAAGACAGATAAAAATAATTCATAGATCTAGGCAGCATTTATTTTAAAATAGCACCAATTTTANCTATTCAGCACATTTAAATCCTGAGTACAAAAATGTACATTTCCAGTCCTCAGAAATGCTTAAAAAGTAGGAAGCAAGGGCAACGTAACTGACACCAGAAGACAGATAAAAATAATTCATAGATCTAGGCAGCATTTATTTTAAAATAGCACTAATTTTAGGCTAACGTCATGGTGGGGAAGGGGGAGGAGGAACAGTTCAAGATTTCTGCACATTTTGGATAGTCACAAAATAATAACATTTAAATAAAAATTTAAACCAGAAACTTACAGCTATGGTCATAAGCACATCTGTTCCACAGAAACAGACTAAAAAATATTTGTGAATCATTCATGAAAATAAGGCCTTAATTTAAATTACGTTTTTTCATTTATATTTTGATTTGCACACTAAACACTCTCATCTCTTGGGGCACATAAAGTCGTCTAGAAGCACCTGTCCAACTAACGTGTTCTCTGGGGAAGCTACAAGTTTCATTCCCAGATTTTCCACCTGTTAAATACTCATAGGATTAAACTTGTAATAGTGATTTGCTCAAGAAAATTTTTACCACTTGAGTAGAACTTTGCATAAAATACAATGTCTGTGCCCCAGGAAACAGCAATACTAAGTGTCTGGGCTCTAAACAAACAACTAGATTTCTCCCCAATTTCTCCCCTAAGTCCAGAAAGAAAGAAGCTTATTAAGTGTTCTCCAGAAGCACTGATGCGGATGAAAACCTGCCATGCAAATCACTCAATATTGTGTGACACACAATATATTGTAGCCACCAGCAGCTGCCTCACGTAAACGTGGTGTCTATTCTAAGTTACCCCGACAGCATGCCCAGCAGATGGAGCACACCTCCATCAGAGGTTGAAAAGGCAGGTCAAAACCCTTCAGGACCAGTTATCTCGGAGACTAATTATATTCCTTGTTAGTCTTCTCCCGCAACAAGACATTTCCAACAGCAGGAACACCATAAAAAGCAGTTTGGACACATGAATTTCTAAGTCATGCTAAAAAAAATATTCCAGGGAACCTCTCAAGTGTGTTGTTGGACAAAAGGAGCCACTTACCGATACCATGTCTCAGCTTGGGATTCCCAGCAGACCCCCGCACCTCCTGCCTTGCTCTGCTCTATTGTAGCCCACCCACTCCCATTTCCGTGTGTTAGAAGAAAGCAGAGAACTGGTCCCGTGACCCATAGCTTCCTAAGGACAAAACCTTTACAAAGTTTAAACACATACACACAAACATATACACATGCACAAACACATTTCCTTCATGTGCTTTGTTCTAAAACACAAGTATTTTTAGTGCTAATACAGTAACTAACCCTCAGTTAGTTAAATTTTTATATGTCTTTGTGAAAATATTTTATTTAACTGTTTAACTTACATTCTTTATTAGCTTGGAAGAAGAGAAGACAAAGCTACTTAATAATAAACTGTCAAATCTGAAATAAAATATCTGTACAGTGAATATCTAACCTCTGCCAGGAGACAGATTTTATTTACCTATAGAAAAGCAAGAACACTAATGTACCTCGGTATGTAACAGTTTAGTATTAGTAGCTTGCTCTTCAAAAGCGCATTCCCATCTAAAGATCTAAGAGGAGGGCCTCACAATATCCTTGAGAAGTCTGAACTGGTCCTTTATAAAATTCTCACCTGCTCAACAGGCAGGAAGAGATGAGCAAAGCACGTGGTGAACTGGCTGGTCAGTGAAGAAAGGTCACACTGAAAAGTTCCCAGGCATCTTTAGTCAGACCTTCCAGCATGCGATTTCTGATTTAGGCTTTTATGACCCAAGGAGGGCACTACTTTTTGTTTGGCTTACTGTTTCCTTGTGTGAGCTTTCTCTTTCACAAGTTAAAAAGTATGTGGTTTTCTACCATTTCATGATGCAATGACTGAATTTTTACAGAGGAAAGGAAACAAATTTTTAGTAGATTTACTGGAGGAAATTTGCAAGTTTCCCTGTGCTCATTGCATCTCAAAGACACAGAATGCATTTTACACCAACTGAGGTATTGCCTGAGTTATTACACAGTTCAATGGAGTGTAACGCAGAGACTTGTTGAGCTAGTAGTGACTGGTCTGCGCATCCTATAAATACTCAACCCAAGACGTCTAATTTCTAGCTCAAGCTTTCAGCTGTTGCATCCTGCTATACCCTTCCAGATTAAAAGAGAAATACTCTTTCCTTTTCTCTCTTCTAACTTTTTCTTCTATGACTTTGACGAATGAACTCTTCCTGGTAAGAACAAATCAGAATATGAACAGCATAAGAAAATGCCGGATTGTTTCTGCAAGCACCCATCATTTCACATAAAACGTAAGGAATGTGACTTTCCTTCTGAAATATTACTGTTCCATCAAGTTTGATACAAACATTTGGTGTCAGGCTAAATTATAATTGTATATTTTTTCTATTTTATATAGGAACATATTTTAATTAGGAAGGTATTAATTTATTCTACTCACTGAAGGCAGCTGTAGCTAAAAGGGGGCATACTACCTGCAAGCAAGCATTACTAAACTTCTAGTCTTATTTAAGTGAGCAATGATAACATATCAGGTTTATGCAATTTGAATTGCCATAATGAAGCTGTCAATTAAGATTTTTAATTCTCTGTAACAGGTTCATCAGACATTTCCTTCTGACACATCTGAGATGTACATTACCATAAAGGCCTAATTTGGTCCAGGTATTTTGATAGAAGAAATAATACTGATGTCTCTCAAATCTACACTTAGGCAATTAGCATAGATCAATCTCTTAAATGTTAAGATGTATGTACTAATTTATTTTTAGTTAGTCACTCATTTATGTCTACAATTAAAATTAACACTTAGATTAGCCAGTTTTTAAGACTCAGCCCAACAGTTACCGGCTCAGCCCCTCAAGCATGTTTTCTTCCTTGTCTCTCTTGAAGTTATACATACAAGTAGCTTAAGTCTTAAGTTCAAAGCACTTTCCCTTTGGCTTCCAATAGGATTAGTCTTACTCATTCAAAGTATGAATTTGATGCTTATCTCAGAAATAATTAAATATATTAAAGTATATGTTTAGCAACTGACTTAAGATTACAAAAAAAAAATCTCTCAAGGCAATGTAAAATAAAACAATAAGCTTTGCAGTTTGCATTTGTTGACAAAATGAGATATAAATCTATAAATGTTTTTAACATTAAACATCTATGGTTTTAACTGTATAGTTCTACAGGTTTGGATTTAAAACAATCTAAGTATGAAAATTCACAGTAGAGTTTAGATGAAACGTACGTCTGTACGACATCATTCACCAAAATTACTTTTCAATTGCCCCACTGAAATAGATTTTCCTTCTTTCTGAACACTTTTTGGACTTAATATTACACACGTACAACCTGTCTTAGTAAATAGTTCCTTTAAGAAACTGTTCAGCTGATTTTGTTAAGCACATATAAATGCTTATTTTCAAAGTAGAGAAAAATATCAGCCCGTATTATGCTATAAATGAGTAAATTAATCTTGTTGCAAATCATTTTTGAGAGGGATATTCTGACATAGTAAGTTTGAAAAATAATTCAGCCACAGCTATTTCTAGCAAGTTCTGGATATGAAAGATTTTTTTTAAATGAAAGCTTAACTTAAATCAAAGTATACCTTTTACTACATTAGTAAATTTAATATGATTTTCTGTATTACTTCAACCATTATATATAATAATAGGTATGTCTTAGTTCAAGGCATATTTACCGTAGCCTTAAGGCAACGATTATCTTCACTGTGTTATAAATTTCAATCTCAAATTTCCAGGTTCATTATAAGAAAGACAAGGATGAAGGAAAACAGGACATACTTCACATTATCATCCTTTCGTACCAAATATACCACTCAGGAAGCCCAGTAACAGACTAGGAACTTACTTCGATAACTGGACATCATGCAGAAAAGATCTCTGGAGTCAAAGGCTCACCACTGCTGCTGAATGTCAGGTATCATGCCCATTTGGCAGTATCAACTGAATATGGTCAACCACGGAACACAAACTAACATGAAAGTTTATTTCCCATTTATACACACATAAATGTTTCCATGAAATGCACACCCCATGGTTCAAAGAGCTGCTTGTCCTACATATTTGCTCATACTCTTAAGGAATTACTACTTCCTTATTCTTTAAAGAGAAAAATGGCCCTACAGAATGATCAGCCATCAGTTAAAATGGAACTAAGCTTTGATCCTTGGTGTATTAGCTGGGAAGATTAAAGTTTTGTTGTCCTTGAGACTAGGAGGTGTTTTGCATGTTAAATTCCTACTGAAAATTGTTCTGAGCAAAAATTATTCAGTTTTTCACTTGCCTAAATACAAAGATACATCTGCTCTGCTACAAAGATACAAAGCAATATCCAGTAAACAAAAAGAAATGTTTGTTTAAGCAGTATTATGACTAACCAGGAAAAACAAAGTTTGGGGGTTTTTTTATGTCACTTTGTAATATTAGTACAAATGTTAATTATTTGGAACGTTTCTCTGATATTCTTTTTCTCTAAAAAAAGCATTTTGTTTTGCTGTTGCCAGTCGTCACGGTGTCACTGGTGTCACCAGGACACCAGTGTAAATCACTAAACGGGCTGCTGGATTCACAACTCGATATGAATACTCAGAAAAAGCAAATTTCAAACAGCAATCCATTAGTTTGTACCCTGATAACCTAGTGTAGTTGAAGTTGAGAATATCCTCTGATTTCATGTCAAGTAGAGCTTACGAAAAAGAACTGTAAAAGTCAGAATTGGGATCTCATTTCCAGACTTTGGATGGAAGTTCCCTTCCTTTATCAACATTCCTTTCATTCAATTTAACACCTCACTCCTTTAATCTCTCCAGTTCTTCTTTCTCCTTGCCATAGGATAGCTTTGTGCTAAAAATCTGATGACAGACAAGGGCATTAAAATTGTCACAAGTGGCAGCTGTGAATGCTTTTGGCATGAAGGACTCTTTGGCCCCTCCAGCATAATAGTACAAGGCAGTGGAATCTATTGAAAGATGCTCCCTGCCATCAATGCCTATATAACACAGATAACTTTTTTCAGGCATTCACCATATGTAGGGAAAAATTCAAACTAACTACCTTAAAGCTGCTCTTTATTATCTTGGTGGGGAGGAGGAATCCATTACTCACCTTCCTTACATTAAAATTCCTTGCTTTCAGTTTTCGTGCACTGCAGAGTTGGCCCAGCCTGCATCTCAGCTCATATGCTGCCACTGCTTTTGCCACTACACTTCACACAAATATAATGCTTCTCTTTCCAATTGTCAAGAACCTATACACATGCAACTTCAATAAATTTTTGGCCATTTATTTCTGCTGCCCCTTACTACTGTGGCATCTGCATGATAATTTGGTATAATGAAACTCCATGTTACATATCTTCCAAAGACATACTTAAATGTCAAATTATCCCAAGTAAACAAAAGACTTTCTTCTCTCCCGTTCCTTAGTTTAAAAGCCACTCCTTAAGTTACAAAACTAGTGGACAGTCTAATACACACCAATATTCCCTGAATGGGCCCAGCCACAGCAACAATTCACACATCTGTCATAACCGCTGCTGGACTTTCTTTCTTTGTGCTGGAGGATATTTGGGAAAGCCATGTCAACTGATCCCATTTTCAGATCTCTTCCCGTGTTCTTAGAACTGATTCTTGATTATTTCCAATCTAGATATCCGTTGCTTTTATCAACATGTCTGACCCAGTCAGAGTATTATTTTCTTCCTTTACATAGCAGATACACCTTATTCCTCAGAGCTGAGAGTGAAGTCTTGAGCCTAGAATGAGGATGCCTAACCCTACAGAAGTAATTATTTTGCAAACAAATACTCGTTTCCTTCAAAGTGAAAGCATGCGCTCGTAGCTTTGTGTGTGCCTCTGTGTGTGTACACGTCATCACTCAATATATCCACCTATTTGCCAGGCAAGATATATTAGTTAAATATTCTGTTTCAGGAAGATAAAACAAGTAATTTGTCATGTCACATTTTCAACACCTGCATTACCACCTGCTTTTGTTTCCCTGTCTGTGTTTTTTCGGATCAGGAACACATCTGTTTTATTTTTTTCTACAATACAGGGTGAAGACACTGTTATTTCCTATATAGTACAATAAGTACAATAAACATAGGAAAAAACCTTGAAATGCTAATGCCATTAAAGAGTGTATACAATTCACTAAAGAAGTACAGAACGGAATCTGAACAAAGTGTTCTGCTTTGATTCAGAGTAGAAACTCCTTGCTCTTAAATGTGCCATTTGGCTAATTAACGTAATCAGAGTTTCATCCAGCTCATCTGAAACAGGAAATAAACTTACCATCTTTGAACATGGGGATGTTGAATGAAAGGCCATATTGTTCAGAGGAGAGGGTATTTTGGTGCAAGGGAAAAAGATGGCTAAGAGGAATGATAAAACAAAATCCTGAAGGGCTCTAAAACGTTATCAGTACTTAACACTAAAGGCGTGGGCGTCAGTAACTGGGACAAAGTTTTCAGTGCACAGAATCTTATCTCACACTGCACAGTACACAAAACCCACAAAATTTTAAGAATGTTCCAAACCAAGCATAAGGCCCAATTTACTATGCTACCTTTTCTTTATCTTGTTTAGATATGTAATTAGATATTGTATGTTTCTAGACATGCTAAATCTAAGCATTGGCACAATTACAGGTAGGTGACAAGGAAAGTCTGAACTCGTGGGTTTTTACAAAAAGGATATTTTTTCAGCATGTATAGAGTAGCCAGTCTTGAAGCTCGAAAGTTGGCTCTGACAGATCGATAAACGGCTTTCCGGAGACCAATAAGATGCTGGCTAGGATGCTGTCCAGCTTTATTAAATGGGCAAGCAGCACTGACCCTGTCAAGCAAACTTGAAAAGTAAAATGTGATACAACTGTACAGATGTCCTAAAGTATTTTTAAAAGACAGTATATCAGATTTCTTATTCCATGACTTCAAAAACTTTTTCAAACCACTCAGTAACTATGAGAGCCAAAAAAAAAAATTCATCATATCAATGATGGATTTAATCAAAATTTTAGATAAGCAGCCAGGATTCCTCTGTAGACAGCCTGATACTATTCTCATCTGAGCCAGCAAAACTCCTGAGGACATTTGTTTTCTCCAACGTTTTCCAAAACAATACACTAAGCATAGACAGGTCATAACATCATCTCTGATACAAAACTATCACAAGCCCACTGTAAGCTTTGGAAGTTTTAACACACAGATATTCAACATGTACCTCTTTACATGCAAATTTGTTCTTTAAACAATTTTTGCAGAAAAAATGTGCTACTATATATAGTTTTTCACACAAAACACTATATTCTTTCAACTTTCGCCATGCAGAATCTTCTCTAGGTCAACAGAAATATTATTTGAGTGGTGACTCAGATTTTATAAATCATGCCATGAATGACAGCTGTGTTTGTGGGAGTCTGACAGGTAAACACATGAAATGTATGCAACTACAGCAGCATATTTGAAAACCTATTTTGGTGTTCACATATTCACGTGAATATACCATTTAAAAGAAACTGTGCCATTTGCCTATTAGAATATACTTCAGACTGGCTTTAGAACTGTGAGAAATTGCCTCATCTGGAAATAACATGGACTGTGAACTGGGTGAATGTTAAACATGCCTGTGTAACATAAGAAAAGGAAAAAAAGATTAATATCCAGTTCTATCTATTCACATACAGTCTGATGCCAAACCTATGACTGAGACACTGAAAATGGCCTAGGTGCACTCGACTTGCTGGGACTGTTTTTACTAAGATCGACTCAGGAATGGACGGAGTGCGGACAATGAATTGTGATCAGTTGTTTGGGGACTAGAAACCTGCTTCTGCCCTCACCTTTCCCAGGGTACAGTGAGGAGGTGATTTCATGTCCACGGTCACTTAAAACGGAAAAGCATACAGGGTACCTGGCAGGACTGAGGTGGGTTGCTGCACTGGTAACTATTTCTGTAGCCCATCTGACTGAAGAGCTGACTAAGCCAGCAGACCTGACCTTGTTGGAAAAATGTCAGTCCTACTGCATGTGCTTAGCTGGACCGTGCTGCACATTGACCGAGAGGGGAAATAGCTTATTGCCTTCATTGTCAAATATGACCAGCAAAGCAGCCCACCCAGTGAGCAAGGCTGGACCCGCAACAGTATGTTAAATGTGATTAACACAAGGAGATTCATGCCAAATAGTGTAGCATATTGGACACGCTTGCTGAAATACCATATTAAAACATCTGCATACCATATGAAATTATGTGAGTGATATTAAAATGGTTTATATAACATCTCATAAAGTACTTTCAAATCTGAATAAAATAAAACCAAACTGTGTTAATTTCAATTTCTAAATGTGAATTTAAAATGCTAGTGTTGTCATATGTTTCCCTAGGGAACACAGCATGTAGTGCAGTACATGTCCACCTCTAATGTTTCCCTAGCTTTTGAAAGTAACAACTAGAAATGTTTATGGATAAACTCTCACAACAGCTTGGAGACTCAAGCCCTGGGTAAATTGTCAGAAGCAGGCTCAAAGAAAAGGAGCAAAGTTCTTCTACTGTAAAAAAGAGAAAGAGATCTATGTTCTGCTACAGCAATGTAAGCATTTCCAGCTCCTACACAGAACAAATACAGCACAACTCCTGCACAGCATGTACTACTAGTATTCAGCAAAACAATTTGCTTTCCTTCTGGGAAGGCTTGTTTCAGTGTTTTTAATAAAATAATTATTCTTTATTCCAGTAATCTTAAATTAATATAACTTGCTATAAATGTCTATGTGCCAGACATGCTATATTCCCTAACCTCCTAATGTTCCATTTATCTTCTACGTATTTTAATTGGACTTATAAAATGTTATCAGTTTTGCGTATCAGCCACAAACAGCAAGAAGAAAAAAAAGGTTAAGGGTGAATTTCCTCTTTCCTACTGCTCCAAACTCATTTTACTTGGAAAGAACAGTGACTTATTTCTCCATTAATCTCACAAGCCAAATTTTAAAGAGGCTCTCAACTTTTAAAAAACTTGTACAGACATATTAATAAAAACCTATTACTGTACTCCAACATGAAAGCAGTTCTATACAGTTGCTATATACACCAATATGTGCTCATAGAGTTTGATTCTAGTTTAAAATACAGCAGAAAGGGAGCATTTGGAGAAAAGCTAATTATTTCAGTGACAGACAAGGAAATAACTACTTGTTGCTTATTGCTGCAGCCTTTCATTACGTAACCCTCCAATTTTCATTTTATAATGTGCAAGACAATGGACATACTTCCATTACCCAGCAGAAATTCCAGGCTGCAACCCGTGATCAGGCTTCAGTTGCCTAATTGCAAATGAAGCAATCAGACAGAAGTACTGCCATTCTGCCTGACTAGAGCCCTGCCCTACCTTGGCTACAGAATTTTTGTAGCCAAGGTACCCTGGGAGAGGTCTTGGCCATCTCTGCATCACAGAGCTCGTACCACGCAGAAATACCTGAAATGCCAACAGCAGCGTTAAACACTTCTGAAGGCCATTCTGAAATCATAATATCCAGTTGCCTTTGAGAGCAGCTGACATAAGAGAGGCCTGACAAGGTTCTTCAGTTCCTTTTCTACGTGGCTGCTGTAGGGGTTTTTTTTGGTGGCAGCAGAATGAAGGCAAAACAGTACTTGAATCAGTTAAGCATATAGCAGTCACTACCACATAGTAGTAAACCAGTGAACCAGTGGCAACTGACCAAAACGTCACCAAGAGTAATTTAACATTTACAGAGACAGGCAAATACCAATTAACAAGGGGCAGATAGGGCAGAATAAAGCAAAGCCATAGATATTTCAAAGAATATGTAAATTAGCCTACAAGAACATAGCAATGAACGGTGCAATGGGGAGAAAAGAGTGGTGGAATGCAAGGAACTTGAGGCCAAAGCTGCAGACCTGAGCTTGCCATATCAGAGTTTAGCTAAGTACAGCTAGCCAAAATCTGAACCCAGTGCTATTTAAATGTCAGCTTCAGTATCTTTCCATTCACAACATGGTTAATGCACAGTTCAAACTCTGCTGAGCTAGCAGTATATTAAAAGAGAAGCATACATATCATTGAACAGGATGCTGTGCTACCTGGTTGAAATCCTATTCCTTCAAGGATGTAAAATGACAAGAGACTACATTAATTAACTTTTCGGATGCAACCATTTCTATTGCCATGTGACTCCTTCTGAACAAGCATTAAGACTTTGACATGGTTACTACAGGAGAACATACTAAAACCTGTTCTGCTAAGGTTTATTGTAGCAAAATTCTCAAAGAAAGAAGGGGTAGCTAGTTTTTTGGATCATACATGAACCACTATCTCAAGCAAAGAATTTCATGGTGCCCTATGCAGCAGCATCTCTTGCACATGTGGATACAGAAGAGGACACTCTAGAGTTAGAACTTTCTCCAGGCCAAACCAAACCAAAACTTGTACAGCACTGACTTCTTCATACTGGACAATTGTTCCCATGAGGATGCTGGCACAGTCGGACTTCTCCCACTCCATCTGTACTCCAAAGCCTTTTGAAAAGCTTGCCAGAGTTTTCAGTAAAGAGGCTATTAGATCAAGCATCAGCTTAAAGACCAGTCTGGTTTTTGTTAATCTGTTATCTAAGATATGTAGTAAAAGAACAAGGCACCAGCAATTTAGACATTGACCACAAGTTCGTTTGCTTAAACTTAGGAAAAAATCCAAATGTTTTTCTCATCTGTAATTTGGACAAGCCCTAACAATCATTTCTTTTATGAACCCGTTTGCAAAGATAAGACTGCCTATTGCTTAACTATATGCTTCTTCAGCAAAAACCAAAACAAAACACATAGCTAGGCAGACTGAAGACATGCTTATGCATTCCAAAGGGAGAATGAAACATTTCTTCAACGAAGCATACTGAAGGTATTTCAAGCTAGAAAATCAATTTAAAATATTAAGTCTACAGTTTCAAGTTTGCATGTAAAAACATGTGCTTGAGCACAGAGTAGTTGGTCTGGCATGAACAAACAATTTCTTGGTGCACACAGGGGAATTTTTAAATTGTTTTTAGAAAGAAGTCAACTGGATTTCAGTTGTTGGTGTTTTCCACCTCCTTTAACCTTAAGTCCAACTGGCACAGGTACATACCTAACCATAGGTTGTTACAAGAGAAAAGCATGCCTGGCAATGAGAGTGCACAGGAGCCGGCCTGTTGGCTTTGGGATCATTGCACGCACTGAACAAGTTCTGATGTTCTTTCACATAGCAAATACGCAAAAATTATCAAATAGCTACAAGAGCTAAATAACCAGGAACAATTTCACATCTCTCAACTGGACAAGAGGCAAATTCAGCAGTAAATAATTTAAGATTCTAAACATCTCAACAATTGTATGCAAGGAAAAAAGTACTGTAAACTTTTCTTGAGGTGGGAAATGACCTTTGATGGTCTTTTCTTATTGCTGTGTTCTCATTACTACAGATTGTTATTTGTTAAATAAAAATAGAAAGGTTTTCATGTCATCTTGTTTTCTAAAATATGAATGATTACTTGGTCAGTTAATTTACATACATTTGGTAATATAAGATACCAAAAGTCCTCAAACAAACAATCCTCTAAATGACTCCCCAAAATAATTAACTAAAGTGGTTCAAAATCCATTTCTTCATGTATTTAATTGCTAGCAGAGCAGGATAGTTGAAAGGCATACGAGTTTTGTGAGACAATTCTCCTTCAGGATGCAGGGTTTTAATACTGGGTCGTTAGAATTCATACTTTTAGTATGAATGGTAATTATACTATTTTATGTAAATTAAAAGCTTTAAGTATTATGTTTTTCAGTAATTCCACTTGTTATGGGAGACAATGTCACAAGACAATTTTAGAAGACATCTGGCTTGAACGGATCTGTGTATTAAACAAAGTGAAATATAGACTCACAGGGTAAATCCTCTGGAAATTACTTCAGTCTCTTGAATGAGTCGTAGAGCTTTCCTCACGAGATTAGTAAAAGCTCGGCTATTCGCCACTGTTTCTTCCAGCTGGACACAGTATTTTCGCAGGGACATTTGCAGCTTGGCTGTCCTCCATGTGCCCCACACTCGAAAGACTGCATATACAAGCAGAACTAGTCCCCACAGCAGCCACGATGATTCCTTCCACCACGAAGGAAGCATAAGCAGTGCACTTACAAAGGCAAGCAACAGCGAGACATCCCTGCAAATAGAGAAAGTATGAGCAACCACAGATTCCTGAGGTCAAACAAGTGGGAAAATCATGAAGCTTCTGGTTACATTTTGAGATTATGACATCTTATTACGGGGCTTTTATGTAGGTCCTGAAGGGAGCTGTAAACACCGAAAACTACTCCTAGTGGCAGATTTAGATGTACACGTAGATGATATTACTTGGTTAGTATACTCTGAGGAAACATTTATCCAGTTTTATGGCACAAGGAAAGGAATAATGTACCGCTTTGAAAGGTCAGTTTCTCTTACACGTATGACTTTAAAAAAAAAAAAAGAAAAGAAAATAGAAAAAGAAAAAAATCTGAATACTCAGCATTATAAGCCAGGGTGAGTAGGAACTGCAATATCTGTACTTCCAGGTTCAAGAGTACAGTAGGGAAGGGCATGTTTCTTTTGGTAACAAAACTCTCAAGTAATGCCAGCTTTATTTTTTCCAGAGTCTGACTCATTTCACTTATCTCAGTTCAGTTATTTCTCAAGGACATTTTAAAAAATTCATAAAACTGTTATTTTCATCTAGCAAAATTCAACAAAAATAAGTAACCGCTAGAAAATACACTATTTCATATATAGTATTATAGTTGCAGTTCTGTAAAATTATGACAGTCTTCACGGAGGTGGATGGGATATGGGCTTCAAGGTACGTAACAACTTTATTTTTTCAGAATTTCTTGAAAGAAAAAATATTCACTTTCTTCACCCCTTAAAGCTGAGTATCCTGTATTTAGTGTTGGAAGTATTCACAAGGAATATTTTCCCGTTTCTAGAATAAGACACAATCTCTGGGTTTCTATTTTCTGGACAGTTTTGTGGTCATATTTCAACAAGCTTTACAAGTGTTAACTCTTCAGGGCAACTGATAGGTTTCAGTAAAGGTCCAGAGTTAAAATATTCCACATATGTAATTAACTTTAAAAAAGGACAGACACACAGTCTATAACTTCCTTGGTAAAAAAAAAAAAAAAAATCACACACGCAAAAAATGAATCACAATAATGAAAGACTGGAAGGGATTTAAGAGTTCACATTGTCCATTTTCAGTTTCTGATTAATCCACATCATCACAGACAGACTGAACAAGAAAATGAAGACTCCACAACCCACCCAGGTAGCTATTCCAGCTCATAAGTATCTTTGGAGTTCAAAATATTTCCCCCAACTCCAGTCTGAAGCATTGGCAAATTAGTCGCATCATTTTTCTTTATATCCTTTCCTTTTCTGAACAGAATAAATGATGACTGATCACCACCTTCTTACTAACTACCTTCCACACATTATAACACTGTTCCATGCCACCTCAATTTTCTCAATTTTGGCCAAACAATCCTAGTAGACTCTAATGTTTCTGAGAGATTATTTTCTAAATTCAATATTCTTCTTGCTCTGCTCTGGACTGCCTCTAAATTACCTATGTCTTTCCAAGTGTGGCATCCAAAACCAGAAGCTATAGTCTAACACAAGGCTTAGGGAAACAGACAGAAAAGCAAACCCCAGTGTCCTGTACATTACAAGAATACCAGGATGAGATTTGCCATTCTTAAAATAACTTGCTGATGCATTCCATCTATGCTCTATAATAATGTGTAGATCCTATTCTGAAGTAGTACTGCCTACCCAACTATTCACCACCTTGTGTTTGTTAATTTGATTTTTCCTTCTCAAGCGTAGCATTCGACTTCTGTCTTTCTTGACTTTTCTATTGATATCTAGATATTTCTCCAAGACACTTCTGAACTCAATTCTGCCAAAACACTTACAAACTTGGCGTCATCTATAAGCTGAGCAATATTCACAGATTTTGTAAGTGTACTTTATCATCTGAACAGTTAAAGAGACAATGAGTAGTGCTAGGATCAGGACAAACCATAGGAAAAATCTGGTTCAAAAGTTCTCTTGTTTGACAGAGAGCATCAATAATGACATATTACACCGTAAGCAGCTGAGTTTTTTAACCTGCTGTGACTTTATAATAATTTAATCTATTTTCCTAACATTCATATGAAAACATAGCACTGGGCTGTTATGAGATATTTTTATCTACCGATTCCTGTCCATCTCTGAGCAAGTCACTCTGTCAGAACATGCACCATCCTTGTTATTTTTCAAATACAGGTGGTAGCTGTTCAGACACTGCTGCAGCTAGCTCCTTCAGTATTCTAGGGTGAATTTCACAAGCCTCTGCCGACTTGAATACATCTTACTTAAATCTTCCTTAGTCTGTTCTTCTGGTATCCTACGTCTAAAAATTAATTGCACCCCCCACCCTGCCCCACAACATATTTTATGAAGATCACAGCAAAGAAAACACTTTTCAATTCAGTGTTCACAATCATGTCTCATTTATCAAAGTCACCATTGTATAGCTTTAGAAATTAATGAATTAATTAACATGTTTGTTCTTCCTTATAGCACATAGTAGGGTTTGGAAGTATCCATTCATGTTCGTGTAGTTATCTGATATTAAAACTCATTCTTTCAATGAAATGCCTGAGGAATAAAACACGATTATACAAAAATTTGGAGACTAGTGGACCGAAGACTCAAAGACCTGACGAAAAAAGTAGTTACTTTATTGCTGCATTTTATATAAAGAACACACAATATATTTTTTGCTTGTTTCTCAGTGAATATAATGGTAGATATTCTCTGTACAATACCAAATATTAGGAGTTGCTAGGGAGCGTAGAGTTGGAAGCTGTCTGTTTTCCTGTTGCTTACACTGCCCTGCAGCCAGGATACTGGGGTCAAGGAACTCAATCAGTTCCACATCCTCCTGCAGCAGAACTTCCTGTTGCAGGATGGTACGGAGCGTGTCAAATCGAAATCCAACATCCTTACCACAAACAGGCAGGAGAAAAAAAAGGCATTAGTAAAGAATATGCATATTCTTAAAATTAAGTTAGCAGAACAAGGAAAACATCCAGACACTCTACACTTTACTAACAACAATCAGTTCCCAAAGACTACAGGAATGTTTCAGATATATCACAAGTAGCATTTCATTTTTACTAAACTTGCTTAACTTTAAAAACTCACATACTACATAACAGTGCAGACTTGTAGGATGCATTGCACTGACTTTGTGATCTGACCTAGACAGTAACAATACCTGGAAACATGCCACAGATTATGCCAATATATTCACGTAGAATCAGAGAAGTACTGTATCTATTAGTAGATCATTAATAAAACCGCAAACTTTTTTTCTAATGTCATGATATAATTTACATCATAAACAAAAGTTAGACAAGTATTACAAACTAGTCAAGAAGGTGACCTGTGGACACTTAATAACAGGAGGGTCAATGCACTGGACTCAAGCCGCAAGCCAAGGCAGTGAAGTCCCCTCCTGCAGGATTTTGTGCCTTTCCCAAGGGAATTTGATCCAAACACGAAACAGGATGGGACTCTGAAGTCCTCACACTTGCTAAACTCCACACAAACTTCAGCGAGTTACTTACCTGTGGATTTGATACCATGATAAGCTTTTGCTATTTTTTCCCTATAGCTATAGCTCTTGAAGACAAATACATCGCTCTTGAAGACAAATGTAACGATCAGAGAAGCCCCCTGAAATTTTAATTTGCATACCACATCAAACCATGATTAGAAAACACTTCAACTTAAGAATGTCATAACAAAGCCCACCAAACACTGAACACGTGCATCTTTGCATCTAGGTAGGTTACAGGAGGGAAAGGAGAATATTTCTGAAAATCCTCTAATAGAAGCTGTTAACGGAAGTATGACATTTCACAGTATAAAATCTGTTTAGTTCTGACACTGACAGAATGAGATTCTTTATGAAACCACAAGATAGCTAGTCAAAGTTTAATTCCATACATTGATTTCACTTGAGATAACTTGCACTCTACTTTTAATGAAAAACATTTTTTTCAGGACTGTGAGCAAGAGGAAACTCTGCCCTCCTCCGACGCATCCGGTGTCATTTCAGTACCCTACCGCAGCATGCAAAAGGAGAAACATGTTTTCCATAGCCTTTGGTTGTGTCCCATCTCAAGAAAGTAAGACTAAAAAAAGCTGTTAAGATAATACCTTTGATTCATAGGGGAAGAGGGAGGAAGAAAAAAAAGACAACCAGAGATCACTAATGAAAGGTTTCAGAGGAAATTTTGTCCTCTTGAGATAAGGGAGAAGAAATAGCATTGCACCCAGCAGAACTCTCTGAGAAATGGAAACTTCTAACCTCTTAGGTTGCTCAAGATTTATTTTTTTGAAGCTACATTTGAAAACATCATCTCTACATCATAGTAGGAAAAAATAAATCAAAATTCTAACTTTTAGGTTCTGGAACAATCTGACCAATGTGACATTTGCAAGCCAGAATAGGAACCTGAAGCAGCTGGGTGCAAATTAAAGCAAATCTCAGACACGCCCAGGCTAGAGACTGAACTGGCTAGAAAGTGGCGCTGCAGAGAACAGGTGTAAAGGCAGCATAAAACTATTTTTAACTATTTGGGGTAGAACTATCACCCTTCAGGTCTACCCCACGCAGGCTGACTTGGGCCCTTAAACTTCCTGTAGGCTCCAGGAGCAGGAAAATACAACTTCTGGTGAGGCAGATGGACACCCAACGTGTTTCTGAACTGCTGCGATGAGAGCACATCGGTAGTATGTAACAGAGAACAGTTCTTGCCACTCCCTACAGCCAGACCACTACACAGATGTCATCTGCTCTTAACACATCACATGTTCTGAAGCATTATAACGGAGGTGCTTTAGTTTGCTTCATTTTTCCCAAGCGCAGAAGCACTGTGCACAGCAGTGCAGAAACAAATAGGCCAGGATGTGTCCAGGGGTAGTTCAGCTGCACCGCGGTCATGCTATGCCTGAGCCAACAAGCTGCAACAGTGGGGTATGAAGAAGATGGAGTGGAGCATCTCTCTTATGAGGAAAGGCTGAGAGACCTGCGTCTGTTCAGCCTGGAGAAGAGAAGACTGAGAGGGGATCTGATCAATGCTTACAAATATCTAAAGGGCGGGTGTCAAGAGGATGGGGCCAGGCTCTTTTCAGTGGTGCCCAGTGACAGGACAAGGGGCAATGGGCACAAACTGGAGCACAGGAAGTTCCACCTGAACATGAGCAACAACTTCTTTAATGTGAGGGTAACGGAGCACTGGCACATGTTGCCCAGGGAGGCTGTAGAGTCTCCTTCTCTGGAGATATTCAAAACCCGCCTGGACGCGTTACTGCACACCCTGCCCTAGGGGTACCTGCTTTAGCAGGGGGGTTGGACTGGATGATCTCCAGAGGTCACTTCCAACCCCTGCCATTCTGTGATTCTGTGAAACAACTCAGATGAAGCTCTAGAGCCTTCTGTCTTGAGCTGTGTCTGCAAGGCGAGAGGCTGCAACGTACGGACTTTCTTAGCTTCTTTACACTGCCTTCCATCAAATGAGGTAGCTACACTGTAGGTTAACTCCCTTCAGCTTTCAAAAATTTCTTTAATTTCTCGCACATTTTAATTTCTCTTCCACATTTTGAACATCTTCAACCTGGCTACTGATATTCTTCCTGCTCTTGTGTGCCAAATTTGCCTGGCACAATAATTCTGAAAACCAGCATCAATATTATCTGAAGAATTAGTAAAACTCTTAGAGCCAAAACCAACAATACAGACCAAAGATGGTGCTCAGAGGATGAGATGCAGAGGAGAAGACTTGTGGATTAGGAAAGCAAACGGCGAAAAAAATCCCAGGAGTGATCACTTACCAGTCGGTGAAGTATGTCATCGTTTTTCTTATACTGTGGAAAAGGAAACCAACTTCTAAGGAACTCAACTAGTTTTGACAGGATGCCTTGCTGAAGGGAACAGAAATTACTCCAATTAAAAAAGAACAAAGCCAAATATAAATAAATAACAACAGACAATTCCTTTATTTCTGCATTTGCTTTTCTTGTTAACTCAGACTCAAGTACCTGTAAGGAAGTTTCGCTTACTGTGTCTGGCCTAACTTCAGAGCACGCTAAGGGAACATCTGCTTCCCGTCAGTTTGCCTGTACACAAGAGCGTGAAATAAAGCTTTCAGTAACCCCATTTATTTGGAGCATAATGAATTGGTACGCTGAATTTTTAAAAATAACTGCAGCTAGGATTAGTTTGATCTCAGGTTGGCAGCTACTGCATTGATGTGAAAGACTTTCTCCCGCCTTGGGGATTAAAAAAAAAAAAAAAAAAAAAGCAGTGAAGTTGAGTGGCTTACAAGGATTGAAGAAAAGGAAAAGACCAGGAGAGGACCAACCTCTCCTTGGCAGACNTTAACCCCAGAGCACTTTTGTATAAGCAGTGAAGTTGAGTGGCTTACAAGGATTGAAGAAAAGGAAAAGACCAGGAGAGGACCAACCTCTCCTTGGCAGACCACTGCAGCTTGAGGACAAGGCTCTGGAGGAGTTATGAACAGAGACATAGAAGTGACTGCAAGAAGAAGAACAGTCCCGGAAACTCCCTGTCCCAACCAGCGCGTGCTGTCAGGTACTTTGTCTCCATGCTGCTTCCTGTGCAACCTAAATCCACACTTTAATCTGAATTGTAAACATAACTTCGAACGCCACTAATTAGAGGGACTTCCTCTTGACCATCACACATTTTAGTCATGTATCTTCCTAAAACATGATGCAAGAAAGATTGCAATTAAATAGATGCATGATTTTGCTTCACTCTGCAACCGTTCAATAAAAAAAAAGTTTTTCACACACACTGTTTATCTACTTTCCTCAGACTGAGTTAAGAGGATGTATTTTTCAAAATATTTACTTACATCTATTTAATGAATTCTGAGGCCCTACCTCTTAATCTTCAGACTGCTGACATGTAATACAATCAAATGAAATGTACACCAAAAAAAATTAACTGTGGACCACTTACAGTTTGTGGCATATGATTTCAAAATAAATAAATAAATAAAACCAGATTATAATAGCTTAATGTATAAAGGTTGTCTACATTAAATCAGCTTCTTCCATTTCTCCCTCCTCTTTCTTCTTCTTTTTTTTCCTCAACTGTAAGGTAGGAAACAGAAGAGTAAAACCAAGCAACAGGAGCTTGGAGCTTTGTAGTTAGGCCTGTGATCAGCCTGACAGCACTCTCAAAGGCAGCGTGACACAAGTTTGAAGCAGCAAGCCAGGGCAGAAAGGCTTTGAGTAACATCAGAAATTGTCACCCTAAAGCCCTTACGCTTCAACGATTTTTGAAATTACTTTCTTTGCCATCCACTTAGATAACCTAACTCAAGTTTTTCTTTATGTATGCCTCATCGTTCTGTGTAGTTAGAACTGGAGACAGATGCCAAAAGGAAGGGTATTTAGGTCAGTGGAAACAAACCAGTAACAGAGGTTTCATAACGATAGCTCTTCCCGATACACAGACATCATCACAGCTTATAAGGAGGAGCTATCCCAGCAATCCACACTTCTTAGACTACAGAATAAATCCAAGTGATTGTATTTTGATGTTGCTCTAAGGCACTGACGTAAGATGGAAGAGGAAAAGAGTGTCGCAAACTGCAGCACTAGATTATCCTCCAAGTTTCTTGCAAAGTGGTGCAAAATAAAGCAAAATTTTCCAATTACAATTTGTAGAAAATTGAGATAAAATAAATTAAGGTCCTTGCTCTGCATTTGAGTGGCAGATGGATAATTCATTCAGAAGTGCTTTCCCCAGTACTTTGAAAGCAGAGTACAGAAATAATTGTGCATTTACTATTTACTATTATGCCTCTTGGAGCCTATCACTTTCAACCGCTTCGCCTTCATGAGTCTTCGGGTTTTTATCACGAACATTCACATTTACATCAAGCACAATTTTAAACTGCTACCAGCTGACTAAACTAGACTGTGGAATGACTAA
>VZSC01012177.1:97450-115751 GCA_013398225.1 Steatornis caripensis | reverse complement strand
CCCCCCCCATCCTAGTGTGCTACATAACTAATCTTTTGGCTTATTTTCTGTGTTTTAGTTTAAAACTAAAAATCTGAGCCTGCATAAACACTCAACAGGCATGTCAGTGCTTGAAAACACAAACCAAGACAACCCACTGTCTTGGGCTGTGACCTAGTAGAGTACAGCAACACATTAAATTATTCAGATCCTTGGAACAGTGTCTCACAGCTTTATATTCCCATTGGGGGTGTTACTGACAAGTAAAACAACTTTAATCAGCGCACAAGTCAGGTCATGTTGCCAATGCTTCAGGAGTATTCCTCTTACAACTTTAGAACAACACTCAGTCACACTCTGTAAACCAAATAACAAAGACGTATAACTCTTAACATTTAAAAAAAATAGCATAGGAGATGCCGATTTTAGGTACATTCATTTGAATCTAAAATAAAATTCTAAGGACTATTTCTCTTTTGTACAGGATGAACCTGAAATGGCAAACTAGCAGGTATCTAAAATATCATCATTCACATTGGCACCTTCTAATTCTGTGCACTTCAGAAAGAGATAATGCCACATATTAAATACCTCCCAGGTACCCAGAGTTAGCATTAAGTGGGTGGGAGCCCCAGCCAAAGGCAAAGGACTGGTCCCTCTGCCTTTCCACACCAGCTCACCTGCACAAGTACTGACGACTAGCCCTAACACAGTCCTCAGTAGCTGCCTCCAGCACGAGCCCTGTTCCAGTGATGAAATATTATCACATCTAAGATGGGAGAAGGTGTGACAGTATAATCAATTTAAACATTCAGATGTGCACAGTAGTCTAGGAAAATTACTGAGAAAGGCAAAATGTAAATGGGAAGAAACACATTCCTTAAAGATCAAGCAGAATTACCCAAATAGGATTTAATTCCAGAAAACAGGTCTAGGAGCTCTTGCAAATAGTGCTTTTGAGTATCAAGTGATCACGAGACCAGAACTTTATCTGTAACTTTCTCCAGAGATTGGCACAGCCAGGAACACTGTACCTACAATTACCGTGCTAACTCACATCTCTGTACTCCCTCAGATGGGAGCTCGGCATTTCATCAGCCCTCAGAACCCAAACTTGAAGCACCTTTACAGTTTTTCAGCTCAGTGTTCATTAAGACCATGTTCTGATTAAAAAAACCCACCAAAACAACACACACACGGAACTATTTAAGGTGTGCTTCAAATTCAACTGATGCCTCTGCCCTTCATTAAGCCTGAGCCACACACTGTGCTTGGCAGGACAGCAAGACACAGCAGCAATGTTCGTATCAGTCACCAGGAACCTCTTTTTTCCCAGATTTGTCTTTTTTCAGCCTCTAAAGATCCCAAACTAGATCTCTGCCTTGCCAAAGCCTTGCTACATGTCACCAGACTGTATCTGCATTGGATTCCTATTTGACTGAATACGCAAGGAGTAAACAATCTCAACTCAAAGGCAAAGCAATACTGCAGCTTTTCTATTTTTATTTTAATAAAATGTTTGAGGCATTTGTAAATTTGCTTTTCAGAACAGAAGGAAAACAATATACACATACTAGGAATCACTCGGCATGGAACATCATCTACTCCCTGTCATTACATTTTGCATTACACTAAGCCTCTACTAAGATCATTTTATATTAGGACTGTGAGTAGGTACATATTCAGAACTCAGAAACCATTTCTTTCCCAGACACTTTATAATTTCAGTAGACTAAGCCAGCAAAGGCTGAGAGAAGGAAAGTGATACTAGTCTAACGTAAAAGTGAGGAAGTGATTGGATGGAAATGCAAATTAACTGCCTGTATGTCAAGCAAAAGTTGCAACAAAGCCTCAGATCCTCCTAAATCCAGTCTACTTTTTTAAATGTGTGGCCAGCTGCCTCTCCCTCGTTCTCTTTCCTTTTGAGACATCCTACCAAAACAAGACACAAAAATGAGATGACAAAGACAGACTTTGTGACATCAGATTACAAAAGAAAACTGTTAACATTCCCAAACTGGTACTGGAACAGCAGCAGGAAGAACCTATGACATTTTATCACTAGAAATTACACACAGGTTTCTTCCTTATTTTCACTTCCTTGTCTAGACAGAGATGAGACCATGTGAATGTCATCCTAGTATTTGTAAGAAATGGACATTCCATTTTCACACACCCGCTCCCTTCAAGTTGCAAGGCAAACCGTGACGAATTACTTCTACATCTGACACAATACTGGAGGACTTGCTCAGAACACAATAAAATTAACCGTAAAATGCTCGAGGGGAACGAAGGGGAAAAACCAGAATACCTGAGAGTTTTAAAAGCAGTGTATCTTAATACTTTTGAGGTTCTTAACCCCAGAGCACTTTTGTATTAAATTTGGTGAAATTATATACATGAACACAGCATCATACTGCTTTACTGACTTCCACAAAAATAATTATGCAAAATAAAGTAATGCAGCTAACAAGTGATAGTCCATGCACTACTTCACAGTAATGAACAGATAATTAGCCAATGAAATATGTCACCCTAATTTTCAATTAACACTGGTTTAATTAAAATCATCCTGCACTAAGCCAGAATAGGTACCACAAAACCGCCAATAGCTTTCAAGTGAAAATATATTTTCAGATGGTTTCTTGAGGATTTTGGTAAGTGCCAGCTTACAATTCTGAAAAGTAAGGCTAGTGGACCTAATATTTCCATGAATACTTTTAAAGGTAGTTTAATTTAAAGTATAAAAAATTGTGAGCTAAACCCTGAATTAAATTCAGCTTTGCCTTATGACCACTGATACAAGCAACCATTATTACAAATGCAATAGCTAGCCCCATCAACAGTAGCTCGAAACCAATTTATTAATTAAATTTAAAATAATATTACGTTAGAGAAACCAGCCATGGAAGCATGGAGACACTGCAAGAATCACTTCTCCTCCTCCCCTCAGTTAATCTGTTTCTTGGGCTCACAAATCCTCAGCACACGAGGCTGGAATCCTGTATGAAGTGCCTTGGTAATTTTTTTCTACATGATTGCTGAACTCTTTGAAAAGCTGTAAACTCTACAAGAATACAGCTGAACAGCACTAAACTTAGGGATTCTTATTATAGTATGATTATTTTTTACAGGCTCTGTCTAATTCACATGCTGGGCATGCAGTGGTACTTACTAGTCTGCTCAATCGATATGCACTCTACATCTTATCTACACGGTCATCTTTGATCAAAAAGTGGGGCATGAGAGAAGGGAAACATGGCACACTTCCATAGGACTACAAGCCTCAGAAACTTGGGATCAAGGCTGTGAAGCAAAGTGCGCAGTGCACTTGCCCGATAGGTAAACACGAACTCTGACCCATCCATCCATGAAGACAGACTCCAATAGGACTGAAGACCAACGCAAAATGTTTCATGTTTTATTATCCTGTCTTTTCAAACAGACTACTGAGTGTGTGAGGAAGCTTATATAGTCTATACAGAGAGTGGTTGAAATTAATACCTCTATATGAAAATACGAGCAATCAACACTTCTTTGAATGTTGCTAGATGAATAAGCTTCACACTGCAACTTCTAAATTTCCACTTCAAAGACTGTGCATGTCAGTCCTTGCAAGTACACTATACTATTGCAAACATTTCAAAACCCACACATTCTTTCTCCAGATCAGGAAAAAACCTGACTGGTGTTATCCATGCCAATTTATACACTTCCAAATCCTACCCCACGGAAGATCCTACACAGAGCAGAACAGATTAAAAATCCCACAAGAAAAAAAATACTTCTGACCTAACCCAAAGGAGGAACAAGAGGGACACACGCAAAACTGAAAAAAATTCGTTGAAATAAAGCCTGACTAACTGTGACTATTACTTGGCTAATTCCTTGAAGCATCTGAGAACTGAGTAGCAGATACATGCCAGGATGGCATTATTTGAGACAAGATCCTAAGAAAAGCATCAGCTCTCCTCCTTTGCCATATGATCCCCCATCCACCAAAACCTGCAGGGAGACCTTCTGGAGATCTCAGGGCCACTCACCATATTGCCTGTGTTTGTGAAAAATAGGATGCTCTCCCCAGTTCACTACCAGCTAACTAGAAGGGTAGAACATTGCGGAGCAGGGCAGCAGTAGACGTTACAAACACGAGGAAAGGGGTTGTGAACCTCTGATTTGAAGATGGCTGAAGAGCTATAAAACAGGAATGAAGGACAGGAAAACTGAGCTCCAGTGGAATGTTAAAAGCCATGGCAGACAAGAATCAGATGACCTAAGGTGTGTAAATATGGAAGCAACCGTATATGGTGGGGAGAGAGAAGAAAGAAATCGTAATTCTTCAGAGGCAACGCATGAACCCATGAATGCTTGGTTTGGGTTCTTACCTGTGAGGAGCTGCCCACCTCAGCCTGCAGTGGCCAGGACAGAGAAGCCTGCATGGAGGCTTGTTTTCTCCTCCCGGCTTAGCACATAGTTGGAGCATGTCCACTGAAAATTGAACTCTCCACTGTGGAAATGAAAGAAGTAGGCAGAAAATAACTGCTCTTTGCATGCTCCATCTAGGTGCTAAGGGTAAGACAGAACAACTACTGAATTTTCAATATACTTGTTGCAAAGAGATTCCTACATTAGCTGCCTCAAAAGTAGTTTCCTCACCCACGCTACAGCTCCTCGTCTGAGTCACATCACCTGTGCACTACCAATAACAGTAAAATCCCATTTATTTTTAATACGGAAAACAAAAAATGTGTAGGCCATAGTAAGTGTTAAGTGGACAAATTCTCAAGCATAATTTTAATACTGAAGTGTTAAAAAAAAAATCCACAAGCCTTTACTTAAAATGATAGAGAAATAAGAAGTCTGAGCTAATCAGCTGATGATCCTTGTCAGTTGTTACTGTTAGAAAACTGCCATAACCTAAGCACAGTTCTACTATCTTATTCAGATTGGTATTTATACTTCCCAGAAATCCTCTTTCTTAATGTTTTGTCACAGACTAAGCGATATTTAGCAACTGAATGCCTGAGAAGGGCTGGGAACTAGAAATATTCTGTTGCAGAAAATTACAGGTTTTATTCCCAGAATGTCATGCTAATACAATAATATCCAGTAAACAAGATAATTTACAACACTCAAAAAATTAATTACCAAAGTCTCTTGCTTCCTTAGCCTACAAAAGTGCAAAGAAATACTCCAAACTATACTGGCAAACCATGTGTTTCCAAACACACTTGCTGACAAGATATGACAGCTGGGTGGGGTTTTTTTCCTTGGGGTTTTTTTTTCTCTTTTTTTTTTAAATACAGTAAGAGATTTATCTTTATCCCCTCTGACTTGGCCTATTTGTGAAGTAATGTTGTTCTCTTTCAAGAAGATAAATACTCAGGAACAGAGTGCTCACTTTCTGGGCAGCATGCACAGTCCGCTCTTTGTGGCTTTCTGCTGCTGCACATTGCTCTGTCTTCTGTGACACAGATGAACATACTTCAAAATCTGTGTGTCCCAAATCCTGCAGATATTGGTAGAGTGGGGAATTCTGAAAGAAAGTTAAAGAAAAATGAGAAAAAAAAACAATGTTAAAAATCATTCCCTGTTTCCCACAAAACACAGTTGTGAATACAGCAACCACACAACCAGCAATGGATTGAGAGCAGCCCTGCAGAGAACAACCTGGCAATACTGGTGAATGAAAAATTGAACATGACCTGGCAACGTGCACTCGCAGCCCAGAAGGCCAATGTATCCTGGGCTGCATTAAAAGAAGCGTGGCCAGCAGGTCAAGGGAGGTGATTCTGCCCTTCTGCTCCACTCTCATGAGACTCAGCTCAGGCACCCCCAACATAAGAAGGACATGGACCTGTTGGAGAGAGTCCAGAGGAGGGCCACAAAGATGATCAGGGGGCTGGAGCACCTCTTCTGTGAGGACAGGCTGAAAGAGTTGGGGTTGTTCATCCTGGAGAAGAGAAGGCTCCGGGGAGACCTTATAGCAGCCTTCCGGTGCCTGAAGGGGCCTACAAGACAGCTGGGGAGGGACTTCTTACAAGGGTGTGTAGTGACAGGACGAGGCGTAATGGTTTTAAATTGAAAGAGGGTAGATATAGATTAGATATTAGGAAGAAATTCTTCACGATCAAGGTGATGAGACACTGGAACAGGTTGCCCAGAGAAGTTGTGGATGTTCCCTCCCTGGCAGTGTTCAAGGCCAGGCTGGGTGGGGCCTTGAGCACCCTGGTCTGGTGGAAGGTGCCCCTGCCCATGGCAGGGGGGTGGAACTAGATGGTCTTTAAGGTCCCTTCCAACCCAAGCCATTCTGTGATTCTATGCATCAGGAAAAAAACCAACACAGTTAACAGCAAATAAGCCAAAATTTTGTGTTAAATATCTCCTTTAAGTTTTATCCTGACCATAACGAAAGAGGCTGCAAGACAGTCAACATACAAAACAATGTCATGAGAAATAAGCATGCAACCAACCAACTTCTCCCGCAGCAATATTTTTTCTCAGTTACCTGATAGGGTTCTTTAACTTAGAACTCAAATGTTTTCAATAAATAAATTATGTATTTGGTAATATATCTTAAAATATTATTGTGTGTCTCTGGAACATTTAATGACATTGTTTTCCTGAAGTTTAGAAAAATTGAATAGATTATACTTCAAACTACGCCTACTGCAACAAACTTTAAAACTAGAGCACTTCTCAAGCTTCAATAAACGAAGCCTCAGTGTAACCTGATGAGGTACCTAGAGAGTGTTTTACAGAAATGGAAAAAGAAATTAGAAAAAGGCTTCTGCTCTCTCCAACGATGGTACTAGTACTTCTGGCAAAGGAGTATCACAGTTATTTAAAAACAAAAAAATCCACAAAAAACTCCCAACTTTTTTAAGCTGCTGGCAAAACTACTGATTTACAAAAAGTCCTTAATAAACCTTCTTAGAGAAAGTATGGAATTCTAATTGCCAGAGAGGGAGTTTTCACGTGTTTAGATATCTACCTATATACACTTCTGTTGTCATCTGTATCGGATATCTAGATTTACCTTACTCTTATTTTTCTGTTTACAACCACATACGTGGCAGTATCTAGGATAGATTTGATGCAAAGGATATTTATGCTAACTCACGTTATACTTAGGACATGTAAAGAGACTTCATTTTTAAGAAAATGTCTCAAGAATCAGTTTTAAATAGCCTAGTTAGTTAGGGATTCATGATTCATTTTGACCTCTGAGAAATTTTATCAACATCCCACACTAGTATGTGAACACTAACTGCATGGGAAGAAAAGAAACCATTTTAAGAATTGTAACATACTGTCAATGAGATAACAAAAATACTGTAAATAAAAAGTAAAAACTTTACAGTAAATAATGCACAGTTGTGGAGGTCTGCAGAATCAACCACCAACAGAACATCTACTACAAATTGCCACATTAATTATCATTAACTTGCTGGTGCAAATTGTGAAGGCAGCCCATCTACTATGGCCATATATTAACGTCGCCAAATCTCAAATGACTGCTTACCATACAATAAAACTTGGAAGCAATCATTCATACTAGATGAACAAACTAACATGTTACCTCTAGGGATTTTTTTTAACTCCATCCTCAAAGTGCCATTTTGATCACTCTTACTTATTTAAAGCATGCAAAGTCATACTTTTTCATGCTTTGCTTGAGTTACTCACAACATATTCAGTGCCCAGTCATTACCTGAAACTCAAACATTTGTACCAACTCACAGACGATCCCACTCACCCACAATGACAAGGATTGTGCAAAAACGCCAGGATAGGTTAATGACTCATTTCCTTGTGGGAATTTTTCCAGCGTGACAACTCAAGCCTATCTTTTCTCCAAGCACCTGTCCTCCATGGTTGAGTACTTTTTCAAATGCATCTAACTTTGCATTAAATGAGTTAAATTAATGCATTAAACAATGTGCTGTTCTGGAATGGCTGGGAAAAAAACATGTATCTCTCTTTACCAGAATTACTTAATCAAAATTGAAAAGAAAACATACTAGACTAGAATACTTCTTTTACTTAAGACACTGTTAAATTCGCTTAATAACTTCAGGAGAAAAGTCAGAATATGAATGGATATGCATAACCTTGTCTTCTTAAAACGGTTTTCATACAGAGCCATGCTGCGCACTGCTAGCACACCTGGAACAACCTGAACACCCCCACATGAGAGGCTTTAGGGCAGCACAGAGGTTTCAGTCACAACCAGTCAGAATTTTCCCCGTTTAGATGAAGACACATAGACAAAACAATGGGTGAAGAGAGAAGATTTTACTCAAAATCATAGTTTTGATGCTCGCTCCAGGCAGGCCTCCAAGGAAATTGTATCTAGGCTCTCAGCAGACCTGTCCATCAGCTTGACCAGACCTGTCCATCAGCTTGATCACACTTGTCACAAGCAACGCCAGCCAGCATTTGACACAGGACTATTCTTCTCCTTTCCTGGTACTCACCTACATACAGAAAGCTGACAAAATAACCCAAATACACCAACAAGTTTTTGCACTAGTATCTCAGGGTGCACCTCGCTTTGGGGTCCGTGATGAGATAATTTAGTAAAAGCTGATCAAGGAAACCACACTAATGCTGTTTAGATTGGTTCCATTTTGTCACAAAAATGGACAAAGGAAGACACTGTCCACTGAAGACAGAGAGAATTAGCTAACATCCTGAATGCTACATTTAGTAAGTGAAATACTGCATAGATGTACGAATGTCCAGTTCTTCCCTCTTACTGGGTATTTGGCAACATCAGAACCTTCCATCTAACTGTAATTAATACATTTTATACTCCACAGAAAGAGTAAAAAATACACCATCTCTACAAATGTTGATGAAACTTTAGGCCCTAGCTAGGACGAATAATTTTATTTGCTCTTGTAATCAAGCTGGAATACAGGCACCTTACTAGGTTTTACATAAATTCCTTCTGATTAACTTTTAAAGACTTTTACAGGGTCTCATTATGGGTAGATTTGCATTTTTCTATCAGTGCTCAGAACTGGAGATCAATTTTCTGATTATTGAGTTAGCAAATGAGAATTGATGAAAATTTAACTTGTATGTTTATCAAACATTTTTTCAAGTAGATAATGGTTCCCCTCTTCCAGCTTCTCAGAAAGTACTCAGGCTACAACAATCCTCCTCTTACACATTTCTCTCATTCCATATGGTTTCTCTTTCCATTCTTTTCTAAAAGATTACTAGCGGAATTTAAGTGCACTTTGGAAAACCTCATTTTTTATTAACTTAAATGACCAAGAACTTTGCTGTGACTAAAATCCCTTATGCTGTAACTAAAGCCACCATTGTTCCCCTTCCTGAATCCATTAATAGCATGTAAGGTGTGGGTAAAGAAAGCACTGAATAAGAAGTGGGTTGAGGCCCTTGTGAAACTGTATTATTAAGAACCTTAATGAACCGATCATAAAATTCTTCCATTAAGAGTGAGGTCTCTTGTGTACCACTTAGCTTTACATTTTGCTCAGAAAATTTGAAGATTACACTCCTCTTCTATTAGAAATACCACTGATGGCATAGATATATCAGTCTATGCTAAGATAAACACATATACTATTTATTTATTTATTTATTACATTTCTTGTCCAAGATACTGTCCAACTTTAAACGACACTGACAAGCCTGTCACTTGTAAAGCTGTGTGCTTTGTACAACTCACTGAGGATGTCTTCAACAGTCTAGAGCAAATTTCTCCCATGACATATGTAAATAATGCTACAAAATCCAGTAAACAAGTTTTAAAAAGTTGCAGGGTAGATTTTATGTATGTGAACATTCACACAAAGGTTCCAATATTATAAAAGACTCAGAAAATCATTAATTATGCAACTACAGAATTGCAATGATACCATTAAAATACCCTATTCTATATACTGCTTGTTTCAATACAAGAGACAGAAGAAGTATTATACTTACAAAGCATTTTTCATCTTTGCAAAGTTTTAAAAACAATAATTAAATCTCATAATGTGTCTGATGTCCCGCAAATTAAAGCCCTGAATTTCTAGCTTACATCCTTACCCAAACCTCTCACTCCTAAATGTCTTCTTTCCCATTAAAAAGATCACAGATAAGCACATATTCTTGCACATGCACTTCTGACAGAAAAGTTCCTTGGTTTCAATTCATGCTGTCATTCATCAGCATTATCAGGCTCAGCTGTTTTCACCTGCAAATGCCATGACAACATTAAAAAAAAGAAAATCTACCTTTTGGTTGCGGAAAACAGGAGGGATCTGCCTTTTTTCCCCCTAATTTTCTTTGCTCAAAATTAATGCATTCTTTTTTTCAACATTACAACATTAAAACAAAACAAAACAGCAACCGAATTTACATTTCTGCATATATTATAGATACTACACTCTTAGTTTAAGAAATTCAGGACATATCAGAAAGCTTACCCTTGCAAGCAGTAATAGGTTGTAATTTTAAAAAAATATAATTTGGAGGTGAGAGAAAGCTTTTGTGTTAGAATGTGAAGTAAATGTTTCAGTGGACAGCGTGAAAAGGAAATTTAAAATATAAAATCTCATCTTACTATTAATACAGCATCACATTATTCTAGAGATCTATTTCCATTTTTGAATCTTTACTTTCAACTACTCTCAACTTGGATAATAACTAGAATAGTATTGCTCGTATTTGACGGTCAGGTTCATTCGTTTATTTCTAGTTGTCTCTGATAGAATGACATGGTAATAAATCATTTACAAAGTAGAAAAGGAAAAAAATTAATAATTCAGCTTATTATTATGATACCATCATACTACCAGTTACTGATGGGAAATATTATCTAAAGTACGTGAGGATACGAAGACAGGATTTTTCAGCAATATGCTGTATTTATTTCTGAAGTTTCTTCTAAGTTTCTTCTTTCTCCAAGTCACTTTGTGAGACCATCTAGATACAAGAGACAGGCATTACATTTACAGTTAGGGCATTTTTTTTATTATGCTACTTGTCCAAAATGTGTGCTGCAAACGGAAAACAGTTCCAGGACAGACAGAAAACAAAAATGCCACTATCCTTTGGTGTACTTTGTATAGATTATACATGACAAGTCTTGTTAATAAGTGAAGGAAGGTAGTCAGGAACAGTCAATGTACCGAGTAGGAATCCACTTTTCAAAAATTATAAGAATTAGGGTTTTCTGGAGACTCAGCAGAGACTGACAACAAAAACCCACTTATTTTTCTATGACTTTTCTAATTCACTACAGCCAGTCATACTGCAAAGACATGTAATTGTAACTAGACATTTATAGTATAGTACAGGTTTGTACAAGCTCCCATTTCCAGAACCAGGAAAGAAAATTCTTTCCTCCTTATTCGTAACTCCCTGAGCATATTTATTTTAGATCCATACTACTAAAAAGTATTTCACTCGCATACATATGTTTAATTACAACTCTCCTTTTTTCATTGTTGAAAGTGGTTGAGTCTCATTATAAACCCAAGATATATTATGCAGGATTAAAGAACAGTCCACTAAGTTACTTTTGTTTTTTAACCCTTTCCCAATGCTTATTTTTGCCATAGAACACTGACTTGGTCAGAAGAAAACATCACCTAAACTGAAGACTAAACATCGTGCTTGCAACTCTAAGCCTACGGTAAAAATAGATACAAAAACATCAAAACCAAGCCAAACATTAAAAGATAATCAAACATATATAACATTGCCTACTGCTATGTGATGGAAAGGTTGTTAAGAGTTGAGAATTTCCTAGCTTCGGAAAAGAGCTTCCTTTTGACAGATATCTACTCAAATACTTACATCTATTGCAGTCTTGCAAGCACAGATATTGCACTTTAGTATGTGAGGCATTTTGTGTGTATTCTGAGAAAAACCTTTGCAATCACAAATCAGATTAAGACACTGTTAGCTTTCAGAGTCTCATCACAATAGCAGCTGAAAATCAAAGCCACACCCAAATTATTTTTGCTGATGCATCATGAAGTGACTCAGGATTTCTCCATTAGAGACAGGGGCTTCCCACACCCAGTGTTCTTTACTATGATAAAATTTACTACCTGGTAAACCCCTGCTCTAGTTTCCAACCATAGCTAACAGAGCAGATTAACCTTAAAAGCAATATTCAAGGCCATTGCACAAAATAAGAGGTTTAAAGACATCTTTTTAAAATACGAATACATTTTTCCAAAGCTGAGGTTTCCGATATGCCAAAACCACTGTGGGAGCTTAAACCACCTCCAAAATAATTACAAGTTATAAATTATCATTTAAAAAGAAAAGATTAAACATTTCTACCACAGTGAAAAGGCTAAGATATGCTGAACAGGTGGCTAAACTCAGAACAAAATAAACAGTACTGAAATCTTCCCTCCCTTTCAAAACACAGATTTGAAGTTGAGCTAACACTCACAGACAGCGCAATCTTTGTCTCCTGGAAGAGGGTGTTCCATTTTTCTCTTCGGTACTGTTCCCATGCACCTGACAGAATCTCACTTGCCTCCCCGTTTCTTTCCGCTTGTCCCTCCAGGATGACCCGAGCCGAGGATGAGAAGCAGCCGTCAGTGTAATTGCACCTGTGCCCCGGCACAGTAGCATTTTCCTGACAGCATCAGCAGATGCAGTTTGAAACTTCCCAGGACCGTGTGATTTGTCCTGACTAATGTGGTTTTCTAACTGGGGGAGGGAGATGAGGATGACAGATTGCTAAAGGCTTTTAAAAAGATACTGCTGGCAAGAATTATTGCACATCAATCTTACATGCAGCCATTAATAAGACTTTCCAAGCAACGGTATTTAAAAGCCTTGGTCATATTCTCCTGGCTGGTAAGCACCTCGTCCTGTGCTCCGACTGACAAAGGGCCAGGCGCTGACAGGGCTAATATTAGACAATGACTTCAAGGCAGCGAAAGAGTCATTTAAATCTCCTTTTCTGCTTTCACCGCCACAGCAGCGTAGACCTTGGTTTCTCCAGCACTACTGTATCATCCAATTTAGAAGCAGGCTCCAAGAACTACTTTGAAGCCATTATCTGTCAATGTTCCCGGATATTTTCTGATGCACAATATGTATCTAATTCTGCATGCACCCATGCATCCTAAAGAGTTAGGGAAGTTTTATAGCCTGTGTATACTCCTGTATCACTGGATCTGTGACATGGGAAAGCTCTTTCCTTTGCATTTTTAGCAGGTGGTTGCACGTTACTGCCATCGCGGAAAAGTCTTAGAAAGAAATATTACGTACTAGACAAAGTCCTGAAACTCACTGAGAGCTCTGGATTATTTACCCATTCAAAAACAGACCTGTGAATACACGTGAAAAGCTGAGCAGGACCTTTCTGACAAGGACAGAGATGAAAAATACCCAAAAAACAGAAAGTAAAAGTGGCAAACGTTACCTTCCCCGAAGGACAGGGTAACAGGTCAGCCACGCTCTGAGTGGGAAGTCACTGATCATGCAGGTCATCGGATTAGTCTGATAGAGGAAAACTGGCTTGTTTTACACCAGTTGCTAGCAACTCACAGATTTTACCCTTCACTTACATTCAAAATTAAACTGATGAAACTAATGCATCTGACTGGTGAACTAGCGGAGTATTTCTGAAACACTTGGAAAACCTCTTTAAAACATCAGTTCCAAAGAATTAACTTGTTTATCTATCGTAAATCATGTTGATTCTGACTCCTAATGACAACACACTGCAAGAAAACACCTTTACGGCAGTGAAAAGCATTCGAGAAACAAAAGAGAAAGTCACATTATAAAGACTAAAAGAAAAGTACAGCAAGTAACTCTTTTTATTCAAGTGTCTCAAGGAAGTTGGTTCATGATTTGAAGTTGTGAGAGCAGTACTGTGGTATTAACCCTCCTGTAAACATGACCCCAGAGTAATTAATAAAGAGGAGGGTTAAAAAAAATTTTGGACCAACAGATCTCAAAATTTACTATGGATCATCATGTACTTTTGTCTTCAAATTGTCTATTAAAAATAATAAAGGCAATATGGGTTCACACACCATACAACCCATACAATACTTTTCTGTCCATTCAGATACAACATCGGTGTTATCCAAAAACGCCTGATGAGTTTACTTGGACACTGCAACAACCAGACTGTTCTTTACACAGTTATAAGCTTGCAGTTTCTTTTATTTTCTCTCCGGCACCACTGCCTCCCAGTCATGTGATGAAAAGGAGCACAGTTTGTCTTCCCCTTCCTCTTAGCAGACTCCTGAGAAGCAAAATATCCAAAATAGTCCGTTCATCATTAGTCCAGGTGCCTCTACAGGACACTGCAATTTGCAGCAGAGATATCTCCCCAGGCTGCATTTACACAGTCAATTTAACCTGCCATTACCAGTGGGTGCAGATTAAAGCTGCAGTGCCATTTTAGAACACTAATAGTAATACTTACACAGCCGAATGGCGAGATGGAACAAGGAATGGATCTGATTGTGAAAAAAATAAAATCCATCTTTTTTTTTTCTTTCTTAGTCAAGTTAGTTTATAGTCTAATCAGTCTCCTGAGCCAGCTTACATTGTCACCCATAAATCCAGGTGCCAGCATAAGAGGATGGGAATAAGCCGGAAAAGAGGAGTGAAGCCCGAACAACTCTTCTAGCAACAGCTCACAATTCAGGCAGACAAACCACAGTCTCAGAAACAGCTCATCAGAATGACAAGTGAACTGTGGTTTTGACAGAACTTGCATTTAAAACTGGCTTCATTTCATTCATACGTATGAAAGGAGTACTACATCTTTAGTCCACCCAATATTCGGTGAGAAAAATCCTGTCAAGGAAGCATTACTGACACTATCATTGAAGTTGTGAGAAGGTTCTTTATCAGCTGCTTCTTTTTCCAAATTTATAACGTTTGAGACACTATTTTTCAGAATATAACATTTATAAGACTGATCCTTGACAACAATCACATTACTTTGCAAGCCTTGAAGTTTTGAGGTTTTTGAATTAATGTGACTTAAAATTTTCACCACAACAAAAAGTTTCTGAGGTTAGGTTTCCTGAGGCTTTCATTTGGGTTTTCTTTTCCTTCTTTAAACAAAAAAAAAATTAAGAACAGTTCAGTTTCTGCGGAGAAAGCATTTGTGCAAACAAACAACACTGAGTGTTTTGATAAGAGCTACATTTGGTTTAAAACGGTTCAGATGAGGATTTGAACATCTCAATTTAGTAACGCACCAGTATTCTAAGCAAAAAATACCGTCTTTTATACATGTTTTACTATTGTAGGCATGCAGAGAACACATCAGCTAAAGACTGTTCTGAATATAGTTGTATGATGCTGAGAAACGGTGGTGCCTCTTGCTGGAATCCCTCTTCAATCTTACAGCAATCTGTATATCAGAACATTATAGGCAGGCATCCTCCATGCCCCTCAGCACCCAGCAGCATCTTGCCCTTGTTGCCTAAATAAGCAGTAAGGGTTGTCTTTCTGAACCTGACATTTGAATGCATTATGATGTTGCCCGGTATTTCCCAAGCACTTTTGTCCCTCCTAAACACACTCTACCATTCCTACCCCCTCCTGACACAGGCCAGACCCAGTACCATGCAGCTGCCAGCTCTGCTGAGCCCTGGTGCTTCCTTTCTCTCTCAGGATGGCACGCTGCTTGTAAAGCACTTCTCCACTGTTTTCAGGACTCATTTTTCACATTAGCTTCTTCAACTACAGCAAGATGACAAAGAATGCAGACGATATCTCTCCAAACTCTGGATAGCGTAATTCTATTTCCGTGTATATTTTCTCTGCAATGATGAGAAGATGACTGCTTGAGCAAGGGCTGGCTGTGAAATAGGAGCATCTGTTTCACGTTCAAAATCTTTCTTCCGAGTTTGTGGGTTCCAATTCTAGGTTCAGTAGAGCTGTGTTCAATATTTTACATAGATATAAACTTCTGAATTTGGACACGAGATTTTTTACTTTCTTTGCATTCATCCCCAGCTTGTTTTCTTTTTAAATACAGATTAGTATGGATTCTGAGATTTGATGCAGATAGGTGAGCCAAAGAAAGTCTCATTAAGGTAATTGGGTATTATTCTTCCATTGGCACAAAATAAAATTTGAAGTCAGGAAAGATCACATATACAATTTATATTGTATTTTTCAGTCTGGAATTTCTAATGAGACAAACAATAAATCCCAAATTTAAAAGAATGGAGTCATACTAATGATCAGACTCTCTAGATCTAGAATAAAAAATTAGGTTCAACAGTGACACTACCATCATGACACTCAGCCAGTCTTTAGCAGAGCTATTCTTTAACGTGTATTTCTATTAGTACTGAAATAGCTAGTGAATAGCAACATTAAGTAAATAATATGGACAGAATTAGTTGTAGGAATGGCACAAGACTCATGAGTTAAAACAACATCTCAAGTGAGGAAAGCTTTTTTTTTTAATTTTAATTGGGGAAGAAAAGAGATGTTTATAGCGATGAAATTAATTCAGTACTATATTTTACACAATTCTACACACAAAGCTTTGTATCTTAAACATTGTGTATAAAAAAGCCCTTAAAAATCTAAGGTGGTGGCACTTTGACATTGTGGGTGTCAAAATATCATTCTTTTTGTGCAATCTGGTGATAAAATCTTGCATGGATTAATTTTCTTCTCCAAACATAGCATTAAAATGGAAAACAACAGAAGTCAACTCCAGTCCTTCCAGCCATGTAGCTGAAACAGTCAGGAAGACTTTCGGGGATTAGGTTCCAACAATGGTCTGGGTGAACCTGAAAGGAGGAACATCTCTCCTATGAAAAAAAGACCGAGAGCTGGGACTGTTCAGCCTGGAGAAGAGAGGGCTCAGGGGGATCTCATCAATGTGTGTAAGTACCCAAAGGGAGGGTGCAAAAAGGACAGAGCCAGGCTCTTCTCAGTGGTCCTTAGTGACAGGACCAGAGGCAATGGGCACAAACTGAAACACAGGAGGTTGCCTCTGAATGTCAGGAAACACTTTTTCACTGTGAGGGTGACTGAGCACTGGCACAGGTTGCCCAGAGAGATTGTGGAGTCTCATCCTTGGAGATATTCAAAAGTCATCTGGACATGGTCCTGGGCAACCAGCTCTATAGGTGGCCCTGCCTGTGCAGAGGGGTTGGACCAGATGACCTCCAGAGGTCCCTTCCAACCTCAACCATTCTGTGATTCTGTGAGCATGGCTTTAATACCTATCCAAATGTAACAAACAAACATGCACAAGCCGATTAAAATATAGGACAAATGACTTAGCTGGAAGCAGAAATCGGGAGCTGAAAATGCCCTCAAAGAGCACTATCTGGATCACCTTCACACCAGTGTTCTGAAAGAATGGGCACAGGAGATCAAAGATCCAGCAGAAAGGATTTTTAATAAATCTATAAACTCAAAAGTAGAAAAAAGCAAACACAGTGACTATAGTTACAAGGAGAAAAAAGGAAGCAGGAATACATCAGGCCTATTAATCTGATCAAAAGCCATCAAGCTACTGAGAATAATTATTCTTTCTTGTAAAATTCAAAGACAAAGAAGAAAACAGATGATCATCAAAGAAGATATCATATGGGTTCACCAGAGGCAGATTGTGCCAAACTCACTCAACATCTTTCTTTGACAAGACAGCTAATTTTTTCTTGATAAAGGAAATGCAGAAAGTTTATATGGACTTTTTATACTGTGCCATATGGGGCATGGACTTTTGATACTGTGCCATATCAGTTAAGACGAAAAAGATGGGAAAGGAACCAAATATGCAGATGGCAGAGATAACAGTGGGTTATGCTGAATGGAAAGCTATCAGATCAGAAGGAGGTTATTAATGGCGTTCCTAAAGAATGAGTCTTTGGTCAAAGCTTTTGAAGTCTCCTTAATTAACCTTATACTGAAAAAGCATGCTAATGAAATTTCCCAATAACACCAAGTAACATCATACATGCATTAGAGGATTGAAACACCATACAAAAAGAACTGGATGACCTTGAGTGAGTACTGATAATGGCATGCAACTTAACAGTAGACAAAAGCAAGACCTTACACAGAGGGACTAACAAAACCAAACTCTCCAATAGCAGGGAAGCTGTTGATAAAGATAAGGACAGCCGTGAGTTGTTACCCTATCACATTACAACAGAGCCAAACAGTACGAAGACTTGAAAAAGTTGTTGGCATGCCTATGATGCTAGCAACAAAGTATTTCCCAGCAGAAGCAAGTGAAAATAGTCGTACAACACAAGAGTACCATGCTGCAAGCTCAAGTAAAGGAAGATGAATTCAAACTGAAGTAGATCTAAAAAAAAAAACC
>VZSC01012177.1:39999-93194 GCA_013398225.1 Steatornis caripensis | reverse complement strand
GGTTCCGAGCCGGGCCCTGGCGTGCCCGGCGGAGACTCCGTGCGCGGCGGCGGAGCGGGGCCCTTCGCTGGGGCCGAGCCCGCGGCGGCTGAGACCTGCCCGGAGCGTCCGCCGGGGGCCGGCGTTCGGGTTGTCGCTCCGTCCGGCTTGGCGGAGCTGCCGAAGTTTGTTTGCCGGCGGCTCAGCTCCGGCTTTGCTTCGGGGATGCAGCTGGCACCGGCCGGAGGCAGGGACGCTGAAAAGCGTTCGCTTCTGGCGTTTCCAGCTGCTGGTTTGAACTGACCCACCGCAGCGCTTCCCTTACCTTTCCTCCCCCTTTTCTTTACCGCTGCCAGTTTTATGGCTAAAAAAAGCTGCAAGGCAAACTCTTGGTCCGAAACGAGAGCTCCTCGTGTTTAAGGGAGTTGCACTCCTATTTCTTGTGTGTTTGCCTGCGCGGTGGTGCGCTGTTAGTGCTTTTGTTGACCCATCTGTTAGGTTAGCGGATTACTCAGTCTGCTTGAACACGAGAAGTCGTGATGGCGTTTCAAAGATGTCATGTGTGGGTTCTGATGGATCGGGTGGAAACACAACTAGTTACAGCGTAAACCTGAAGCGGCAAAGTGTGAGGATTGGGATAGGGAGCGTTCTAAAGAAAAAGCGGTACATGGACATCAAGCAAAAACATCAGCCTAATTCTCAGTGTTTTCCAAGTATGTCAAAATGTTATCAAGTCCAGCGTTAAGTAAGTTATCTGGACTGTCTTAGTTAATCAGGATTTACTGGAAAATAAAAAGCCGTTTAATGCATCTTTCTGCTTCGTTTAATATATTCCAATTTTTAACGTATATAACAGAACTGATTTTGTTCAGATCTCGAAAGGCATGTGACAAAGCAAAGTAACAGCTGCGTTGTACGTTCACGGTGTTTAGTAGTGCTGCTGGTAGTGTGATTCACCCCTGCTCTTTTAAGAGTTAAACAGCTGTGCAAATAAAAGGTATGTGTTAGGGGGTGCTCAAGAGCTTAGAGCTGGGCTGTTAAAATGAAATTTGATATAGTACTAAGTTTCAGAAAGTTGGGTAGGTTTTCAGCACTAAACAGGGATTTCAGGACTTCTAGAGCTGAGGTTGTGTGTCTGAGTTTCCTTGTTTGTGTTGTGATGGTGCTTGTGGGGAAGGTGAGGAGAAAGGGGTTCTGATGAGCAAAGTCACTGAGAAGGTGAAAGAGAAAGGGATGCTGAGGAATTTCAGTAAGAAGAAAGTGGGACATTTTCATGGAAAATGTGAATTTTAGCTAGGGATTTGAAGGCGAAGGCGTGGAGAGAATCCTGGTGGACAGGAAGAGGGAAGCTGAGCGATATCTGAAGGCTGTGCAAGAGGGGATGAAGAGTACTTTGTGCATGATGCATTATGTGAGGATAAAAAAATAAAGCGGGAACAGGTGAAACAAGATCAGAGATTCAGAGTCCTGCTGATAGTATCATGACAGCTTTTGACATTTCAGTTAAGGAGCTCGTAGGCGCAGCATGAAGAGACCGAGCACTGCTAAAAGATGGTTCTGAACGTTACATGTCCATGTCTCTGTATTGCTGCAGAACTTAGCTCCTGAAATATATAAGCATGCTTTATAAAGCTATTGCTTAAGTAAAAACTTACCCACTCCTGTGTTTTAACTTCACTCTTGTGATCTATAGTGTCTATTTCCTACATTCAAATTATTTATATTGCGAATGCAGTTATGACTCTGGTTTGTACTACGTAAGCTAGCTTTCTGACAACTGACTGTTAATACAGCATTTCAGCAAAACTGTTGTCATCACGTGTGAAGGCTTCAGATGGAACTTGAAATGCCTAGAAATCCTTCTGGTCTTCCTTAAGTTCAACCGGAAGGGCTTGAGTATGTCTCTCTTGTGTCTTCTTTTAATGTACCTTTAGAACAAAGTAACCTGGTACAACGTAATCAGTACCGATTTACGATTTTTAAGTAGAATTTGCGGATATGAGTGACTTCAGCTTGATATGCAGGACTCTCTAAGAGATACTCGAGGGGACTGTGGTATGGAGAGACATAGCAAACACAGCTTCTGTCCATGGACAGAAGTTGCAAAAGATCCAACATTGACAACCCAGCCTTAACTGCACTCCAGCTTGCCTTCTGCCTTTCTAAATAACGCAACACATGCTCGGTTTGTTGCTATATATCTTTTTTAGTTCCTCTACAAAACTGTTTTCAGTTACATCTCAGTTCGGAGCTGGACGTAATTCAGTGATAGTTCTGCCATAGCTGTTGCTTGCATGTATAAAAATGTATGTGTAAATCTGGACTTGTTAGAACTAAGGAACTATAGCACTTATTTTAAATACTTCTACATAATTTTAAAGTTATCTTATTGTAGTGATCAACCTGTATGTTGGTTTCAGCCTTCATTTACAGCTGTACTCCTCTCATTGCTGTCTCATGTACTGCATATTCTTGATATACGATGCCGATGAATGCACGTTTACTCGTTTTCTGCCTGGAATTATTGTGCTGTCTTCAAGTGTGCGCTTTGCCTTTAAAAGGGAAAAACAAAAGCTCAGAGTTACAAGTTTGACATTTATTATTTCTTGCTGAAGAAACACTCCTTATATGTGAATCTATACAGCTTATTTAATGTGGGCAGAATGTATAGCTCAGAACTGAAATCTGATTTGACAACAGCAATGAGAAATATGTACTGTATTTTAATGTCAAAAATGTAATTCAAAGGGGGAAAAAAACCATAGCAGGAACAGAATAAACAAAATCAACATGACTTTTCCAATCAAACTTCATTGCTTTCAAGGATTGAAAAAATGAGGCCTGCAGGGTTTAATGTCTCTTTAACCCTCCAATATGTCAAGTCTGGTTAGAGTTACTCAGCTCTATCTCCACATGCGATCTTAAAAGGTTGTTTATTCCTCTCTTGTCTTTGCTCTAAAGTTACCCTCAATTTTCCTCTTTTATTTCAACAAGTCATTGAACAACCTGAGATTTTTAAATTAATGTTTTCCTTTTGCAGTTTATTTAGGATATTTTTTAAAACTGTAGTGGCATGGAAACCATCATTTTCCCTTGTGTTTTAAAAACTGCATGTGTTATCTTCCGGGATGTCGTGACTCATTCCTTTTTTGTTTTCTTTTGACCATTGTGGCACCTGAGAAAATTGGTGCCTCTGCATAATGAGAAAATAAACACACATTTGCAGGAAATAAGTTATTGATCTTGGATCACCTTTTTTGAGGTGTTTACCTAGTGAAACTTTCTTTCTGTAACTGAAAGCAAAGTAATTGAACTGAATGAAAAGCCTTGTTGTGAGTCATTAAAACTTAAGTTGCTGAAGAACGGGCGTTTTAAATATTTTATCTGTTTCTCTATGCAGTGTGTTAACTGCCGTTGCAATAATATCTGAATGTATCCCAAACACACAGCAATAATTATCTCTCTCCCTACATGCTGGACTGGCTTTCTTGTTTTGTGTCTGTGAGCTGTAGTGTTTTATGCCAAAAGTACCAGGAACAGTAAATGGGCTGTTAGAGCCAGCTCTTCCTTCACATTACAAAGAACAGCACATCGATCTCTTGGTAGATACCTTCTGGGCATTGTATTATTTTCATATGTAGCCTACAGATGTGATTTCCTAACTCTGAGAATACAGTATGCATATGTAAACAAGGTGCCGTAAGAAAGCCAATACATACATTTAGAGTAGGCTAGCTGCTAAGCGGTAACTGCTTCAAGCCCTTTCCTTTTCTTTTTCTAGTACGTGTGAAGTAGTAAGTGAAATAGATTTCACCTCGTAGGTGAAAAGGAATAAACTACCTCGTATACTGTGCGGTAGGATAAGAGTATACATGTGGCTAGCTGCTATAGAGTAGCTGGTTTGTTAAATTTACACCTGGGCTTGCTCCATAGTAACTTAACTTAGGTCCAGCTGCTGTCAAAATCTTATGTCACATTGATGAATTGTTTTACTGTCTTCCTACCGTTTTATGGTTCAAAGCAGATATTGCTTCAGGGTGGACTGCAGGATCCTGCCACGGGGATACCTCTTGGGTGGCTAGAGACAGTCCCATAGGGGACCCTGAATACCAGGAGAGAGGCCTCTCTTCGTGTGGGGCATTGCAAGGAGAGGACTACCAAGTTATGTTTGCACGACAGCATCCAGAACCATTTGTCCCTGTTTCTTGGACAGATGCAGGTGAACATGAGTTGCTCTTTTGCTGCTTCCAAGTGTAGAAGTTGTTAACATAATCTCGAAAGTGCAGGCATAAAGATGGCCTGGGAAAGTGTTCCTTTAGCAGTAGTAGGGTTTATTGCAAAAGGGATAGTGCTATTTGATTTTTTTTTGCCTCAGTTCAACTTCGTATATCTTCTTTTCTCTCTATTCCTGTGCTGGGTAGGCAAGACAACAAGAGGTAAAAATTCGAGGAGAAGATTTAAAGCTGTGTAATAATAGTGCTTAAGACTGCACTGTCTTATTGGCTTTTCTGCTTATTCATGATATTGCATAGAAGACACATGAGCATTTTTAAGTGAGGTTCTCGGTTGCCAAATCCTAATATGTAAAGAACAGAAATGGACACTTTAAAGCCAAAGCATTTGAGAGTATAAGTTGCTCCAGGGTGTTCTCCTCCTCTAAAACAACTTGAAGGTAGGACAGGAACACATGCTAGTTGAGCAATAATGAGTGTCGGTCACAGAGGAGCTCAGCAGGATGAGAATGGGGGTTGCTTTTTCCTCAGCACGCTGGAGGAGATAATTCACCAGACAGACAAATGTCTGCTGTCTGTGCTGTGACCTGAAGTCGGACAAAGAGCATATGCATTGACCTGCACAGGTGGTGCCAATGGTTATTTATTTTTAGAAAAATAATGCCCTTTTTAATCCACTTTTTTTAAGGGTGTTGGGTGTGTTGGTATTTTTAAGCGTGTCTCTTTTTTTTTTTTTTTTTAACTGAACATGGTGTTGGCTGTTCCTAGGTGAGCAGCAGATTTCCTGTTGGTGATGGCAGCTTTGTTAGCAACTTTATTATGGAATTCTTCCTTTGCCGAGTCAGGCAAGTCGGAGGATATCTCTGGCTGCTTCTCTGGCTCCTAATCATTTAATCTGTTTATGCACATGAAACTTTGTGTTTCTGCTCTTACATTTGGCTTTACCGTTGGTAAGCCATGATGCTAGTCTGGATGCAGGGATCCCCTCTGAGAAATGGGGTAAGATTGGAGGGGGGAGTGGGGGAAATTATAGTGATTATCTATTCTAATCTGAGTAAGACAAGCCAGAGAATCCAATGTCCAGTCCAAAATTTCCTCTGAAACTTCTACACATCTTGGGAAGTGAGTTTATGTTGACTGTGAGTTCTGTGGCTCCACCACAACCTTAGGTGAGATGTTGCTGTGGTTAATTATCGTTTGGGTTTAATACTAGTTTCAAAGCTTTGTTTTTAGTTTGAACTTTTCAAACTTCAGTGGTCAGTTATGGCATCTCATCCTGTCTCTCTCTTTCCTGCTTAAAGAGCCGTCTGTTATCAAAAATCTTTCACATGTGCATAAGTATATATGCTATTGCTGTCTCACTTCTTGGTTAAGTTAAGCAGGATGAGCTTTCTTGGGATTCGAGGCATGACTTTCAGACCTTTGATACTTCTGTAGTTATTTCTTGCATTCATCCCAAGTTCTCATCTGAGAATGCCAGAAGGTGACGCATGTCACTAACAGTCTGGCACATGCTGTGTACAGAAATATTTTCAGCTTGCTTCATCTTTTTATATTTATGTCCCTGTAATTTGGAGGATGATTTACTACTTAATTGCAGACCTGCATGGAGCTGATAAAACTATCTACAATGATTTCCCAATTCTCCTCAGTTTTTACTCTCCTAAGCATAACCAACTATCTCTGTTCTTATGTGAACATTTCTATATGGCACCAGGAAAAAGGCCCGTTGTCCGAACAGCTTGCTACTCCACGCATTTGTTGTGTGTTTCCATGATTGTGTTTATTGCTTTTCACCAAAGAGGCTTGCTTATGCTTCTCATGTAACAAAAAGTCATTCTCATATGACTTCCAGTCATTCCTTACACCTTTATATATAACAGTTGCCTCCTACTTAGTTTTCTTTCTATTCAGGATGGGAAATTGTCCCTTTTAAAGTGCTGTGTTATGTAGAAACTGTTTGTCGTGGTTTAACTCCAGCCGCCAGCTAAGCCCCACGCAGCCGCTAGCTCACTCCCTTCTGGTGGCATAGGGGAAGAGAATCAGAAGGGTAAAAGGGAGAAAACTCGTAGGTTGAGATAAAGACAGTTTAATAAGTAAAGAAAAAGCTGCATGCACAAGCAAAGCAAACCAAGGAGTTCATTCACCGTTTCCCATGGGCAAGCAGGTGTTCAACCATCTCCAGGAAAGCAGGGCTCCATCACGCGTAACGGTTACTTAGGAAGACAAATGCCATCACTCCCAATGTCCCCCACTTCGTTCTCCTTCCCCCACCTTTATATGCTGAGCACAATGCCATACGTATGGGAGATCCCTTGGGTCAGCTGAGGGTCTCCTGTCCCGGCTGTGTCCCCTCCCAGCTCCTTGTGCACCCCCAGCCTGCTCGCTGGTGGGGTGAGGAGCAGAAAAGGCCTTGACACTGCGTGAGCACTGCTTAGCACTAACGAACACATCTCTGTGTTATCAACACTGTTTCCAGCACAAATCCAAAACATAGCCCCATACAAGCTACTATGAAGAAAATTAACTCTATCACAGCCGAAACCAGTACACTGTTTTTTATCCACAGATGGTGAATTAAATTAGTTTATAGTCAACTAAACTTCAGTTCTCAATTTCTAGTTGAAATCGAATATATGTTTACCCTTGCCTAGCTACTGTGATTTTTTTCTAAGAAGTTCAACACTTACATTTTTCAGAAACTTAAAGATATTTTGTTGAGGAAAGCTATTGGTATGCATTCCCTTCCTGAAGTCTTTCCTCTCACGTCATACTTATGTTTGAAAGGGCTCCTCATCACATTCCTTTCTGATTGAGTGGTCTACTGCAGATCTGTATCAATGCCAAGACTGTGATGTGCCTGTTAATACGTTGACCCATATCTACTCTAGATGCAATGAACAATCGCTTTAAAACAGATAGTGGTGTCTTTATCATACCACACAACTTGCCCGGTCTCTTCTGTCTATCCCAATGCTTTTTAACATTGAAGTCATTTGAAAAATTCTAGTAGCTTTCAGAAATTGTTTTGAATCACACTTATTATGAGAAGTGATTTTTTTCTGGCCCTGTTCATTATCCAGGTTTCCACTGTTGGCATATAAACAATGGATTTGTTTTCTTTGCATCCCTTTACATTTTCATGTTTCAGTTTTGGATCTTATTCAGGTAGCGGTATTGTATCATTCCTTCTGAGTGTCCTCCCTAATAAATGCTGGTAGAGAGCCCTGCAGAGTGATCTAGTTTGATTGCTATCCAAAAGGTTAGGCAGTCCCGAGAGAGAAACTTCCAAGGTTTATGGACTTCAGTTTGTGGAGTGGGACAACTAATCCACAGGATATCACTTACCTAGCCAGTGCTTAATCTGCTGTATCTTCTGCAATCTGTTTCTCTCGTTTGGGCATCAGGAAGGGTTCTCAAGCAGACTGTCTCTGTCCTGTTTTCAGGGAGCTTTAATATCTTAATAAATATTCCCGAACATAGCCCAGGTCTCCTACTGTGTTGTGTTCCATGACAAACTGGGCATCCCTTCCTCGGTTTTTACTGTAGGAAACAGGCTCCTTTATTGCCGTCACTTCATTCTCCAACTGAATAGGCAATTGTCTTGTCTGAAAGCGAGTGTAAGACTCTCTCTTGCTCTTCAGGATCGGTGGTTGCCCATTCAAAGGGTTAATGTTTTTTTCCCACTAGCAAACTATTGACTCTTCACTGTCTGGGAAACCTGTGTCTGTGGATGGGAAGCAGAAGGTGGTACGGCCTTTGCAGTAGCTGGGAGTTGGCTTACTCTTGGCTGTTGGTGGTGGTTATAGGGAGCTGTACCTTTGGAAAGAAATTCTGCATTCCCTCTTCCAAAATGTCTCAAAAATTGTCTCTGCTGTTGGGTTTACCTCTTTGCTAATATAATTGCAGCAAGGGCAGCTATTCTAAGTGTAAGTGGAGTCAGTCTGGATACCATTTAATGATTCGTGTCCTAGATAAACATGGTTTTCCTGTTTCTATAGTAGAGACATTGTTTCTGGACGTCTGCTTGGAGTAGTGGCTTAGTGTTTGGGAAATGCTTGCAACTGAGGGCATCTGCCTTTTTTTTACGTCTAGATTTCTTTCAAACAAACAAACAAAAATCCAAAACAGAAAAAAACCCAGAAGCCTGAAACTTTATTCTTGTATTTCTAGGCTAGAGATTAGGATATAGTTGTGCATCTATAATAATAATGGTGATAAAAAACAACCAAACACCAAACCCCCCGTTCAAAGGGAATGATAAATTAATGGCTTACCCAATCTCTTTGCATGTGAAATGTTAATTAGCATGTTTTCTTGAGAGTTTTATTTAGCATGTGTATGACTTCCTGAAAGCATACCAAAATATTATTCAAAACAAAGGTAATAAATACAGAGGTAGTACATAAAAAACAGAATGAGAAACCTGTTTACTTTATAAATCGGTTTGCATATGTCAAAAATCACTCAAAGCACTGAGAAATCTGAAGTTATTCCAGCATATGGAAATAAATTGGTCATAAATTATCTCATGCAATATTAAAATGTTTCTGATGTACCTTAAAAAAACTCCACAAAGCAAACAAACAAAAACCCAAACCACCCAAAACCAAGAACCACGATCAAAACTCCATAATCTCCAAGTTCCTCATGTGCTCCTTTTCCTGTCGTCCACTCTCCCCAGGGTTTGTCATCCTGTGCTGTCAAGTGGGTCATAAGTCATAGCAGCAGTGACTGTTTCTAGGTCAGACAGTAACATGTTGGGAAGGGTAATTTTAAAAGATACACAGAAATAGTATTTTACTTTTACAGTAGAAAAGTACTGACTTGCTACAAATTACTGCATTCACGTCACACCACAGACTCATTTCACTGAACTGATGGTAGTGACATGCCAGTTCTACAGCTGGTATGGTAATCCATCTCAATATTGTTTGAAAAGAGGAAGGGAAAGGGAAATTTTAGGTTACACGTTTCCAAAGGTGGTAGGGGAAGGGACTGAATTGTCCTGGTAGTTACCTTAGCTTTTCTGTTATCTTCATAGCTTATTATACATGAGGCGCTTAACATATTTGCACCATTTTTAAATGGTATTTTAATAGCTCAGACTGCAAAACCAGGCTAATCTACTATTTTTAATTTTTTTTATTTACTAGCATCATACTAATACCAGTATTGTACATCGTATTGGTATCTGAGCAAGGACGTGCATTTTCGTATAGTTAAACTATTTTTTTAATGAACAAGTCACCCTTGAAGACTTTTCCCACCACTCTGTGATTATGCCTGTCAGAATGAAGAAAGGCAAGTAGTGAAAATGTGGTGGTAGGGAAGGAAGGCATGCTTTTAGGAGAAAAATTTATACGTACACACACTAAGATCCTGTAGATCATGTAATTTGAATGTTAAGAAACTCCTAATAATACTGCGGTGCAGATGAAGTTGTTCTGTGGGCTGATGGTGACTAAAATCTTTGTTTTCCATCCCTCCTAGAAATTAAGAAGCCACCGGTGGCTCCCAAACCAAAATTTGTGGTAGGACATAAGGCGACGCCTCCACCTGTTGCACCGAAGCCTGATGTTGTACTTTCTGGTGTTATACAAGCAGCAAGGAAAACCAAGCCAGCAATTGCACCAAAACCAAAGGTTCTCAAGAGCTCATCCATTCCAGAAGTTAAACCTCCATCATCTACACAAAAAAGCACAAAAAGCTTTGAGGAGCACAGGGGAGATTCTTCTCAAACGCTAGACCACTTGAACTATGAAAATAAAGCCTCAGAAGGGAGTACTGATAACACAGCATATATTCTACCAATGTCATCTTGCAAATTTGAATGCCTTCATAAGCTTGGAAACGGGGAGAACACCTGTAAAACTCAGATAATTTTTGAGCACTTTGAAAACTTAGAGAACATCAAGGTTGGTGAAAAAACTGTGCTAGCTCTGGGGAATAGTCACAATGAAAAATTGGCAAATAGAAACCAGGTGGTTTTGAAAGCCAGCATTTTGGAAGAGAAACTTAAGGACGTTCTAACTCATAGTGTATTTCCTAACAGCAGTCCTGTGAGGCGCAGGTATGCAGACAAACTTGACAAAAGAGATGGCAGCAGTTCCAAGAATGATGTTAAAATAGAGTTTATGGAACTTGTAGAGTCTTCATCGTCTTCTGAGGTAGCTAAAGGGAAACAACAAAGTACTGACAGTAAGCTCACTGCTGATGAGTTTCAGATGTCTGAAATTTGCCCTAGTTTGTCTGAAAATAACCACAGTTGCTCTTGCCCATTGGACCAGGAAATCCTGGAAAATGAAAACTTAAGTAGCAATAGTACGTTTTCCGGTGAAATAGGTATGAAAGCAGATGCTGATAAAACCTCCTCTGAAACATCTTCAGTCCTGAGCTCCAAAGTTCTTCCTATCCCTAAGCCAAGAAAGCCACGTGCTGCATGTCTAGTCCGTCAGGATGGCATAGACACCACGGGAGAAGGAACAAAAGAATCATCTAATTCAGAGAAAGATTCCTTTGGGCTTATGGAACAAAACTTTAAAAAGCCAGCAAAAATTAATATCCTTGGTCAAAGTGTTTGTTATAACAATAACACAGAATTGCTTCATCCTGAAAAATGTGAGATAACTCAAAGCAATGCTGACAAAATGCATCAGGTGAAGGAACCTGCTACGGAAGTGTCAGCTTCACAAAATCTTTTGCCTCAGTTGTCACACAAAACATCTAATTTGGTGGAAAGTGTTGAACGTTCTTTAGATGCAGACTATAACTTAGTTAACTCCATGGGTGAGATGGTAGATGATGCCAGTACGCTAGATGCTGTGGACAAAAGAATTAACTTTGTCAGATGTGATACTTTGTCCATGAGTTTGCCAAAGCAACTCAAATTAACTGGCAGTCAGCACTCATCTGCTTCCAATAGCCTCAATGTTTCCCCACAAAAATTGGAAGATAAGGAAGTTAAAATAAAGGATGAAAGTTCTCCAAGAATCGTTCCTAAGAAACCACAGAGGCACAGCCTACCAGCTGCTGGCCTGCTGAAAAAAGCTGCATCGGCAGAGCTTGTAGAGAAAAGTTCTTACACCTCCGTTGAGGACAAATTGAACAGTGTTCTGGAAGGATCTCACTTCACACATCCACCAGCCAAGGAGCAAGGTGCACTGTCATCCTGTGACATACCCAAACGTTCTTCGGAGAAGCCCGTCTGGAAGTTACCTCATCCTATTCTTCCATTTTCAGGAAATTCTGAATCATTAAAAACTGCTAACGTTGCTACCAGCTTCAACCACTTGACTGTTGTGACGAAGCCTAGGGCCAAGTCTCTCTCTTCTGTGGACATGGAAAGGACAGACAAGCCTTGCAAAGACCATCAGAAGAAAAATAGCTTGAAAAAGTTTCTCAACATGAAACTGTCGGTTTGCTTAATGAAAAGCGACTTCCAAAAATTTCTGTGTAAAGGCAGCCAGTCAATGGATAGTGCTATTGCCAACTTTTCCACCGGGGATGGGTATGGAAGTGGTAGCAACCGGAACGTAGCATCTGTAGGCAGCGAAAGGAAAGCTAAATCTGCCAAGGCGCATTCTGTAGAAATAAGTAGTCCAGCATTACAGAAGAAGAGGCAGAGAAACAGGAGTCAGCCTGAGATGCGGAGTAACCAAAGGCTGGAGTCTTTAGACGGGCATGTACTATTGGGAGAGAACTTGTCACAAATGCATTTGAATTCCGTAACCAGTACTTGTGCTCCTGAGTATGAGAACGTGCGTCACTACGAGGAAATACCTGAGTATGAGAACTTGCCTTTTGCTATGGGTGCTGGGAGAAATCTCTGGTTTGAATGTCAGAACTCCAGCAGTGTGGAAGACCAGAGCCCTGGCTTCTATGAGGTTGAGGAGCCTTGTGAAGCTACAAGCAGGCGCTTGAGACTTGGCAGGTAAAATAAAGAGAAAAAGGAAGTTAAACAACTCCATTGCATCTCTGTGAGCTGTAAACATGTTTAGATGATGACTTGAGAGGCTGTACCTCTTTTGTTAAATGTCAGCAGGACAGCTGTTGCTGAGTATCTTTATATGCTTTTGATCTTTTGAAAACTGTTTGCACTTGGTAATGCGTGAAGAGGAAAAATAAGCTAGTTACTTCTCATATACGATAAAGATTTGGGAGACTAACGTATGCACTTTTCCAGATTTAAAGCAAATCAGATACACTCATGTGTTTGTATCCAAGAATGCTTAAATGGGGAGGAATGAAACTTACTGTGGTCTCAGGATGAACTTGAATAAACATCTATAGAGTGTGTAGTTGCTGAGTTTGTAGGGGGAATTAATAATATATTTTTAGATCAGCTAATAGATCTGTGAAAAGCAGACAAGCTTTTGAGTATGCAAATTCTTCATTAGGTCTTGAAAGCTTTTCGGGTATAATGGAAGACACTGCCTCTCCCCGAACGTAATGAGTTTTCTGTATCTCCCTGTGCTCCCAGTAAAGGTAGTAGTAGTGCACAAGTTCTGCATGACTCACGCAGAATATTACCAAAAGACGAGGTTTGGTGACTCTGTGGGTTGCTGTTCTCTTTCGTTGTCTCAGAGGGCAGATTCAAAAAGGGATCAAAATGATTCACAGATATGTCCAAAACAGACGCATAATGGAATAGGCAGGAACAGATCTTTTAATAGCTGTAATACTGTGATTGTGGATGCTGGGAAGAGGAACGGGCCACAAAGAGTGGCCAGGCTCCTATGTTCGCCCTAAGTGACGTTGCTTACTTTGTCTGACAGAATGTGGTAACAGGTGAAGCATTGTTTTGACCCAGTACAGTATAATTTAACTTCTTAACTTCAGCTAATCAGTTGGTATCACAGATCCTCAACATTTATCTCAAACCAGCAATAAGGATTTGAATGAAATATGCAGCCGGTGTACTTCATAGGCCCCAGCAAACTTCTTTACACTGTGGAAAGTATGCGCATATTGACAAGAATAAATGAGTTAGCTTACAGATAGTCACATTTAACTTCATTTTTCACTGAGAGTTACTAAACTTCATTTCATTTTGGATGTGTGTATAGCAAGCACACGCTCCAGAGAATCTGAGACCTGGCCGTTCTTCAGGGGAGTATGTCCTCTTGTATAGGAGGAGGAAAGGATTTTAAGTGGCATCATGTGATAATAGTTGTTTCTAGAGCTGATATTCTCAACATTGTAATGTTTGATGGAAAGTGTGAAGCTTTATCATGGGAAGTAGGATTTCTGCTTATGACCTTGGTATTGGTATATTTATTCATGTGGTTGTTGAGTATTTTTCTTGTTTACAGTAGAGTGTTTCTCGGTTTTGTCTCGGTACAGTTTAAATTCCTGACTGGGTATATGCTTTTTGTTTAAATCTAATCTTGGGGTATCTTTTGGGGTTTTTGACCGCACTCTCGTAGTATTCCTTTGAATTGGTTTACCTAAGAAGAGTGAGACCAAACTTCAGTAAGGGTACATTTTATGTGTTTATGCAATCTGTTTTGGGTTGTGTTGTAGTTCTGGGTCAGGTGAATGTATGTATTTGCTTTAGGAAAAGCAAAGGACTGTTTTGCTGTATGAAGTATGGTAGGCATGAGACTGCAGTTGCTCCTTGAGTGAAATTCTGTAGTTTTCTTACCTGGCTGAGTGTGAGAGATTTATAGTTATTCCCTCTCCACACAAACCTTCCCCAGTACCAATGGTGTGTTAAGGGTTTAAATGATCTCTTGCACCTTGGCACATCTGCAACTATAGCTACTCCCTAAGCTGGATGTTCTTGACATAACTGGGTTTGTGTTGTGCTTTTAAAAGAAAACTACATCATTAGAAAACCATATCCAGACCTCTGTATGTAAGTGTTTATTTTTAAACTAGATTACACAGTCAGAAACTACCTTAGAAACAATTAATGCATGCAGTTACTTCAGTAGATCTCAGGGAACAAAGAAATCCCTGGGAGAAAAAAGGGACACAGCGGGGGGCAGTGGTCTCCTGACCCAGATCAGCTGCCTCTGGAACAGCAGGGAGAGGTAGGTACTCATTTTAGCTCTGCCTTGGGAGGTGTAAGGGTCCTCACCCGGACAGAGCCAGGCAGGCAGGTGCTCCAGTTTTCCAATCTGTTGTTATCTCAAGTCCTTTGAAGCTTTTTTATCAATGTCATCTTACCTTTTCTGCATAGTTCTTTAAGAACCTTTTATCATCTCCTGTGCCAGGTGGAATTATAAAACCGGTTAGAGAAACAGTGCTGATGTTACTGAAATAATTACCGCCCACGTTTTCCCCAGCCTGTCAGAACACGCACTTAGCTGTTTTTCATAGATCATGGCACATGAAATTCCTGTAATGCACTACTAATGGGGATCTCAAAGCAAATTATCTTATAACTAAAGCCAACCTACAAATGAGATTGTTCTTCTGAGAAATTAATAGACCGATTGCCTATACTTCTAGTCATAATAGCACATATGCAGTATACTAAGTCTGAATGCCAGGTTTGCCATTACCAGAGGAGTTCAGTGGTGTCTTTACCGCATGTTACATTTCTTTCTGGAGGAAGAAATAAAATTTTCGTAATGTACCCAGTGCTTAGGTGGTTACTGAGGAATTTCCTCCCAATCCCATCTGGTGAAATCAGTATGCTTTAATGGAGAATGGTAATAGCTTCTGACACTCTTACCCTAACTTCATATGTCGTACTGAATTCAGATTTGTTTTGTTTGCTTGGGCCTTCCCACAGGGATTTAAATGCAAAGGGCGGGCCTGGGTAATGAATGGTGGGTATAAGTTGTCATTTAGCACTTGATTTTTGAGTTATTTGCTGTCAGCCTCCCTTCTACTGAAGGTGGACTTGGCTTTGAAAGGAAGAGAACTGGGGTCCTGATACGGTGTGTGAACCACTGCGGTGGGGCAGGTGCTGCTGATGGGACACTGATGGGATTTGCTTGTGTTAAGTAGTTCAGGGGAATAGTCTCGATAAGGAAAATAATGACAATAACTTGGGAGCAGATAATCCATGTTTTGTTTCCACTATAGAAAAAAGAAGTCTCTTGAAAGGGTTTTTAAGGATTTTTTATTTTGTCCTAGTCTACCTGTTTGACTACCAATTTAAAATGGATAAGGGAAGTGAACGCATTGTTATGAGGACTCTGTAAACAGAGCGAGTAAAGAAAGAGATGCTGTGAGATAGAAAATATACTATTAAATGTAAAAGAAGTTTTAAATATCATTATCCAGTTGTAGATAACAACAGGCAAAACAGCTCTTTGGGTTTGTTCTTTTGAGAAATTAATAGTACAGGCTTGAAAAGTGAGGCGAAAAGTCAGTGCTGCTGGTAACGCCACAATTCATTTTAATGTTGTCAGAGACCAGTGGTTGAAACAGTTCTGTTTTGAAGCAATACTGTTTTTTTTAAAGCCTCCTAATGAAAGAGAAATATTTATGCACTGATTATCCTCATTTTAGTGACAAACCTTTATCCTGAGGAGGACAGCAAAATCTTCCTTAAAACCAAAAGTAAAATTGAGTCTGCGTTTGTCCAATAATCTGAATATGCAAAGGAACAGTGAATGTGCCTTGGGACATCTGTCATGCTGCAGAAAACAGAAACTTCAACTTTTNTAGTGACAAACCTTTATCCTGAGGAGGACAGCAAAATCTTCCTTAAAACCAAAAGTAAAATTGAGTCTGCGTTTGTCCAATAATCTGAATATGCAAAGGAACAGTGAATGTGCCTTGGGACATCTGTCATGCTGCAGAAAACAGAAACTTAAACTTTTCTGGATCTTGTGGGCTTCCTTTTGGTATTTGTGATGTTGATCTAGGCAAGAGAATTGTACTCCAGGTTGAGTGAGTTTGCTCCTTCACCCTTCAGGGAATAGCACACTGTATTTACTGGCTACTTTTGACAGTGTTCCTTCAAGATGTTGCAAATGTACATGACTGCTAATTGATTTTGAAGAAATTTATAGCTGTGTCATTGTATTTCTGGCTAGGATTTTTCTTTGGAAAGGGCTGGGGGCAGGGGAGTGCCACACGACAATAATCCTTTGCGATTTTAGTGTTGGTTTAATTAAACACTGCTTCCTATTTTTCTCACCCCTGCTGATTTAGAATAATCCATTGGTTTTCCAGAAATGAACATCTCAATACAAAAATCTAAGTTTAGTTTTCCGGTCTAATTCTGCTTTGGTGACTGAGTCCCCAGAGGTTAATTAAGTGTCCATGAAAGCCTTCCTGGAATATTGAATTTAGTATTGAAATCTTTGTGGTTAAGCACTTGGCTTTGATACGTATTCCTCTTTGATGTACTGAACTTTGTTATGAGACATGCTTCTGATGAGCAGTATTGCACCAAATAAATGTGGTGATGTTTACGGATTGGCTACATTAGGGAAGAGCTTTTTGCAATTGCAAAATTCCCATTCAAAAACATTTCAACAGAAACACTAAATTTATAAACTACTGCAAGGTCTAAATAGCATTTTAAACCAGTTTTCAACCACTTACGCTGAGATTTGATTGCACGAAATACATTTTAGGTATTGAAAGTGTTATATTTATACATTAAAAAACACATTTTCTTTATACTGAATTTTATTGAAGGATATAATTTCCTGATAAGTAGAGGACAAGTTTGTAGATTTTTTTTTTTTTATTTCATCCTCTTCTTGAAGATCATAATGGTTAGGTTCTGATCTGAAGATGGCAGGTTCCTTTTCATCTATCAGCTCTGCGGTCTTGTTCTGTCTTCCAGCCTTCCCCTGTGCTTCTAGCTGGCTTCTGCCACCCTTAGTCATACATTAAATTCATTCTCTGCAATTGTACCTCAGATTTTAATGGAACAGCTTTGAAAATATGCTATTTAGGTTTCCTATCAGGCTTCATTATCTTTGGTCATGTGTTATCACTGGCTTTCTTTTTGCATCCTGCTTCCTTGAGCCTGCTTTTTTCTTCTTCCCTCGCTACCTTTCTTTCTCATGTACGTGTTACGCAGCTGGTAGGCTTCTGCCAACTCCGAGGGCTTGGCAGTAAAGAGTGAGTCAGATGGCTCAGGTGTCCGCTTCCCGTCCCCCGTGAGACTGAATGCAAAGTCTGTCTGGCAGCCCCAGCTCTGGTGCTCAGGAGCAGGGAACAGACAAAGCAATTCTCAGCTACCGGACATAAGGAATATGCCATCTTGCTGGCTTCTCACATTTTGCTTTTACAGACTATGAAGAAACAAATTCTGTAATGAAGTTAGGGGTGTCTAGTTAGAGTCCAAATCGGTGAGAAATGGAAATATTAGTGAGAAGTGGTACTGTTGCCGGGGAATATCGATATTCTGGTACAAGGACTTTGGGAAGGAATTGGGTGCATGCAGATGGTGGGACCCTCATCCTGGGGCTGTACGCTGCTCTCAGGGCTCCTTCTCTTTCCCAAGGGTTAGTCAAATCACTGTTCTTGGGGCTGGAATTGTTCTATTTCGTAGCGTCGATTTAATTCTTTTATACTACTAGGGTAGCACGTGAAACTACGTGAAAGACTTGCAGTGTATTTTTTTGCTCAGGAAAGCGCATAGGGTGTTTTGGAGTTTTGGTTTTTTCCTTGCAAGAATCGTTATGCAAGTCAGTGTCTCCATGGTCTGCTTTTCCAGTAAGTGAGGGATTTTGCTTTAGGACTAGAATGTTTTTTCGGTCATACAGCTTTATAGTTTAGTCTGCTATACAAATTGAGATAAAATGCATGTATTATAAGAAGATATTCACTCTGGGAAAATACTTGAATCTTCTAAAGAAATCTAGAAGAAGATCTCTTTTTTTAAAAAAAATATCAGAATAAATAGGAACTTTTTTGCTTGAAAAGAATCTTGACACACACGTGTGCAAATGTGTTTGAGATGTGCTGATTTAATCTGTTTTGAGGTTGAAAAAGATTCTGAGGTCCAATGCTCTCCCTCTCCAATGAGGGAGAGAAAGGAGTTGGAGAACTGCATTTTTCCAGTACCAAGTCCATTTTTCTAGTGTACAATCCAGACTTGAAAAGGTTTGAAAGGTCTTACGAAATGAAAACAATTGTGAAGTTTGTAATGAAAGATAATTTTTGTCTTTTTGGTATTTCTTTCATCCCTCTTTTCAAGGGCTCCCTGTTGATTTTGGTAAAAGAAAGAGGTGGGTGAAGCAGGTTGATGTGGACACAGGACATAGGGAAACTTTTGACAGAGGTGCAAGTGCAATAATGAAAGACTTCTTATTTATCAGATGGTGTTACAAGTGCTACATAAAAATAGATGTGGTTTAAGGTCTTAATATTATCTTGTTGCCAACAGTAGTTGGGGCTGAGTGTGTTTGTATGAGAAGGGTGCAAGCTGACAGTGGCGGCGATGAGGCAGGCACTGCTGGGGTGCACTGCCCGGCTGCTGTGCTAATCCCACTGCCGGTCTCCAAAAGGTTTGGTGGTTACTTTTGTCACAGTTTTGTGCAGCCTAGAAAATGGCATTACGCGAACCTTGGAGCACATGCAGTACGTAGGCATTAAAAGAGCCATTTTGAAGGTAAACTGCGGTACCCTTTCTTTCTCACCGAAGAAGTGCTCACCACAGATGGCAAAAATGTCCTAACTGTGCTGTTCCCATCGATCCCCCTGGTACATACAATACAAGGATGTCCTCGTCCTTCCTCCCGGTGACGTCGCCTCAGCTCAGCGTGTAGGCTCTTGCCTTCAGCCAAAGAGCGGCTTAGTGTGGTGTGGGGGAGCCTGAAGTGAGCAAAACAGTGCATGAAAACCCTGGGTCCTTTAGCCTGTGTCCTAACTCCCCTGTTTATGGATAACAGGAACTCGAGTGTCACGCACTTTCATGAATTAATCTCCAACACTTTATCTTTTTCTTTCCTCTTTTATTCCATGTTTGTTTTTTTTCCTAATTTCGGCGTTCTTCTTATGTATTTCCTTTTCCTTAAGATGGGGGAAGCTAAGTTAACATTGCATGTTTGTCACTGAATGTTGTTTCTCCCCCGCCTCCAACACGCGTGCTCTGGCTCCAGTTGCCAACTGTGGTATAGATTGCAGGTTAACAAAATGTAGCTCCAGAGAGTATCTCAGATGTAGAACGGAGAGTCAAATGTGACATGAGAATTGATGAAAGACCCATTTATATGCTCAACAACAGCCTTTTCCTGTGGGTTATTTTCAGCGTTGGCTCAGGAAATGTGCTTGCGAAGCTCCGTACTACTCTGGTTTGTATGGCGATATTTTAACTGCAGCAAGGTCTCATGTAATCGCTTATGTAAAACAGTAAGATTTTTTGGGGCATAAAATAAACGTTGGGAAAGCAAGTACTAAAAATATTAACTTTGTTTTTTATTTAAAAACCGAGAGGGTTAGTAATCTGCCTCCTTTACTGAAAATTTATATTTGATCCAGTTAAAGACTTACAAAACTGTGCAGCTATGTTGTTTCACTGCACTAGACAGAATTTAGGTTGAGGAATGCAGGTTTTATTTTAGATGCTAGAATCCAAGAAGTTTCTTTTAAAAATACTAAGTTTACACAAGTTTTAATTTTCGCTAAAATATCTTTGTGCTTATGAAAAACTGCTCTACTCAAGCAGAACTGGACTACAAAAATATCTTAAGATGCGTGTAAATAAATAAAATGAGGTTTTATCAAAACTGCTATTTTGGTAGCTACAACCTGAACCTTATGGCTCAGTGATTTCAACTGCGCAGAGTTCAGTTGATTTTTCTGTTTGGTTTGGTTTGTTTTTTTCCCCCAGTGGTGTTCCTGGAGGTCAGATGTTCTGCACTGATTTTGAGATGAGCTGAGTAGTTTAGAACAAGTATCTAAATCCCATTCTTCTTCTAATCTGTGCAAAAGATTAGAGGAAGAGAGAGCACAAGTCCAATCTTGCAAAACAGCTCAGTTATTCTTTACAGCTAGTGAGTGTTGGTTTCAACAAAACTATTTCAATCTCTGGTTTTTTTGACAGACTACACAGGAAGCTGCATCAACTCCTGGTGTGCAGACAGTCCTGTGTTTAAGGGTTAAGTCACTCTGTGTTTATTTTAAATCTAAATGACTACCTTCTGAGTACTCTGCTACTTAGCTTTCTTTTGTCATCTTCTAGGTATCTGACATGTAAAAAACCCAGTGCAATAGATTGTGCGTTATTTCTAAATTGAACGAGCAACTTTTTGAAGAGAGGTATTACAGCCCTGATTTCAGGGATAAAGACACCAAAAAAAGGCACAAAAATAATCAACAGTCAATACAGAAGATATTTAGGACCTTGCGTTAACTTTGGTTTTAGTGGAGCTGAAGTAGTTCAACATTGGAATGTCATGGTAGCTCTGGCAAGGTAAAGTCAATTTTCTTTGAAATGGATATTAATAGATTTGGTACTCACCTGGTCTGTCTTTTCCCATTCCTATTTGATGCGTTTGATTTGAGATTTTTGTCACATTTTTATTATAGTTTTCTAAAAGTCTCTTCAGAGTGTGCTGGAGTTGTGTTGGTGTTTTTTCTTTTTTTATGTGACTGGAAAATAAAGCGTTATTTTTCTTCTAATTCTGCTGTCCTTTCCCAATAAATGTTTTCCCACTAGGGTCTATTTTGTGAATTGAGGGAAGTTGGAATAGCAGGTCCTGATTGTAAACGAGCGCCGTGTTTTGGTGGTCCTGTTTTATATTGTTTATCACTTCCATGCTAGGAGTTTTTTTCCAAAGATCTTGGCTGTGAGCATCATTGATGTGCAGCTCTCCCTATGAAATGAGAATTAATGATAATGGAAGGCAAAACACTGTAAATTCTGCAAAGACTTCCCGCTTTACCTACCCTGGGAGGCAGGTAATCCCTCGCAGCTTTGGGTGGAAGTGGGAAGAACTGATGCAGCAACTCCTTCCCCTGTACACGTCTCCAGGCGAAGGTTTGAATCCCTGGGTTTTCCCTCAGTGTCTGACTTTCCAGTACCAATGCTCAAGACTGTCCCCTTGTATTCTCTTGGATTATATTCTGCTATGTTTGCATAATCTCCTTTTGCCACTTTTGCTGGGGCCGCCTCAGCGGAGGCAGAACAATGCGACTGTCTCTCCTGCTTGTCACGATGGCAGCTGTGCCATGCTGCCGGGGAGCTGGAATGGCCCACTGCGGGGACCAGTTGTCTTGAAGACTCTTAAAACTGAGATATCTCTTCTTTTTTTTGTGTGGGTTCTTTTTGGTGTGTTTTTTTTTAAGTGTGGCTTTTCTATGGTGAGTGTGGAAACATCTGAAGCATGCGTGTGTGTTTACGTTGAACTTTTCAAGGGATTGAGGAATTGTCAACAACTGGTCTTGCTGAAGATCGCTCGTGCGAGCATGGGAGGCCGCCTGCGGCGAGAGCGGTCCTTGGGCGCCTCTGGCCGCGGGAGCTTGAGTTTTCAAATCGCAGCTAAATATGGAGATAATCTGAGAGCTGTTTGCACTTTTTTTAAACCCTGCTTTTTAAAGTCGTGCAACGAAGTACGCACACAGCTGTACTGATCATAGTATGCCTGAAGTAGGGTGACTGACAGAATGAATCACTTTTAAAAGGTACAAAATCAAGTGTGAAACACAGATGACAAATGCCTGCCTCATTTTTTGCTTGGAATGCAAGTCAGATTCATTTTTTTCTTCTTGTTGAGGAAAGAAGTAAGTGCTGTCTTGGCCTGAGGATAACAAATTCTAAACTAAATGCTGCTGGCTGCAAATGCTGGGATAACTTGGTTCCAGCAAGTCAGGTGTTGCAGTCTGCAACACGCTCAGCCAAGTACAGAAGGAGCTGCCAGTGGCGTGATCTAACAGGCTAAATGTGGTGGCAGTTCTCGGCAGTGTTTGTGGTATCCTCCTTGCCCAGAAAACCCAGGTGTGAGCAGGGAGCGCCAGAGGTAAAGACTGGGACAAAGAGAATAGTTCTTGGCGTTTCTCTTGGCAGGAGCAAACTGCCGGCGTTCCCACCCGGCCACTCTCTGCAGCCAGCCCTTTGCCTGGGAGGCAGCAGATAGCTTTCGAAGTACAGGCAGCTCTGAACCAAAATCCATTTTAAATAGCTTATCTTGAGCTTCTCTTTTGACAGTGTATCACAATCATCAAGGGTCCTGACTTCCTTTAATACATAGATGCTTATATACACTATATATGATATTGCTTAAAATAATTCTGTTTGAATTCTTGAAGTCTTTAAATTGCAATTTGAGAGAGTGACCTGATGTGCACAAATCCATTTTCAGTTGGAGTTGCTCAGCTGTACACGAGTTGTTTCTGTTTTCTAGCTGTGATTCTTGAGCAGTGTTTATGTTTGTAATTGTATCCTTAAAGTTCCTTAACCAGCCCAGAGAGAATATAGAACAACAGTTACAGGTGAGGCAAATAATCATGGATTCATTGGTGTAGTTTGTTTGCCTCTTGTGGTGCTTTTTGGTTTTTTAAGATGGTTGTAGAGGTCTGTGTCGTTCCTTAGCCATGTCACCTATGGAAGGATAGCTCGCAAAAGGAACTAATGAATCTCACAGGCATAATCTGTTCAGGTTGTCTTTAAAAACATAAATAAAAGGGAGATCAAGATTAACTGGTTGTCATGTTCCTTAGCATTAGACCAGTGAAACTCCTAATCTGTTGCCTTTTTTGTTGTTATTAGTCCTAATAATATGAAGAACTTACTAAAATCATTGGGTCATCATTGCGGAAGAACGAATGACTAACTTTAACGCTATCGTGTAAAATCCTGTTTGAGAGGACACCTTGCTATCTCACTCTCTCGCTGTGAAAAAGCACCATTTTTGGCAGAGAAGCTGAAGCCCAAGCAGCTTGGCTGCAATAAGGCAACCGGCACCCCGTGCTGGCAGCCAAGCCATCACTGCGAGAGCCGCAGCGGTATTCACCAGCCTTTCTCACACTGTCCACTGCACCTAGAGAGGAGAGTTGTCATCTCAGTTTCAGCTCTTTCCATCTGTGCATCTGGCATTACACCAGAGAGGTGACGGATGCTGTAAGAATAACTCGGATAAGTAAGCCACCTGGTCCAGGCTGCATTTCAACCTCGTTTACTGCTTAATGATCCGGTATGCCTGAAGGAGAAATGAAAAACAGGGGGACATAAGACGATGAGGGAGGGAATTTTTTAGCTATAATGGTAGACAGTCACCATTGTTCAGAGAATCTGAAGTTTAAATGATGAGGTGAATATGATGGGTTAGGGTCCGGGTGTATCTGGAGTAGTTAGGAAGTTTGTCTTAGTGCTTTCCAGACCAGTTTGCAAAAGGAAACTTGATGATATTGGCTTCTTCAGGATGGTTGTGGAGCTGAGGTGTTGCAGCAAAATGTAACTCATCCAAAAAGTACATTAATTGATGCCTTTATTAATTTTGCTGATCAATAATCCTGTCATGTATGTTCTTGAAACTTCCGTAGGAGCTCACTAGTGATCTTGTTTAGTATTCTTTATCATCTTTGTGCTTTGCCAAGTATGCTTGCTTTCTAGAACTGATTTCCTTTTTTCCAAAAACCTGCAGTAAATAAATATTAAAGACATTGAACTGTCTGAAATAAAAAGTATTAAATTAAAGCAAAAGAAAGTTCACTAAACAAAATCAAGCAATTATTAACCAAGCAATAACTTTACTTTTGCTTTGGCTTTCCAAAAGCATCTTCTGTTGTCTTGAGCACCCAAATCAGATAATGGCTTCTTAAATTGTTTCAGGATCTTAACTTGATTTCTGTATTTACAGCTCTTCTTTATAAGTCAAAAGAGAGATTCTGAATTTAGATAGGACTTAATAGAAAAGATGCCACAGAACTTTTTTTTCTTTTCTTTTCTTTCTTTTCGTCTTTTAAGTCTTTCATCCTTGGCCTTTCCCAGAAGAGTACAGCTAGGATCCATTGAGGGAATCGGTCAGTGAGGCTTGCCGCCTTAGCTACTGCTATTACAAGTACAAGACGCTATGAAAAAGTGTAACAGCCTTATCAGCTATTACCTCCACAGAGAGCCAATGTGCTTTTAGGTCATTAAAAAAACCCAAAGACTGAACATGCCTTAATATTGAAATTGATTGCAGGGACTGGTGATATTAAAAACTGGAAATGGATGAACAGCAATAGTAATTGTTGCCTCTCTGGAGGAAAGTGAGAGGCAAGCAGCTGTGAAAGGATTGTGAAATGCTGCAGCAATGCAAAAGGGATTTGAGATGAAATGTTATAGTAGAGTATGCTTAGTGACTCTCTGAAGATTGGGGGTGTATTTTTTAGTTGAGTAGTAACTTCAGTTTGTGTAATTTTGCCTGCGTGTTGAAGACTTTCTTTAAAAATACACAAACAAACAAAACCACCCACAAAAACACACAATGAAGTACTGGAGGAAGAGACAGAAGGAGGATAAAGATGCTGGGACACTCCTACAAAAAGCAGAGTAGAACGGACACTCCTTTTAAAATAATGAAAGAATGAGAAAAGAAGAATTTAGCGGAGTGTTGTGTGCAAGATTCTGTTCATTCAGCATTCCTGCATATTTTTGATTACTTACTGGAAGGAGAAAAAACATCTAAAAATAATGAAGATCGCAAGAAAATGTGTGTAAAGCAGCAGTGTGGATGAATCTATTTTAACAAATACTCGGGAGCTGTGAAAACTTGCTTTTTTGTAATTATGGTGATGGTAACACTTGAAGTAATTCCAAAATACTATAAAATACTTAATGTAGGGGCATTCCGTGGCAGAGAATCTCCGAATCATCTCAGTCAAGCTTAAAATACTAATTGCCTTCTAAATTAATTTGGAACTGAGGCTGAAATGTTAATTGTTACTTCAGGCTATAGTGTCCTATGCAGTGTTTAAATCAACAGTGCCTGAAAGTGAAGCCTCAGGCTTATTTGAAGCTTCTGTTATAATACAAATAAGATAGTCTGAACTAGTCTTGGTCATCTTTTGAAGACAAGTTTTTATGCTGATGAGGATTTATTTTTCTGGCCGTAATAGCTTGATGGCAGTTCTTAAGTTTTGACAGTATGTCTTGCTGTATGCCCGACTAGGACTGGCATGTTTTGTTTCGTTAATATTTTACTATCGCATCAGGAAAATACAGCACAATGTATATGCTCCATCCCATAAACTGCTCATTCCAAGGCAAACTAACAACCCCTTCATTTTATGTGCCAAATAAAAAAGCCCCACATCTATATTTAGGTAACTCGCTCACAAGATACAGCAAGATAGTCTTACTCAGTGGGCAGCATGGTGAGTTGGCAGTGGTGGTGCTTCACATGACTGATAATGCAGAAGTTTCTCTTGGTAGCGCTGTGGGTAGGACAAAGAATCGTGATGAAGAGGGAACAAGATAGAGATAGTTCAGCACAGTATCCTCTGTCAGAAGAGCTGCTTAAAAATAACCACTACTGCATGCCTGTGGTATTTTGGAAAAGGGGAGTTCATATGTGGTAGAAAAGATTCTGTTTATTTAAAGATTTACTACTATTTCAAAATTCATTTAAAGGCTGCAAGGGATTTCACTTCGTCCAGAGATAACTTCAAGAGAACTATATACACTCTTACGTTATAGATGACTTCAGATGTAAAAGTACAGAAAGAGTAATCAGTAAATACAAAAAACTGCTTTCTGTTTTGACGGAAAGGCCACAGTATTTAGATGAAAGGTTAAGGTATAAGGTACAAGGAGAGTCACGTGTTCCCCAGCACATGGCTGATAAAGGCAGATCAACACAGCAACTTTGTCACCCTCTGCTCTGAAGAAGAGGACACGACTGCAGATACCATCAGGAGTGCATCCACCTATGATTACAGTATCGCATCCCATCTCTGAACTGGCAGCTTGTTTGATTCTGGGAAAGGGCTGGGTGTGAGCTGACTTTTGATCGTAAATCATCTAATACTCCACTGTGGTTTTTCTTTAAAAAACAAAGAAAAAAGAAAAAAAAATAAAAACCCCCTCAATTAAATGTATCAGGCGGAAGACCCCGAGGGCTGTTAGGCTGTGAGCTGAGCAAATACAGGACAAAGACGCATAGGGATTACTCTGAGGTGCTTTGACTGGTGGGGCAGATACTGTAGGCAGGATTTGGTAGGTGGTTCTCTCAGCTCTCAAGGTTTCTTTTACATGAATAGTAGGTGCGTACACACTACAAAGGCAAGAAAAGGAGCTTACTGCTTAAAAGTTGTGATTCACAGGAGGAAAAAAAGAAACATATACGGTGAGTGGCTCTCATTTGTGGACACTTACTGGACATCCTAAATCATCAGTAGTTAATTATTAAAAATTTTTAGTTGATTTTTACTAAAACTTTCTAGTTAGATAAGCCAATTAATCTTTCATTTAGAGAATTCTTCACCAGCACACGCCACCTAGTTTGATCTTCATCCTTCAGTGGTCACGGGATTATGTTTGCACAAGCAGAATGCAGCCTCACCTAGAAACATGCTTGTTTCTGACTTCAAAAGGGGTAAGTTTTCTAAAACTTTTAGGTGTTGGCACAGTTGCCCTGAAAAGTTTAAATGGAAAATGATAGCAAACTCTGGGAGTGGGCATCCCATAGAATGTGCTTAGGCAAAAGAACTGTGATTTCACAACTGTGAAAATAATGTTTTCGTGAAGGGAAGAAATCTTCATTAAAGGAAATTAAAGCAGCAATTAAAACAAATGTTAAGGATAGGGAAAGGGGCAATAAAATGTCCATTAAGAAAAGTAAAATTTAATGAATAAGGGACTAAAGAGTGAATTCCAGTGTGGTTAGAGATAAAGCGCTTAATACATTTTGCAATGGGGGGAAAAAAAATCCCGGATCAGATGCAGATTCAATGACAGATGTGAATGGTAAAACTGTGAATAATATAGTAAAGGAAGGAATAGCAGTAGTTATTTCTGTTGGCAGGTTTTGACCAAAGCAAGGGGATATGTCTACCTCATGTAATGCTACAGATGTAATAAAGATGTTTGTCATCTATAAAATAAAAGGATATGAGATGGCATCTGCTAAAATAAACATTCTCAGGCCAACAGGTCATTTGACTATAAACTAAGACTAGACAAGGAGTCTTCTGAACTGCTGAAGTTAACAAGCAACTGCAGAAGTCTTTGCATCCTGCTAGTGCTGTTCCAGTGGAACTTCCAGTGAAAAGCCGCTTTTTTTCCTTCCTGAAGCTCATGGAGGCTCCGTGGAACCGTCCCTGGCATACTCCAAGCACTGTCACCCTCAGCTCTCATCTCCCTGGTGGGCGCTCTCTTTCTGTGAGAACCTGCTAATTTCCAAACCAAAATAACTGGATGTCTTTCTGCAACCTGGGTGCTAACGTCTTGACTCAGGATCTTGTTTGAACTTGGTCATGAGCTTGAAGTTGCCTTTCCCCCCGCCCCCATTCGGTTCTGGGAGACAGTAATTGCTGGGGTGTTTCCTGAGTCCTTCCTGTGTTGTCTTAATAGAACCAAGCTATTTTAATCTTTTCTATATCTTCATGGATGACCAAAGTCTGTCTGCGGGCCAGCTTATCTTGTCTTAATCTCTAAATATATTTCTATTTGTGATCAGCCTTTGTGTGTTGTTTTGTTGGTTTTTTTTTTTTTTTAACTCTGCCTTAAGTGTTGAACAGTCAACACCTTGCTGTGGCTGCCGGAGCATCCTCACACTGCTAGTATTCCTTACTTCTGCTATTCATGTTACTGGCAGCCACCTCCCACGGGATCCATGCTGACAGGTTTTCTCTCTGGTAACTATCGTGTTTGGAGGTGGTGAGTCTGAAGAATTGCCCTCTGTCCCTACTTTCTTGTGATTCAGAGTTGGGAAAACAGATCAGTCATGACCATCCCTTGCACAGAGAAGCAGAGCGCAGCTATGTGGGAGAAGTGTGTAGCCCTGACATGTGTTGGCCGCACAAAATCAGGTGTTGATCAGGACAGTGAACTCTCTGCTGGCTGTAACAACTCAGGGATGGGAGTTTCTGGATTTGCTTTTTGTTTTGTAGGGTAGCTGATCACTTTTGGCTCGTAACGCAATAAGCCTCTGGCATCCCAGCATCATTTTGCAGGCCTCAAACGCAGATTGTGGGAATTTAGACACAGCTTTAGTGTAATTGGCAATTATCAGATGCTTTTAAGGATTAAAAGTAGGAACCCAGGGATCTGCTGTGTTTCTAGGTAACTTTACCAAAACTCCAGGTTCGGTTTCCTCTAGTCACTGTTTTCTTCTTTATCTTTCCCTACCCGCATTTTTTATTTTCTTCTAGAATTGCATTTCTTGAATCTCTACTGAAGTTGTCAAGGCTAGTTAGAGGAAGAAGGCTGTGTGCCTGTCTCATGCAATTTCTGTATTGCAAATACGGCTGAAGCTAATGAAAAGAGACCTCTATAATCATTGTACAGCAGCAGAACAAGGTTGTATTTTATAGGCTTGACAGCTACCTGGAAGGTGTGTATCTCTAGGGGACGTGAGTTTTCAATCACAAAAGATTCTGCTTTCTTGTTTTTAAGAAGAATTATTGAACAGAACGGTTATAATGTTGCCATCTCTGATGCGTTTGTTTAGCATATGCATTGAGAAACAACCCTGTATATATACATGCATCTAAAATTTCAGACAGAAAGCTCCAGTCTGAGTACTACATGTGGAACAAGTCCTGATGCTATGAGGTAGAGGAGAACAAAACGGCTATGATCTTTATTTATTCTTCTGACTCACAGTACAAGTGTTGCACTATACGTGCACATAGCAATAAGGGAATAGATTTCTCAAACTTTGCTGTCAGGCAAGCTCCGATGGACAAGAATAACATAAATACTCCAAAGCTACCGTGGCTTTTGCTTGCTGTCAGCGAGCATTGCATCAATACCAGCATAGATAAAACATCACAGAGTTATGAGTCCACTGTGGAAAAGCCTGTCGCTGTCGTCAGTGTCTTCAGATTGCCCACTACTGTTTTCAGTGTTTCTGCTACCAAGTAGACCATTTATTGTGGGGTAAAACAGAAAGCTCGTTACATAAATAAAGTATGGCATGTTTACCAACTATACATATTTTAATTTTAGGTCCTTAGAACAACACCATGATCATCCTAACGTGGTAATGGGAGATCTTCAGTCAGATGAAGAAGATATCATGAACAGTTCTGATGAAGATGATGACACAAATTCTGATTCCAGCAAAGGCGAGCCTGATCCTCAAGAAGATAAACAGGTATCATTCTTATTGTTTAGTAGGGTTTTTTCTAAATTTTAATTTAATACTTGTACGTTCACCTGATACTAAGAGGTCAAGTTTAGAAATACCCCACTAGAAAGTGTGTGTTGCCTGGTATACTTGTTCTTAATCTTTCACTGAGTCGTGGAGCTGTAAACCTGCCTACCGTACCCCTCTAGTAGAGCTACATGCAGAGATATATGTTTAGAGATCTCAAGTGTTGAGACTTGTAAATAACCTTTTAATGAGGCTGTCTACCTCTCAGAAATCCTGGAGTGCACAATGTCTCTTGTGCACTGAACATTCAAAATCAGCCTTTGATTTGTCAGCCTTGGTGAAGCCCAAGGAGAGGTGGCAGGTGAAGGTTGCAAGGTCTGAGAAGGTCCTTTGGAGAAATGCCTCAGAAGCTGCAGTTTTGCCTGGGTGGTCCTATTTTGGGGGTCTAGACCATGCAGCAAAGGCTGTCTCCCAGTAACCATTTCTGTGCAGACAGCTTTCTTGCGTTTGTAGGTTCTACATACTAACCTGCCAAATCACTGCTTGGTGCCCAGGGGACTGATGACTGAACCGCTTTTTAGTTCTGTCTTTTCAATAGCATGAAACACAAAGGGCTCAACCTGCCTTTCAGCATTTAAGTGCCTTAATTCACTCCTTTGGTGCTGAAGAGAGACTGTTGGTGTGTGCATGAGAGACCTGTCATTGCACCACTGTGGCCCTTGGAGGAGTCTAAGGCACACTTGACTGTTGTGGTTGAAGTCTGACCTTCTGCTAGCTCCTGCGAGTGCCAGTTTGGAATGATTTCCCCTATTTTAACCTTATTTCTTCTTCAAATGAGGATCAGGAAGATAGTGCTAACTACTCAGAATGAAATGAAGTTCTGGAGACAGCCCTCTCCTTGGGGATACCGGCTTTCTTACTTCTCAGTCCTGGACGCCCTGACACCAGCCTGCCCATAGACCAGTCCCTCTCCTCAGCATCAGGCCTGGCAGCTCTGTTTCGTTTGATAGTAGTTGTATTTGCTTCCTTTCCTTAAATATGAATAGTAATTAAAAAAAAAAAAAGGCAATGGGACTTTTTAGTGCTGGAAGAGAAGATTTGATGGTGATGTGTCAGACCTGAATGTCATTTAACCAGATCTTTTGAGAGGAATAAACTGAGGGAGGGAAAAGCTTGTTCCTGTGAAACTAAGCAGGAGTGTACCTGTATAGACGCTAACTTACCTTGCGTGCCTCTAGAAATGCCCTCAACCTTTCACAACGGAGTTTTACAGAAAAGCGCCCCCGTTACGCAGCTTCTTGGGTAGGTGTCACAGAGTAACTCAGCGCTTGCAGTGCAGCATCTGCTCGATGGCTTGCTTCAGCCGCCCACGGCACGTGCAGCCGGCAGCTGGGGATTAACAACCAACTTCCTAACAGGGAGAGCAGCTGCAGGGGAGAATGAAGCAGTCTCTGCGTCGGTCATCAGCTGGGCTTGTTTTTATTTTTCCTTACCACAAGCATCTGGCTGTTTTGATGCTTTTTATCGGTTAGAGGAGTTACAAGGTTCCTTCCCAGTACCGTGCCTGAGAGCCCACTTTGTATCTCTTCGATTCTCCCATTAGAGACGCCCTTAGGCCCAGAGCATCTTTGGCTGAGCACATGCAAAGTGGCCTATTCAGTGCCAGCTGGTATATGAAAAGTCTTTCAAATGGGGTTGAAAACAGACTGTGATATCTCATGTTGTAATTGTTTAGCGGTAGCATTTTGTTCTCAAAATACTAATTTTCATCTCGTTTGCAACTGTCACATCTACAGTGATGGCAGATACCTTGCTCTGCATAATTGAGCTACTTGTGAATTCAGTCATGTAGGGAGCGTGTCAGCTGTGCTTTCTAAAAAGGGATGGAAGCCTGAGGATGGATGTTACAATCTCGCCTGAATCCCATTGACCCTCACAGGGTACATCTAAGTGTTTTTTTGGAAATAAGTTTAATTTTAGAAGTAAAATCCCAGCTCTGTGTGAACATGTCTGTGTAGTACAGACATAAATAATTTAGATTTATTATTTTGAATATAACAAAATCATTGAAACCAACTTAATATCATCAGTTCCACGGTCTGATTTCTAGCTCATGATACTTGTTTATAGGTTTGGCGAAGACCTAAAACTCCAGATGAATCTTGCAACATTAGTGCTTATGAACCAAAGGTTCATATATGCAATGCCACCAATATCTGCTTTTCTAGATAAACTGTTCAATGCCTATATTACGCTACCATACTCAATACAGTCTCCCCAGGACTTCCATTGCACTTGTGTTGTATATCCTGTGATGTTTTAGAGCTCCTCATCCACGCTTTTTCTTTGCAGCCCACTGAAATGAAAGACTGAATATCTAATAGATGCAGTGACAGCTGGCAAAAGAGAAGCATATGGCAAACGATGAGAGATGTTATGGAGAAAGGTGTTTTATCTGAGGGAAATTATACACGGGAGTTACACTGTGTAGAAAACGTATTTGCATCCTGACACCCATTCCCTTTTGCTTTGCTATACCCGTTCCTTCCAATCTGATGTTGAAAAGTAGCATTGATTTTTTTGGAAGCCAAATGCATGCACATAAAATACATTGTCATCTCCACAGTGTTTCAGGTAGATGACAAGGCTCACACTTCTACAGCTTTGCAGTATGGTTGCTGTATTTTTCATCAACTCCTTTAGTAGGTGGTCAGAAGCTGACTTTTGCCTTCAGTGTGATATTGTTCTCCTTTCATCATCTTTTCCAGTAAAGAAAATGTGTATTTCTTTTAAGATCAAATAAGAAATATTACCTGTATCATTACGGGCTTCGGTGCTTCTTGGAATAAATAAATAGAAAGGCTGATAGTGTTATAAAAACTACTGTTAGCTAATAATGTTTCCAGTTACAAGCTAAATTGATTTTCTCACAGATCCTAAAAAGCCGGAAGATTTCAAAGCAGTATAAAATGTTTTTATTAGAAATAACTATTGAATAATTACATTGGATTTGAGGAACTACTAGCCAGAACTGATCTTATAACAGTTTTAGTAAGTGCATAGTATAACATATAATTTTATTTGCAGAGTAAGGCAACTGGAAAGAAAACAAAGGTTTACCATATTGCCAAGGAGATCATGAGCTCAGAGAAAGTGTAAGTGTCGATGCTAAACTGAACAGCTACTCAGTTTATTTTAACTGGGCAATTAAAATGTAACTGTTTGCTTTTTCTTGTTTTTCTGATAGGTTTGTGGATGTGCTAAAGCTCTTACACATTGTAAGTACCCCCAAAAAACAAGTTTCCTCTTCTGTTTGTTTAATCTGTTACACTTCTATGTTTAGACTTCATTGTAGTGAATGCGACTTCTTTCTGCTGTGTCTATGTATTCAAAATATAAAAATTAATCTAATTAAGCAGAATTTAAAGTTTCAGATTGTGTATAACGGATGCATATTTTGGTGGTTCCTTCTGCATCTCCTTAATTAATGTATGCAGTCTTCCAGCTGAGTGGGGTTATTGCTTGAATATTGGCAATGGAATATGTAGCCATTTATGTTAATCAGCATCGTATTTATAAGCCAGCTTGTACCATAGCAACCAAAATAAAATCTTCGGTTAGAATAACTTTTAAAGGGGGGGGGGGGCAGCAAAAAATTACCTTTAGAAATGGTACATAAAAATACACATTCTTTAGGTAGTTTAACTAATTGGCTAATGCATCCATCACCATGGCAGCATTTTTTTTTGTGCTGCAATTCTTTGACAGATGCTTGCTTGCTGATGACAGCTGTGATTGTAGTAAGTGTGATGTGTTGTCCACAGCAAGGGTTAAGTATTTAATCCATGCTTATGCAGACCAGTCATCTGTTAAACATGCTGTGTTGAAGGTGATAATAGTAAGTTAATGAAGAATTTAGCTTTCGCTGGCTCCTTTTTACATGTTTTCTCTCAACTTCTAAGTGATATGTGTTTGTACCATTTTGTCACTCTTATTAAGTGCAAGCACAGTGATTTTTTTTTTCCTGGGGCAACAGAAGTGGTTCTATTGCAAACAGATGCGTTGGTCTATCTCGGTCTCTTGAGAAGCGTGTTCTCTGAAACTGGGAACAAAGGCTCTTACAGATGGATGCATATAGTCCTGTAATATGGAGATCTTGCAGGAAACAAAAAACTTACCGCACCACTTACTGATTCCTCGTTTGCCTTCCATTTTAGTAATTGATTTTCTTGTTCTGTTGAAGCTTGGTTTTTAAAAGCTGGGTGAGGCAGTTGCGGCCAATGTATAATTTATATGCAATGTGGTTTCTAGTACAGAACTTGAGCTTCAATACTGGTTAAAGGAAGAGAATTGTCCTAATGAGCACAGACAAGTTTTAAGCTATATGATTTTTAATTACCGCTTTTTCAGGCATATAATTTATTTCTTAAAGGTGTACCAGTNTCCTGTAATATGGAGATCTTGCAGGAAACAAAAAACTTACCGCACCACTTACTGATTCCTCGTTTGCCTTCCATTTTAGTAATTGATTTTCTTGTTCTGTTGAAGCTTGGTTTTTAAAAGCTGGGTGAGGCAGTTGCGGCCAATGTATAATTTATATGCAATGTGGTTTCTAGTACAGAACTTGAGCTTCAATACTGGTTAAAGGAAGAGAATTGTCCTAATGAGCACAGACAAGTTTTAAGCTATATGATTTTTAATTACCGCTTTGTCAGGCATATAATTTATTTCTTAAAGGTGTACCAGGTCTTCAGGTAACATGTGCAGTACTGGAAGGAAGGGCCATCGGTGAGGAGGATGCAGGCAAGCAGAGGAAGAATGTGGGAGAGGGAAAATAGCAGGGAGTTTGGGAAGTTTCTGGGATAAACTTAAGGTTGTTTGTGCGCTCTTAACGTGCAATGCTGTAGGATGTGTGTTGCTTTGTTTTAATGGATAACTCACAGCTCTATTCATGACAGTATGCTAGTTTCTAGCTGCCAAATACAAACCACTAGAACTGTTTTTGTTGGCTAGCAATAACAATCGACATGTATTCAGCCTGGTCTAACAGAGAGGATGCTAGGTTCGGAGCTGAGGAAACACTTTGTCCTCAGCTGGTCCGTTGGCCTGCAGCGTGAACCTTGGTGAGTGTCCTTGTCAGGCTGGGCACCAGTTTTGAAGCTTTGTGTGTGTGCATTCCTCATTAAATAAAAATTACCATATCTGATAATGGTTGCAGGAACACGTTATTTTATTGCCATAGAGTGGTATGCCTGAGGATTTGCATATGTTCATCACAGACGTTATTAAATCTGTATTTCTTATGGATAATATTTAAACGTTGATAAAACTATCCTTTTGATTTCACGTGCAGTGACCGACTTTGGCTTACTAGTTTCAGTGTCAGGGTTACTAACTCCAGTGAAGCAACCTCTAACAGATTTCTCTAGATAAAACTTAGGTTCTTCCCAGGATGGGCTGTTTTTACCCGTAGTAAAGATTTGGCTGGTCAGGTGAGGCTCCATTACACCTTCTGAACCCTCTATTAGTGGTTTTCCAAAGAGTAAATACTTGAAATTTAGTGACTAATTCCATTAGTGATGATATAAATTAACAGTGTTCTCCTCAGTCTGTCTTACCAATGCGAGTTAGTGCAGCTCATGGCTCTAAGTACAGCCAGGGAGTTGGGCTGTTGATGTAGGAAAAAGGGTTGCTACTGCTTAGAGCTTTTGAAGCTGAGTCTAAAGCAGTTGAGAAGGTGGGAATGTGCCTGCAAACTGTTTACAAGTACTACTGAATAGGGTTTTTTAGCATTTTTTGCACACTGGCACTCTTAATTGTACTCAGTGAATGGGGTTGCTTGAGGGAGAAATCAAACATTAGATGTAATGTTGAATTCTCTGTATTTCTGTTAACTATTGTAGTGCTCTTTTAGAGGACAAGATTCTAGTAAAATGCTGTTAGAAACTCCTGAAAACAAAGAGGCTTAATTCAAACCGGCTCATCTGTGAGATGGTTCGTGTATGGCTTTGGGAGGGTAAACAAAGGTTGAGAAGATGCAAGAGCTATTTCTTCCCTAAGGGCAGTTATAGGAAAAAAAGGAACCATGAATTGGGTGTGAAACATAGGAAATGTAAGAGAAACAAGTAAGCTTGTCACTGCTGTCGGAGGTGCTCTGTGCCCAAAAAACATCTGATGTTCCTGGAAAAGGAGTAAGGTAGGATCGTGCCATGGGTACTTCCTTGTTGTGGGATTCTTTGGGAGTGGTTTGCTTTGCACAAGTGAAAGGACCTTCTCAGCAGCACCCTGTTGCTGTAAGGGCAAGCTGCCTGGCTTATTTGCTGTCATTTCTTTTGTCCTCTTTTTGTTCCTAATTTTGTTCTTTTGCCAAAACCCACCATTCTTTTTGTTCTTCCATTCTTTTTGATTTCGTTTTCTCTCTCCTGCTACGGTATGGGCAGTGAGGCTTCTGGTCCAGCTGGGCAACATGCTTTTTGGGATGGCTCCTTCCACTGCAGGGCTTAGTGTGTGACTTTGTGCTGTGTGAGTAAAGAAAACCTTAGGCCTGCAGGCTTTCGCCTGAGCCTTTAGGTCTGTGTTTCTGACTTACATCCCAGTTCTGTCCTTATTAGGAGTCTGAGAGCAAGTTGGAGGTTGTCAGAAGGCACCTGTAACTTTTCTGCAGCCACATCAGCCTCTTGTTGGAGAAGGCAGATAAGAAGTCAAACTTTTTTTTTTTCCTATTGTGTATCCTTCCAGAGACACTTACAAGAATGGGAAATTCTCTTTTAATATGTTTCCATTTGCAGAAGACATTTGCAAAATTATATATGTATTTTAAAACTATATATATATATATATAGTAAAATTGGACTTTTTGTATGTTGTAGCCAAATGTTACGAAAAATAATTCATAGTAGATTTGGAAAAAGAATGCAGTGGGCATACTGAGGAATAAAATAGCTATAGGGCTTGGAGCAAAGGAAGTCCTGACCTCTGGTCCTGGCTGACAACTGACCTACTGTTTGGCTGTGAAAAATTCTCTCACCCTCCAGCTCCTTTTTCTCCAACTGTAAAACTTGAACATTTGACCAGTCTGTGGTGAATATGTTGATAAATTTTTACTCTATGAAGTGCTTTAAAATTGCTGATTAAGGCATTTGGTAATGAATTGCAGCTGCAGTCATCCTATTAAAAAGGCTAATGAAATAGTTTTGGTTTGGAATGAAACATTGGTCTACTACCCAGCCTATTCCTTGAAATAGTATTCTGGGAATATGCCCCAGTCAAATTATTGATTATTGTAAAAAATTAACTATATTATATTGTTAAAGACATATAAATGATTTTACTACCTGAGAAAAAGTTGTGGAACTACTTGGCAGCTTTCCAGAAGCAATATCATCGGTTTGAAAATGTGACGATTCACACTTACTCATGGTCTTCGTTTAACTATCATTGCTATAGTTTAACTTAACAGTCTATGGCTAATAGTCTAACTATAGTTAAGACTGCCTATTTATATTTTAAATAATGTATTTGTGAAATCTTATGTAGCTGTATTCCTAGTTGGTCACATACAGCAGCCTGGCTGTTCCCCAGAGCGTGAAACTTCCTCCCCTTCCCTCCTCCCCCTTGTAGGATATGTGTGTGTGAGTCTGTGTGTATGTGTGTGTGTTCCTTGAAAAGCGTCCAAGCGCAAACATGTTTTTTTCCTTAAATTAAACTGATATTTGAGCATTCTGCAGGTGTATTTAGCTGGGAGTTGTACCTCGGCGGAAGGGATTATGGCTTATTTTTGCTTTGCTGATGGTATGTCCTAGGAGAACAGATCCAAGATGAATATTGGTTGAAGCCTTAGGAGTAAAATACGTGACCACATTTAGGTCATGCAGTTCTTTCTCTTCCAGTTAAGTGCACAAGAAATTTTAATTTCACCCATTTGAAATTATCTTCATTCAGCTATTAGATACCTGAAGGTGCACTTAACCCAGTCAGCAGCTGAGCAAGGCTTTAGTCTGGGTCAGTACCTATTTTGGTTTACCACTAAACTTGTTCCTTTGCTGCCTTGACTGACGTGGGCAGGTCACTTGGCTGCATGCTGGGAATCCTCCCGTGGAAAGAACTGAGAGGGTTTGTGAGTCAGGGCCTTTGCAGAGGGGAAGTGCGTGGGCTGATCGTCGATGATTCACAACAGGGTCAGAATTATTTCAGATATCATGGCCCTTTGCTTACTTAAGGAAGTTGCATTGAAGGAGGAGTGGGAGGAAACAAAAGCAGTGATGGTGGTATCCTCCTCAAATATTGTTTAAAAGCTGAACAGCTCTAGGGGGAGTGTATACTAATAGAATAAATACAATTCCCTAAACATTTTCAAGTTTGGAATGTCTCATCAGGCAGTAATTCAGCAACAGTGTGTACTCAGAATCCTTTAAAGCTACCTAAACTAGATTTTCATGTGGACAAGTACCCAGTGGGATGCTGTCTTAGTCTAGAACAAACTAAGACTGTTTCTGGCTTGGAAGGAATGTTCTTTCCAGGGACGGTGATGAGTGCTGTCCTCTTAAAACAGCTGTGTGAAGACAACTGCCGTTGCCTAAGCAGTAAAAAGTAGTATCAGAAGATAATTATTGGACTAGAATATAACGTAGAACTACAAACTGTAAACCAGCACTTCAGAAAGCGTACGATAGCCTCCCATCTTCTGAAAGGAAAAATTATCCTCGTAAGAAGGTGGGATGATTCGCTACAACTAGCGTAATCTTTTGTTTTCTGTCATGCAGCATATGAAACTTCTGTCTAGAGCTGCAAGTGGTGTTTTCCAGTGAAATAAGCACATTAATTCCAAAGCATGGCAAGTTGTTGTTTCGTTTCTTTTTATGAGTAAGATTGTAATATTTGAAAGGCTCATTTTAAATTGTAAATCTCTGTCTTTAAAATTCACTGTAATGGGTTGCTACATTGCTTCAAACAGAATAATTTCTAGGACACCTCAGGTGACTGTCGTTGAATAGTCCAATGAAAGCAGTGTTATGTAGTATTATGTGCTAAATATGTTTGTTATATGAATCACGTTTTGAAGGTATATGTAGATATCAGAGCAATATGTATATTATTTGTGACAGCAGTTCTGGTTTTATTTAGCAGTGAACGGATTTAGTTTTAGAAGGAATTAGGTTCTGGTGCATGAAATTACTGTTACCGCAATTTGTAATTTCCAAGAAATTCACCTACTTGTATAAAAAGTTGTCATTGTCTCAATGCCTTCCACCCTTTGGAGTGAAATTTCAGGGTTTACTTTTTTAAGTTAATAGATCTTACATTTGGTAATTAAAACAGACCTATGCTGTGTTTTGTCCTTTTGGATAAGAAATTACTTTCTCAGAAGGCCAGTACCTTCAAGTGTAAACACTGTTAAGGCTAACTTTGTTAGGTTTGTTTGACTGTTCCTGCCCCCACTCCTCAGGCATGTGCTCTCTGCCTTCAACTCTTAAGTTTATCTCAAGATGAACTTGGTATGACAGCCACTTCACACCCACTGCCAGGTTAAAAATAAATGTTAATATGATTACAGTGACAAATGCATTGTACTGCTTCTGTGGTGAAGACTGGATAATTAAAAAAAAAAAGGAAAGAAAAAAGAGCATTGAAGTTTAGCTCTTTTGTTGTTTAGCAGGCTGGTTTGCATCATTTGAAAGCTTCACTTTATCTTTCTTCCCTGCGTTTCCTCTCTGCAGGGCTTCTTTCGTTTACTCAGTTGTAGAGGGGGACAGAGGGGATGATGAAACAAAGTTTTGGTTGGCTGTTTTAATGATGGAGACTTTCATGGCGTGATCCAAAGCCTGATGAAGCTCATGGATTTTGGATCAAGCCAGTCAAAAAACCAAATTTTCTGTATTTGGAAAACATCCTGCAGACTCTTTGAATGCTATATCTAGAAGTTAAATAAATGCTCTTAACTACAAATAACATTCCTGTCTTATCTACTCCTGCTTAAACCTGGCTCCCTGCTCTCTTTTTATTGTTTGGTCAGGGAAAAGCCTGGGTTGTTGATTACACTACAGACAAAATTGCTTTTCTTTTCATTGTGCAAGTGGCCTTATAACATTCAGATGAAATTCTTGTTTCATCCCATAGCAAAGTAGATACACTGTATTGTGTGTGCGTGTGATTTGGGGGGAGGGATATTATTATAATATGATGATGCATTTTGCATGAAGCTCTTCAGAATGCCTCATTTGAGCGTTTGCCACTGTAATTCCCTGTATCATTTCAGTGTTAAGCAATGCCCTAGGGTCAGGAAAACCCATAAGATGCAGCTGGTAGTTAACCTATGGGTCAGTAGTCTGCACAGAGGATGTAAAACAGAACATTTCCATATGAATAACGCCATCTGTTTTTTAACTCGCTTGCATTTAGTTCTCAGCCTTCCCCGTCACAGCCATCGTCCTGTATCTCCTTTCAGTTTCTTGTCATAACTCTGCCCAGTTACAACCTTGGTGACCCAGCGGGTCACAAAGCAAGTAAGCGTGTCTGGAGCTGCCCAGAGCTGATGTAATGAGGAGAGAGGGCAGGGGAAAGTTGAGACTTAAGTTTGAGAGACTCTAAATAGTGCCAGATGCTGGACCAATGAGATAGCTAGTAAGATCTGTAGTAGTAAACCTGGGGAGGGGGAAACAACTGTCTTTTTTTTTTATTTTCAACCTGAGAACTCTACAGATTTTCAAAGGCAGGTGTGGATCCCATGCCGTTTAAAATATAACTCAACCTTGTACTTAGGAACATGTTGTTTGATCACCTTTTTCAGGCCACCTGTAGATTGTGCATGCATTATCAGGTTTTAGCAGACCACAAATTCAAAAAGAACTTTTGCAGATTGTCTTTTTTCCATGGTTGCCCAAATGCAAGTGAGAGACAATACAGCACACCACCTAATTTTCTTTTTTGTCAGTTTAGACAGTGTTATTCTTCAAGCAAAATGCTAAATTGCTAAATTTTCTGAAAATTGTGTTTGCGTGTGATTAGGGAAAATGCCTCGCCTAATGGATGCTGAGTTTCGTTATGGATACAATCCTGGCCAATGCTGACTTGTGTGGGGCCAAGATTTTAATTCCATATGGTTTACTGAGGACCAATAAGCCTCACCTCTGTCCTGTCGGGAGCTAGTTGCAGCATAAAAATGCTATGAGAAGATCCTGCAAGTGTAGGTGGGGTTTTCCTCCTCCCTGTAAATGTTTTGAAAGTACCAGTGTTGGTTTTGACCATTATTAACATTTGAAATCTCATTGTTCCTATGTGTTGTTACAATACGTTTTTGATGTATGTTAGTTTTCCTGTATACAGAAAAGCTGCTATGTATAGTAACTTTTTGTGATGCTACATTTTAATCCAAGAGGTGTATCTTCTGAAAGGGCATTTGTAGATGATTTATGAAAACTAGCATGTTTTTTAAATTAAGATATTATTTATGTATTAGCTCATATACATTTTTGCGTTTTGACCCATATCTTAGCAAGAAGATACTTAAGGCTACCAGTACCTTTGCAGATAGAAGCTTTCCCCCCACCCCCGTAGTTCCCTTATATGTAGTACCAGCACATTTCTTAACGGCATGTTATAAAAATAATGAACAACTTCTATAGTATGCATACAGGAGCAAGAAAGTAAAGCTCCAGCATCAAACCAAAGGGATTAAAGCAGTCCCAAGGGAGTAAGTTGAAGCTGCAGAGAAACATGACCCAGATGGTACCCGCCTTGCCTTCGGTAATAGGGAGCAGCGCCTGGAATGTCTGCAGAGAAAACTCTGTTGTCTGTGTTGGTGCTTTGAAGGCTGTTTGCTCACGGGAAGGGGGTTTTCTGTGTTCTTTGTACTCCGGCAGGATTTCCGGGACGCTGTGGCACATGCCTCTAGGCAGCTTGGAAAGCCAGTGATTGAGGACAGAATCCTGAATCAGATCCTGTACTACCTACCTCAGCTGTATGAACTCAATCGGGACCTCCTGAGGGAACTGGAAGAGCGATTATCTCACTGGTGACTACCAATAAAGGGATACCACTCCTTTGATGTTGTTGAAATTTATCTATGGGGCTTATGTGACTCCATGTGACCACAATTCGACTCTTGTTTGTGTTTCACATGCCTTCTTAAATGACAGAATTGACTTTGAAAGTACAGGAGATAGTTTTCCATTTAGATATACATTTTGCCATTTAGATGTATCCAGAAAGGCATGTCAATACATTTTTAGCAATCACATTTTTTAATTTAAAATTTCATTTTTAATTGAAAGTTCTGGCCCCTGCATGGGCACAATAAGTGGACCCATTTCATTAGAGGAAAAGGAGGCTGTCCTGAAGACCGGTTTACATTTTAAAGGTAGTTGAGATCTACTAACCAGACACAGCGCTTATTGACAGCCACAATCCCATTGAAGTCCATTCTCAGTTACACTGGTGGGTAGATCTAAATCAGCTATACGAAGCCTACTGACAAAGGGACTGAAGCGGGTAAAGACTGTAATCCCATGCTTGTTATTAAGAGGTGGAGACTGCATCTTGTAGTCTGAAGACTGTCTCCTCAGAAATCTAGCTTGTACTAAAGCATTTAAACGGTTCAAGACCATCTTAAACATGCTGTGTATTGAGTGGTTGTCATCTAACACTAAAGTAGTGCGTTGAGGTGTGCCTGGTAAGGTTTTTCAGAGTAGCTACTAAGATGGATGCCTATCTGCTGAACTGTAAGCTTTTTGTTCAGAACATAACTAGCACATCATCCTGTGAAAAAGATCAATGTTTTGCTGTCGGATTAAGATGTACACTCTTTTTAGCTCTTTCTGATTGCTCTATTTTTTTTGTTGTTGTTTCTAGGCTCGAACATCAAAGAATTGCTGATATATTTGTTAAAAAGGGTCCCTACTTAAAGATGTATTCAACTTACATCAAAGAATTCGATAAGAATGTTGCACTATTAGATGAACAGTGTAAGAAGAACGCAGGTTTTGCTTCAGTAGTCAAAGACTTCGAGGTACTGTAGTCTTCTGTAAGATACATTCTATTTTGTGACTTTTCAGCAGTTGTGATCCTCCATAAGGCTTTAGAGACTATCCTCCAGTTTGGTTGGGGGTTGGGGGCTTGGGTTTTTTTTTTTTCTGCAGTCTTGTCTTGAGACTTGGTAGGGTAGAAGTGGAAAGAAGTACATTCAGATTTTGTGAAGTAACTAGTGCTTTTGGCTGCCCCTGAGAGATATGATAAAGGACCTTGATTTTCAGAAAATGCAGCACTTGCTACAAATTGTATCAAAGACACCTTAACAAAATCTGCTTTTTTTTTTTTTAGTTTTGTCTCCTATGCAATGATTAACTGTCCTATTTTAACCAGGTTAATTTCTCTACTATGTCATAGGGCAGTAGCTTACTCATGGGAATGGTGTTTCATTTCGGTTGGAAACATAAAAAAGTGAATTTTCTCATCTGCGTATTTCTGGAAGTTTCAAACCCAGCACATGCAGCAATCAGATGAAAGCCAGTTCATGTCCCTAAAAGCATTGCAGATTTTTACATAACTCCCTTAAATTAAATCAGAGGTGTAAGCTCCCTCAGCACATGATCCACACAAACTGTGAATTTACCTATTACACAGGCTTCCCATTGGGTAATCCCTGCTCTGTTTGCTTAGAAATAGTTAAAAAGGCTACTTGCAGTGGGCAAAGGAAGAGTTTGATGTAGAGTCAACAAAGACAGGAAGAAAATAAGAGGCTTTTTTACGGACTCTGTGTTTGAGATGCACATTATTTTGAATGCAAAGTCAAGATAATATTTTTGAAGCACAGATCTTTTAATTCTGAGTTGTCTTTAACGGCATGGATTAATTAAAACTTCTGCAGTGAGCACTGCTGTCTTCTCTGCCTTTCTGCCTAACGGGCAGCGCTAACAAAGGAGCATGTTGCCCTTGCCACTGGTGTTTCCTTTATTTCTGGGAAGCTTCACCTCTCATCCTCGTAAGGAAAGGCACCTGTTTTGAGTCCACAGAGAGTATGAGTGTTTACTGATGTCTTTTAACTCGTGATGAATTTGGATGCGATCCTGTGCACAGGGAAATGCTCCCTCTGTGGTGCCGTGTGTAACACTTCAGTGGTCTCACCTTTTTAAGATCAAGCTTATCCGATGTAATTGGTAGTTGTTTGCAGGTATGTTTGCTTTTGCTGGAACCCTTAAGTACGGCAGAATCTTTACTTATTTTGGGTGTTTCTTTCAGATGAGCCCCCGCTGTGCTAGTCTGGCCCTCAAGCACTATCTGCTCAAGCCAGTTCAGAGGATTCCTCAATACAGGCTCCTGTTGACAGGTACAGTCAAGCTCTTTTACAGGCTTAAGCAGCCAGTCTTCACACGTCCCAGGAAACTTGTTTTCAGGCGGTTGTATCCATCTGTAAAGCCTGTTTATCTGACTGCAGATACGTGAAGCTTTCTTGAAAACATGGCATGGGTTTAGAGCCTTTCTTCTTTAATATTGATTGCAATAAGATACACAGGCGAGGTGCTAATATTCCCAGTGCTGTGGTGTGTTCTCTGATGGTACATTCTGCGGTACTTGGAAAACATGAAACCTTGGTGGTCTTTTGTTTGTTTCTGTGGTAATAGAAGCCTGTAATTTCCTTAGAGGGTTGGAATGCTAGTGTTTTGCTTTGGGTTTTCTGTTTTTTGTTGTTTGGTTTTTGGTTTTGGTTTTGTTTTTAATGGAGGGACAAGGTAATATAGCAAATTGGAGCTACGAGAAGGAAGTGAAAGACGTCTATGAAACTGTGAACTTCTGCAAGTAGCTTCTCCATTTCTCACACACACAGGTGCTTTGTCTGTAAAATCCATTCTCTTTTAAAGGCAGAACACATGTTTTTAGTGTACATTACCATTGAGTGCTTAAGACTTGTTACAGACGCATTATAGGCTGAAGAGCTGGTTTGGAACTAGGAAATCTGGGCTCTATACCCTGCTCTGGCACTGGCATGTTTGGGTGGCCTTGAGCAAGTCATCTCCATGATGCAGTGCTTTCTTTTCTGTAAAAGGAGGGCAATGATAGAGGCTTTCTTTGTAAAGTATTTTGAGATGTGTTTGTTGTGAGAGGGGGATGACTCCTGTAAGGATTTGGAAATACTTAAGGCATTGTTTTTGAAAGCTGTTGCTTCTTGATGAGGAATTTAAAAATAGCCTCTGTTTATGTAGTAACTGCAAAATAAAATGCTCTGTGACCTTTCTTTTTGGCGCTGTAGCAGCTTGTTGGCATTTCCCCAGCAAGTACTTAGACTAGTGATGCTGTGGGAGATACAGACTTGTGTTATACAGTAGTTACCAAGTTATTAACGTTAACTGTTTTCATTTTAATAATCTCATTAAAGTCGCAGGTGTTGAAAAAAAGGGTGAAAAGCCCTTATTAAATGGACTACTTTGTAGGGGAAAATCTTAGTGACTCTTAATTGATGAAATCAAACCATAAAATGGCATTTGGGGAGTTGCTTTATTTTAAAAGGATACTGACTTAGGGCATGGTTTAGGCTTCTTGTACACTCCAAAATCAGCGGAGCTTTGAATAAGTTCAAAGGTTTTAATTAAAAAGCTTGAACAGAGGATCAGGATGGAGTAAATACCTTTGTCAATACACACAGCAAAGCGAGAGATGTCAGGGGTGAATGGCACTGGAACAAAACTCAGATGTTGAAGGGGAATTCCTCGTGACCGGCTGTTTTAGACATGAAAAAACTCATTCTGTGGTGATGGAGGTTGCTGTGGGTGTCCCCAGTCTGCAGACCTTACTGTGGCTGCCCAGCTTTAAATACACCCACAAATGTGAATGCTATTGACAGGAATGGGATTGCAATGCTGGCTGCTGATTTGGAAAAGTAATTTTCTCTTGGTTTATGGGAGCAATAAAAGAGGTCAAACTAAGAATGTAATTATACAGGGGCTGGGCGGTGTTATTTTGAATCTGTTTAATTTCCAGTCTATTCAATCTGTCATGCATTTCAGTTTTCCTTGAGATTCTCACTCTTTCATATCTCTGTGGATGATGACCCGTCTGCTCTGTTACCTTCCAGCAGCTCTGTGTAGTACTGAGCCATCTCTATATAAACTTGTGCTGCAAAATCTTTGGGACACACACAAAATATTTGAATCTCTTGCTGCAGTGGGTGAGATGCAGCAATGCAGCAGCTGCCCAGGCTGAAGACAGCGGGGATCTGTGGCTGAGAGAGGAGGGGGCAGTGGGTAAGACCAGGGAAGCGAAAATAATCCAGGAAACGAAGCTGCTAGGCCTGAGTCAGCAGGGATTTCTTCCTATGTAGATGTTCTGTCAGTGGGACAGCTTTGTACTGGTAACCTGCTGCTACACGGTCACATCACAAGATTGTTGCTGTGCTTTGAAGTGGAGTTACTTTTGTGCTAACAAAAGCAGGAGCAGGTGGACTCATAAATCAGCCAAGGAGGGGTGCAGCTCAGCTGTGTTTCTGTTTAATTATCCAGCTTCTCCAGTCCAGCAAGTGAACTTCCACTTCTCCACATACTGGCCCCGAGCTCTGTACGGCAAATATTACATGGGTTTTTGGGGGAGGTTAATTAGAGGCCTCTGATTTCTAAAAGAAGTGAAGGAGTGGTGATTCTCTCCTGAAAACCTCTGATTTGAGTAGATGACTCGAGACTGTATGATATGAACAAGCTCTTCATTGTCATAGGATAAGCCTCTCTCCTCTTTTTCTCAATGTAAGGTTTGCAGAGACTGAGTCTTTCTTTATCCTTAACTGGGGTATACTCAGGGGAGGCTGAGGGGGATGAAAAATAAGCCTTTGAGCACACTGCTCCTTTGCAGGTTGGGAATAGAGCTCTCAGACTTGAGGCCCATTACGTGTTGGAGAATGATTGCTTTGAGTTCAACTTAATTAAATTAGACAACCTGAGACAAAAAGTAGTTACTGAAGCAGAAGAGAATTTTTAGCAGGAAAAGAAGGGATAGTCACTGTGCCCCAGCAAGAAGGAAGAGAGAATTCCTGGCTGCTGTCAGGTAGAAGCAGGGCATAAGAAAATTTTGTTCGTCACAGCAACAGTGCTTGTGTGCTTTTGTGTTGTTTTTGTGTGTGTTTTGGCGTATCCAGCAGAGTTATGAATTTTAATTTCTAAGTCCACCTTTCTGAAAGTATGCTTAAGGTCTTCCTAGTCTGAACAACTAAAGCACATTTCAGAGACGAAAATTTTTTTGGCAAAGACAGTAGATACCGTTCCACCTTAATATTTGACTTCTGTATTTATTTTGTCTAGGAACATTTTTGCTAAATTTTTACTGTAAGGTTATTCATGTCTGTGAAATCCTCTTGTCTGTATAGTTTAAGCCAGTACCTCCAGAAAGTAGTTGCAAGCGCAGAATTTCCGATGTGTATTCACAGAAGAGACTAAAAATATCTGCTCTGATGCTTCTCTGAAGCTGAGTTTTAACTATGAACTGAGGTACGCTTACCACATAGACATAGAGAGTACTAAGATGAAAATCATGTGTTTATCACTTTCAGGATTTCACAGTTGCAAGCTTGTGGACTGCTTCAGTCTTGTGATGCAAAGGCTGCCTTCCTTTTTAAATACAGAATTTTGAGTGAATGCAGTTATGTTAAAATCTCTAATTTTCCCTCTTCAGTTCACTGATGATATCATTTAAAATGCTAGAATAAACCCCTCCAAAAAACACTTTTGAGTGATGTAAAGTGTTGTTGTTTTGGGGAACATGTCAAAACGCATGAAGATGACAAGAAATAATTAGTTCCCATGTTGGCTCTCTGGTTTTAAGTTTCCAGTACAATTACTTCGGATATTAAAATGAATGTCTCCAGGTACTAGGGACAATTTCTTAGGGTGCCAGCAGTACATTTGCAGATGACTAAATTATACCCACCTCACCTCTTGTTCCCAGGCTGTAAAGGGGTGTGTGTGGTTGGCAGCTTTATGAAGCTGGTATTTCTGTAAAAGCTGTAAGGACTCATTCTTTATACTGGGAGGTTCCCACTGGAGTCCTTGGTGCTGGCCCCGATGAAGAGCAAGTTGCAATTGTAAAGCTTTAACTTGTTTGCTTTATGGTGGAGTCCTGAGAGTCCTCTGCCTGGGCAGCACGGCACAGCTCCGAATTGAGAGACCACCCATCGTCTGGTGTCGTACGCACGCATGACATTAGGTTCCTCTAGGTTCAACCAACTTAAAACCAATGTGAACTCTTCTCAGTTCCTTTCAGTTTCTGCTGATTTTTTTTTCTCTCACACCAGCTTCTTACCAGCATGACCCGAGGTGAAGCAAGATGAACTTTGTTTGTAATGGAATATGTATACACCTATATATCGCACTGGAATGTCTGGTAGCTACTGCAGCACCAGACCTTGAGGGACGTGAAGGATGCAATATTAATGGAGTGTAGCTGGAGAGGGTTTGGTACAATGTCAGACTTGTCTTAAAAGATCACACGTTGACCAGCGCCTGATAATGATCAGCCAAAACTTGGAGGAGAGCAGAAAGCTGTGGGTGTTCCCGTGGCCCAGCCAGCCAGACCTCCCAGCGCTTCCTCCCCGCTTCCCTGCAGGAGACCCCAGCCAGTTCCTCTTCCTTCACCCCAACCTGCGCTTCATGCTTCTCTCTTGGATCCTCCCTTAGGTCTTTGCCAAAAAATAAGATTTCAGTGCCAAATATTTTTCTTCCTGTAGTTCTGTTTTTCTCAAAACTTTCTTTCATTAACTGTGACAAGATTTCTCACTCTTCATAACATTTCTATTGCAGAAACACATCTCATGATTCCCCCCCCCCTTTTTTTTTTTTTTTTCACTGCTCAGCCTAAGCCCAGCCCGCTGCCTGGCTTGTCCCGGGCTCCTGCTGCCGCTGGGGTGAGAGCTTCTCCTCTGCAGCTCCTGCTGCTTGGCACAGCTTCGCTGCTTCGTATCCAATCTCGGCTCAAAACATATCTGTTCTGCTCGCTNTTTTTTTTTTTTTTTTTGCATAAGGAAAAGATTACAATACACTGAGCGGTCCTGAGGGGCATGCATGAAGCAAGACATCTTCTGAAGGCAGGAACAATTGGCTCCTGATCCTTCTTGAGCAAAAGGCTGAATTGGGGTAGGGCAAGCACATGGGAGTTGAATTAGTTCGCTCCCACATGAAACTTGTACAACTGTAAAACTAAAATTGAATGCTTGCTAGATCACAAATGATTAGTTTTCAGTAGATTTTCCAGGATCTTAATACCTCATTTAAAAGGTAATTATAAATCAGTATTTGCTGATATTATTAATCTAACATGTATATTTATTTGAAAGTTTCTAATTTGGTTTCTTTCAATTTTAAGTAGTTCAAAGCTGTAGCTTGTAGAGAATAGATGGTTGACTTTTTACTGAGGATACCTATTAGTCTTTGACAGGATATTGTACTTTTTGGTGAACTAGGCACTCAACCAGGCAATGGAAACTCAAAGGGGGTGTTTTCTTGTATAGTCATACATTTGGAGTTAATTTTAGCTAAGTAAAATAGATTTTAAAACTAAGAAGACTTTAATGGATTGAGGGTGCCATCTCGTGGTTGAGGAACTAAATTTGTAATTGAAAACCACAAATGCCTATTTGAACATTGAGGGGGGTTATGATATTTTTATGATTGGAAAATATTAGTCATAATCAGATCTTCTGTAATGCACTACTTTTTGGTTTAGTTCCTATAGACAAGTTAGGTGCTCAGGCAAATATCCATAATCAAATTTTTTTGCATCAGCTTAAATGTCAATGATTGCAAGTATGTACTTATTTTTCACTTGCTTGTTTTGTTCTGGAATAATATATGCAACATATCATTTGCATTTGGAGATGGCCACTGCTTCAGTGACCTTCTCTTGCCTGAGATATCATGATATATACTCATTATAGAAATGGTAGTTTTCCTTTTGTTATTACTTTGACAGATTTAAAAGAATAAGTAGTAGAACTTTGTGGCGTGGATCTGCCTGAAAAGCAGATTTCCAGGAAAAAGGTGTTTTTTACAACTTTCTCATGCTGTTTATTTCTTTAACAAAACTATCTCTGTATTATTTTTTTCTTTATACAGATTATTTAAAGAATCTTCTAGAAGAATCTGCAGACTATAGGGATACTCAAGGTAAATGTCTCTTTAGGTTAAAGAAATAACAGCTTCTGTACATATGATAATGTTTCTAAATTTTAAATGCATGCAAAATGCTAACCCAGTAATAGAAATGTTTTCTATTTAGTTCTAAGTTTCTCAGTAGAGATACCGAAAGATTGCAAACTTGTGTTTCAAAAACGTTTGGAGTGGTATCAGCTCACACTTGAGCTGAAACCAAGAGGTAAGAGTGAAGTTCCACAGGCAGCTTAAGCCGGTATTTTGGGCACTGCTATTGAAAGAGACAGTCCTTGCATCTGTAGACTGTTCACAAGAGCCTGTCTGGTCTGCCAGCTGCTTTTCCCCAGCTATGAGCCTTTCTGGCCCCCTTCTCTCTGTGCCAGGACAAGTGTTCATGTGGCAGGAGGGAACCAGATGAAGGAGCTGCTCTGGGTTATATTTAACCTGAGGAGTTCTCCAACTCAGCTTGTCAAAAGTTGCACAAATGAGTGACTTCCACATGTTTGCCTGCATGTGGGGGGAAGGGAGGTAAGAGGAAATATGAAGGAATAGTTGGTGGTGGAAGAGGACAGGACTATATGTTTCATGGTAGTTTGGGATTAAGCTGTTTTAACTTGAGTGTAGCAATGCTATGCACATTCAGGGTGTTTTCTTCTTCCATGTGTGTGCATCAGCAATACTAAAAATGCTCCTAGTTGATGTTTCCATTTCCATGAGCCCCTGTCACTTATTTCAGTCTCTTCAGTGACATTTGTGCATGCCCGTTATCTTTAGGAGGGTTGTGCAGATGTAGTTGATTGGACTGCAATAAATGGGTGCCTTCAATGCACTGAGCCAAGTTTACTTTCTTATAGCTTCGTCTGCTGATACAGTACCATAAAATTTATGAGTAAATATCTTTCTTAGGACATTTAGACATATTTGTTTGAGTATATTGAACATATAAGCCAAAAATATTTAAAATTATGATATTTTAAGAGACAGAAAAGTTTGTCTTTGCACTTCTTGCACTTCTTATGGCTGTGAGCAAACTAATGCTTGCACTGCACATTAAATAATTGACCACTTGAAAAGTGAGCAACTTAAACATAAATTTTATGTTACATTTTCTTGTGATTTCTCCGGCTTCTGTGGTTTCTGTAGTTGTACCTTCCACAGTATTTTTCTCTCCCTTCATACATCAAAGATAAAAGCAGAAGCTTAGTTGTAACAATAACAGTGTTAATTTTATGCATTTGACATGTTTGGCAGTCTATCTTTGAAACTGGGTAAGAAAAGAAAATCTGATCCTTACTCATCAAGATCGTTCTTGTGATAGTTAAGCTTAACTTAGTTTTGACTTGCTGGTGATGGGGGGGGATGAAGACTACGTTTGGTTATGGTTAGTATTCTTGGGAAAAAACCCAACCAATACAATTCTTCCTGATGACCTTCATTTAAGTACTTTACTCCAGCTAAGTGGTAGAAGTAGTAGAATGCCTTTCCCTGCCAAAACCCACTTTGTTTATGGACTTTGACCCTATAGATTATTTTATTATGTTGTTTACATTCATTTAGTCTTGGATCTGTAAGCAGCCCTGGGATCCTGGAACTTTCCCTTCCATAACCAACAAATTTTCTCTAACATTCCTCAATCTTTCTTGAAGTCAATGAGTAAAATATTAAGTTTTTAATAGATATAATAGCTGATAGATGAAGGAAAGTATAACCAAAAATTCAGGTACTCATTCCTGTCTTTGTGAATTTAGCTAAATTTCCCTTCATTTCCTTTAAAGCGGATGGGAGCTGGGGAGTGTTTTGGCTGGAGTGGCTCCAACATCTCTTAGTAGGAGACCACCAGCGATTTTTCAGCAGGCTTAGTTGACATCATGACATCTATATCTAAACTTAAATTTTGGTCAAATGCTTGATGTGTGCTATGTCTTTTAACTGTTTGACTCCTGTGCTTGCATTGCCTTGGTTCATGAAAATCTTGAGCAAAATTCTCCTTAGATTGACTTAGGAGGAGTGTTTTGTTCACACCTCAGTTTAGTTTCTTATATAGCTTCTTGACCTCTGAACATTTCAGTTCAGAAAGATGTATCTTTTAACATGATTTCTTTCTGAATATGAACTCAACAATAAGGGAAGGATATTCATTCTACAGTACTAATACTCTTACGATTATCTGGAAAAGAACCCTAAGGCTTTGATTTTACCTGGTTTGGTAAGCTTCTCTGTGGACTTTTTAAACAAATGTAGTTCCTTTATTTGAAGTGCCTGACTGCACCTCAGTTACTCAGAAGGTGCTAAATGCTTTAGAGACTATATTTTATCAGAGCAGTTTTTCTAGCTTTCAAATAAATGAGTCTTTTTTTTCTACTTAAGTAAATTACAGGTTTTTGGATAAGATCCTTGGATGGGTTCTGTCTTGTACACTCACTGCTCAGTAATTTATGTAATCCTTTTATGTAACCCCTTTTTGCCGTTACACCTTAGCATGTATTACAGATGAGTTGCTAGTTATTAAATAGCAGTAATTAATAAAATCCCTCATCTTTGGTAACTCTTCTCTTTAAGAGATTTTTTTTTTCCTTCTGAAATTAAGAGTTTGAAATTTAGAAATTTTAACTTTATACTGTTATCTTAAGGTGTAGCAAAACTAAAGGCAAAAACAAGAAATTGCAAAGATTTGGATAATTTTTCTAGATGGTCTTCCATGACTGGCACTGGAGGCAGTTGTGTAAAATGGAAAAAACTTGATCTCTACATAGTCTCAATTAAAATGTTGTTAACTTTTCTGCTGTAAGTAGAGACATTTAAATTAAAGTAATTCTTTGGGTGAGAAACTAGAATTTAATTTTGTTTGTGGACTGTTTTAATTAGCTGTAAGAAATGATTGACACTGTTGGTTGAAGCAATGACTTGCTAGGGCACACTTATTAAACCATGATCCAAAGGCTCTGGGATCTATGAGAAGTGCTCCTGAATGCTGCAACTGTACAATCAGGTCCTTGAATCTTGCCGTGATGTGGAAGGGCAGTATTGTACCTGTGCTTTACAGAATACAGATGCTAACTAGTCTGTATAACCAAAGCATCATTTCTTCATCCTTCAGATGCTCTAGCTGTTGTCATAGAAGTTGCAAACCATGCCAATGACATCATGAAGCAGGGAGTAAGTATTTTGACTTATGAAGCTTGTTGATTAAAGCTTTGTCTCTTTTTTTTTTTTTTTTAAAAAAAAGTCATGGATGCAAGGTCAATCACTTACCTTTTGCTTTTTCTCCCTGTAGGATAACTTTCAGAAACTCATGCAGATTCAGTACAGTTTAAATGGACACCATGAGATTGTACAGCCAGGAAGGGTAGGTCCTCCAGATGGCATTCAGCAGATTGCAGTGGAAGTGCAGTACAGATGATAGGCAAACAAAGTACTGAAGCTGACATATATCAATAAGAAAAATGGTCCATCACTTAATAATTTGCTTCTAACGGTCAAATGAATACTGCTTCTCCATATGTGTGTGGATTTTTAGACATTTATCTGATGAAAACTTACGATTTTTAGAATATGATTACTTGCCAGATCTTGTAGGCAGTTTTTTTTCCTCAAGCTTAACCTTGTATTTGTCATGGTTTCAAGTGCAGCATGGAAAACTGTAATACAGCCATTCACACTCGCTTTTAGAGAAAACTAAGGCCTTTCTCAAAAAGGGA
>VZSC01012177.1:15085-36044 GCA_013398225.1 Steatornis caripensis | reverse complement strand
TTAAGTAAATTGAAATATTATCTTCACACTGCCTTTTCTTGAGAGGAACAAGAAGTAAAATTATTTCTCTTCCATTAATTTTAGGCTTTGCTTTTCAGTAGGTTTTTGTTCGTCCAAGGTAACTGATATGCTCTCTCAGTGCATTAACTGGACAGGATATGAAGCATGACAATACATTGTGATATTACTATTGGTAACTTACATAAACTGAAAGAAGTCATCCTGGTCTTCTAGCTAAAATAACAGTGTAATTGAAACAAGAAATGGATCTCAGTGAACCTGAAATTATGGAAATGGCAGGAATTACTGGAATGGTGCTTGTCTTTACCAGAAAACCAAATTCACCATGTAGCAGCAAAGGGATACAGGGCCACTAAACCAGAGCAGCTCTGGTCTGCCTTCACCAAGATGCCTTTAGCAAAGACCTGGCATTGTGTATTGTTGTTTTTACTGTGTTTGAGTTGGAGTTTTATACGTTCTGACATTTGTGACCGTGCTGATACCAATGAAGAAAGACATGTTTTCTCTTTTGTTTAGCAAAGCTGAGCAAGGGTAGACTGCTGCTTTTTGTGTGACCTTGTAAATACTGACATGAGGATGTTGGCACAACGATAGCATTATCTCTAGCTGAGGGGTAGATCAAGGTTAACCATGTCAAATTAGCCAAAGGAAGTAGCTGAATTGTCTGAGCAGTAGTTACTTATAACAACAGACTTAAAAGGAGAATTTTTTTATTTTTTCAACAAATTTAGATGTTTCTTATGGTTCTTTTGTACGTTGGGAAAATAAGATGCGTTTTACAGTTTAGCATATGATTCTGCGCCAGTATATGAGCAGGTCTGTGGTGCTTCGGTGCCTAGACATTTGACACATGGAAACATTTATGGGATTGCAGTCGGCAATGTGGATTTATCTCTGCTTGACTTGAAACAGCATTTCACTTCCAATTCAATCATTTTAAAAAATTGTAAAAAATAATTGGAACTTGTGGAAAGATTATCATCCTGAAATACAACCTGCTTATTTTCCACAAAACAGGATAGATTTGTCTTTTTGAGGAACTGATTAAGTGGTAGCTTAAAAGCAACTCTTACGAAATACATGCTGGTCCATAGGGGTTTTCCCCTATGGATAACGTTCTCATCAAACTGGGCAGAGTTTGTGACACACCTTTGTCTTGACCTTGGATTTACTGGAATTACCCTCACATTACCAACTAAAACTGCTCTGATTTGATCTTACTCTTTTTGGTGTTGTTGATGTTGCATCTCTGGAGAGCATTCAGCTGTGTTATTTTTATACTTGCTGGAAGCTGTGTGTGTGCAAGAGCCTGAGGTTACCCAACAGTGAGAGAGAGAGCTTGCATTTGCTTGGAATGAAGGAGGTTGCTGGGGTCCCCAGGTGTAAATGAGGATTTTCAGATTGTTACCTATCTGTCAACGAGGCCTGAGTCTGTTGTGGTGTAGGAGGGAAACAAGTGAAAAACTGCCAGCCGCAGTGCTTGCACATTTTTTTTCCCAATGAATTATATTGTTCTTACTGCTAAATATCCTGGGTGTGAAGAGAATCAGTATCTTGTCAATACAGACTGCATCTTCCTTTTGATGATACCTCATTCTAACAGCTTCTTGGCTCCTCTGTGGTAAAAATCTCAACTACAAAACAGTTCAAATTAATCTTACAGACATTGGAGACAAATTTCTCTTCTGGTTTGTTTGGGGTTTTGGTTTTTTCTTTCAAATAATGAGCATTATGTGGAGCGTACACCAAAGAAGAGATTCTGAAATGATCCTGGGGGCAGAGACGGGGAGGGGAGCAATTAAGCTGGTAAAAAATTGCTAGTAATGAAAAGTAAGCCAGTTAATAACAGAAGTATAGATTAATGCCTAGACAAGAGTCTTTGTCACTTCAGGTTTAGTTTTACTGACTGCATTAGTATTCTGCTTTATCTAGTCTAGGCCGAGGTTTCAGTTTGCCTGGGATATCTGTAGGAATGTGTGGTGTTTTACATGGTACAATGCAGTATTGTATTAGAAATCTGTTAATCAGAGAAACAAGTTAGCACATCTGCACAATACAGCGCTGTACAGAAGTAAAGCTTTGGTCCTGAAAACAATAGTCTTGCCAGCCTGACGTGGTCTGAGGCCAGCTGGCCCCGTCCCCTTCAGTATGGCTAGCGAAAAGCTACCCCAGGCAGACATAGCTGCATCGCCTGCCCTAACATAAGGATAGCTCATGCAAGACTAGCTTAGCTGGGAGAGTTGCCCCAAGGCTCCCATCCTGAAAATAAGAGGGGTATACTTCCGTGAGCCCTCCGGGGACCACCAAGGTGCTTACTGCATTGGGCAGCTCCAGCCTGTGGTCCTAACACATACATTTGCCAGTCATAACAATTGCTGGGGCTCTCTGCAGTCCATTTATAGTTTTCTACTGTTTTGTTAAATCTTAAGTGAATAAATAATAATTTTTTTTAAATCCTAAGAAAACTCTGCAATTTTAGTAAACAAAATTACTTTAGGAAGGATGCAACAAATACTGGACCTGCAGTGAGGGAAGTGGTAGGGCTGTGCAGCTGTGGGAGAGGGCTGGGAGTGACAGCAGAAGAAACACTGCCTGTTTTGCTGCAGCAAACCATTACATCAATTCAGTTGCTGATGGCACCGCCTTTGCTCTGAAGTTCTGGAGGATTGTAAACAACCCTAAAGGCTAGCACTAGCAAACCTGTCAAGTGCGAGCTCTCTAGTGAAATATTAGGGCGTAAGCCATGTACCTCATTGTGGCAGGAGCCCCATAGGTAGCAATCCTCACACAATCGGGGGATGCTTAATCTCCAAAAACTGGGCCAGCTTTATATTTAATTATTTAACAATACAGTTTTACTGTATTTAATGTAACCAGACTTTGAAAAAGCTGAAGGAGTTGATTAGTTATGAATGTTATATAGCTAATGCAGACCAGTTCTTTCTGGATGAAGAAGCAAAGGTAAATAAGCTGAACAAAATGTTTCACTCAGAGTGTGAGATACTGGGACAGACAATAATACATTGCTTGCCCTTGCTTGTATCTTATTTCTTCTCCTTTTGTTCTGATTTTGTTGCTCTCTGTGTCACATCAGGTTTTTTCCCCTCCTGCCTCACAGGCTTCCCCCGTGTTTACCTTACCAGATTTGTCCTCTCTTGATTCGGTGTAGCACTCAATTTCATCCAGTTCAAAACCCCGGTTCAAAGTATTTTCCCTAAAGGTTCAAAGATGATCAAAGCTTCCAAATTCACCTACAGAAGACGGTAAACAATAATTGGTGTTGCAGACCTAATTTGTTCAAATCATTGTTTTCGTCTTCCCTGACTTTTCTTTTTATATATTCATCATGTTCAATTCCTTGGTTTAAAGAAATTAATTTATTTGATGCTGCTTCAGAAGTAGGGAATAAAAAAAATCTTGGTAGTAAGTATTGGTTTAAATTTTAGAAGCCCTTTTGAAGCTGGCATGGCATCTTAAACAAACGGTCTAGCTGTTCCTTTGCCACAAAACTGCTTCTTCCTTCCTCAGAGCATCCTCCACGGTGCTGGTGCAAGTAGTTGTTCATGATGAGTGATGAACACAGTTGGTAAATTGATCCAGAGGAAAGGCGGGTGGCTTGCTTTAATACGGATTTGTTTCCCCATCCAGCCCACTGCACTTACAGCCCACTGTGTAGCCATGTGTGTTCTGGCACAAGGGTGAAATAAGACCGAGTGGCTGAGAGGGAGTATAGTAGGCTGCCCTTTGAGGCAGCAGCAGCATGGATTTATATTATGGGAAAGCGGTGGTGTGCCCATGGCCAGAGGAAGTGCTTTGGCATGGCACCTAACCCAGTATGGCTGCAGGCTCCTCTGTGCCGGGCACTCCTTGTCCTCCCTGCTCCCCGTGCCATGCCACTTCAGTCTAATGCTTTCCTTGCACTTGATTAGTGATCCACCAGCCTTGGGGTAAAAGAGATACAGTTAAGCTCATCTGTTTATCTCTTTGGGTTGGCTAATGCAATGGAAGAAATTTGGGGAAAAAAAAGAATTATTTTGAAGCAGCATGACCTGGTAGGAGCAAACAGTCAGGAGCACAAGGCTGGGGAAGAGACAGTGTGTTTTTTTCTGACAGCAGCTCGAGGTTTCACAGGGCTAGGTATAACAAACTGCACCCTGAGACAGGAGGAAGATGGGGGGGAAAAGGCTTGCTGAAATTTAAGAGTCACTCTCAAGAGGGAGGGCCCATGCGTTCGAGTTGGGAGCACCATTTACACCAGTGTTACTCAAGCTATTCAAGGGTTCAGGAAGAAGGGGGAAGCAAATGACATACAAGCCTTGAAACAATCACAGGCAATTTTGGAAGGAGGAGAGGGAGGAACGGAATCAACTTATAGCAAGACACAGAAATCTTTTTTAGTATTATTCGACACAAATAACTGACACTATGCGGACAGTTAAAAAAAAGCCAGTTTCGGTAGGAACTGGAGATGGTCTATAAAACTGAAATTGCAAGAGAGTTATGTCAATGTGTAATAAAGCTAATGGAATTTTAATCAACACTTGCTTCTTAGTTTTAAATGTTAATAATAATAAATTGATTTTTTTTTAACTCCAACAGTTCTGCCACAGAAAGAGATGAGTGGTTAGAAGCTATCTCCAAGTCAATTGAAGAATATACAAAAAAGAGGATCACATTTAATCCTAGCAAAAGTCTTGAAGAGGTATATCACACTGTTATTGTTGGTTCCTTCTCTTTTTTAAGGTTTCTTTGCAGATGTTTAGAGAAACATAATGAATAATAAAACAGGAATGTAAATAAGTGGACAGATAATAGAACAGAATGATAGTTCATAATGCTATAAATTTTAAATTTAAATGTAATAAATTTAAAATTATTTTCTTCAAAAAAAAACCAAACCAGCTTTCTCAGTTCTCTCAGTAATCTTGCAAACAGAAAGATGAAATGAAAAGATTTTAAAATATAGCAGCTATTGATATAAATAGGGTGGTAAAGCTTGAAAGTCACACAGCCTTTTTGAACTAATTAAATGCAACTCTCTCTTCAGGCTTGCATTATAATGCTCACTGATGAAATAGTAGATAACAATTAAGACCATGAAAATTTATCAGAGAAGGCTTTCCAATATAATTAGAGCTAACCTGTAATCACTGATAAATATTAATCTTACTTCTCATCACTGAATGTAATGGTATTCTGCCTGTGTTCTCTCAGGCAGATACAGAGAAACAGGAGGAAGATAGTCCGCTGGGATCAAAGGCTCCAATCTGGATCCCTGATACTAGAGCCACTATGTGTATGATCTGTACAAGTGAATTCACCTTGACTTGGAGAAGGCATCACTGCAGGGCATGCGGAAAGGTCAGGCAATTTTGTGGTTACCTTTTCTGTTAGTCATTCAGGTTCCCTGTGTGACAAATAGAGATGGAGCCTGACTGCACCACAACAACTCTTTTACGGGAATGCTGTACTGTGTCACAATTATATGGATTAAAAACACGTTGGGATTGTTTTGGTTTGGTTTTTGTTAGAGTAAGGTGTTATGACAGACCAGTGTTCTACCTTTTAACTGTTAAACGTTTCTTATTTGGCATTTTGGAGTTTTATGGTTGTCTTCTATTTATGGTCGTCTTCTGCTTCTGCAGTTACGTCGTACAAATGAAGAACGTTAGCTGAAACGAGAAAAGTATCTTCCTCCCTAATTTTCATAAGATACATAATGATTTTGTTCTTAGTTAGTACCAAGCGTATTTTGTATTTAACACTTATGAAAGGTATATCTAATAAACATTTTGTTGTTGTTTTAATCAAATGAGAACACAGAATTCAACGCAGTTGAGACATCTGTGTTGTGGAGAAATTGTCAAGAGAGCAATGACTATTTTTAGTTATTTCTTTAAAAGCTTATGATTTAAACAGTTCAGTAACACAGTAGGCTTATTCTACTTTCATGGATTGTTAACATTGGCTTATTGACTTGTGTAATTCAGTGACTTTTTTATATTTAAATTTTTATGACACAGAGGAGGAAAGAGCAGCATGTTGAACATAAGGACATAGGGAAAAGCCAAGATCTCAAACCGTTTTTGATGTAAAATAGTGCCTATTTCAGTTTCTGTTGTGGGCTTAACAGTGCTGAAATGAACGTCTTTGAGCATTTGGTGATTTACAGGTGCACATCACGTATAATAATGCTTCTGTCTGTTTCCAGATTGTCTGTCAAGCTTGTTCATCAAATAAACATGGTTTAGACTATATGAAAAACCAGCCAGCAAGAGTATGTGATCATTGCTTCAGGGAGCTACAGAAACAAGGTAAAGAAAATCTTCACAAACTGTCTTATTTTTGTGGCCATTATTAATGTGGTATGTCTGTGCCTCAGCTTTGCTGTTGACTTCAAGCCCTTAAAAAGCGACAGGCATCTGAGGTGGTAAGAGCCCAAACAAGTTCCTGTGGGGTAAGCTAGGAAGTGAACTTGCAGGACATTGGCTCTTCCTTCCAGAAACGTGTATGCATTTGCCCTGTAGTAATGCCACGTAGCTTATGCTGTTTTCTTTTTGAGATAACTAGTGTTACATTGCTTTTCATTAATCATGGAATACAAATGTACATTAAAGTCCTTGCAGCTTATCATGACCTCCCAGCGGGTTCACATGTACTTTTACTCTCTGTAACTTGTATGCCTGTAAACTTCATTTTTGCCAGCTAAGCTGCAGAGATAGCTCAAGTTCTGGGGCTCTATAAAGACAGGACTTCATCTTACTGAAGCTGAGTCTCTTCAGCCTCAAGCCTCGGCTCATCTGGAATTCAAGAAGTTGGCGTATCTGCACCTCAGTTCTGAGGGCAAACTCCTAACAGTTGCCTACTGCACACTGGCAACATGGATTTCAATGTAAACCACCACAGCTAGAGCTATTTTCATTGAAACATCTTCAGCGAATGTGGTAATAGTGATGACTGCTGGCAAGCAAACGTTACATACCCTGGTGGTAATAACTTTTGGTTGGAGAGGAGGTCCAGGGTCAGTTTCCTTCTCATCCCGAGAGCGCTCAAATCCATGTCTTTGAAGGAGCTTCATATCATTATGCAGAAACGAATGTTAAATCAACAGAGGCACCTCTCAGTGCGCTGGGTATCCAGTCCCATCTCACACGACTTCCTCTGAATTCTGTCCAAAGACTCCAGTATGAAATACGCAAACGAGCCACAAGCAGGGACTGAAACAGTTTGCTGCCCTTCCCTCTGGCAGAGGCTCCAGTTTGACACAAGCTCTGTAGGGTATCAGGAAATCTGTGATGCCCCAGTGAAATAATCAGGCTACGGCCTCCAGCGTGCTGGTGGTGACATTTCTCATGGGGATGTGGAAAGCGGCATCGACAACCCTCGAAGTGGTGGTGGGAGCCTGCGATGAATGAGGAAGGCGGATTGTCACGACCGCCTGCAGGTCTCCGCGTTGAGCACTAGAGGCTGCTGTGCTGCAGGCAATTGCAGGTAATTTAGCTGGGGAAGAGAGCTGCAGAGCAGGTGCAGTACAGCTGGCAATCCAATTACTCTCCTGCTCTGCTCATTATTTCAGAGCCTCACTATGTTCAGGGACAACTCTAGAAGGAGGCTTAAGGAAGCAGCTCGTTGCAGGCTGGGTTGTAAAACAGTGGTAGGTGTTGCTAGAAAAGAGGGTTTTAAAGGAGTGAAGTGTTGCAGAAGTCTTCCAAGAGAGATGAAGGAACTGCCTGCGGCAGTGGAGAAAGACAGCATGTTCTCTGGAGAGGGGAATCTCCAGAAGCGTGTGTGTGTAATGGCCTCATACTGAAGAGGAGTCCTACAGCATTCATACTGAAAAAAAAGCTGCGAAGATAACAGATGTAGAGAACCGAAGGACAGAGAGTTGGGGACCAGAGGTAAAGCACAGACTGGACTGCAGAGGACATCTCTAAAAACTTGTTGTGGTTTTTAAGAGTTGAATTTTCACCCTGTGTACGGGCAAAGGCAGTTCACATAAAAAAACAGACTTCGAAAACAAACTAGACCAATCCGCTGAGCTGTAAATTTCTTGTGTTTTTTTAGCCTCATTGTGATTTGAGAGATCCTGTTGTTCATTATAATACTGACGAGTTAATTCAACACTGAATTTAATGTGACTAGGTGTTAATCTGAAGTGCTGTGATCAGAATAAAAATATCAGCTGCTTTTTAGAAAAGAAGTCCAAGATGACCTGTGTTTAGTCATCTTGTGACATGAAAGCAATATATTCATCCTATGCATTTTAGATAACCAGTGCACTCCTAAAAGCGGATCCCCAGTCAACCATAAATCTCCATCAAGTGCCTTGTCTACAGTATTACATAGTATTCCCTCTGGAAGAAAGCAGAAAAAAATTCCTGCAGCCCTCAAAGAAGTAAGTGCTTTATTGGTCAAAAGTAATGCATTTTGGGTATTATATCATCAATATTAACAATGAAAAAAATAATGCTGTATTTTGGCCGTATTCTCTAGAGTCATAAGTTGTAATTCGCCTGCAACAGGGGATTGGGCCTTAGTTTTATATAGGCAGGGACCTGAACTATGAAGCAGTATATAAACTGCATAAACATCTGTGAGGCTGTAATTCAGAGAGACAGTCGGAATTGTAATTTCTTTCTTGTTTCCCTATGTTTCAAGGAATTGTGATTTACCTCTGCACCAACAGTCAATCAGAAGATTCCTACACCAGCTCAGCTCTTGGCTTATGATTAGGAAAGGTAGAGCTAAACTCTGCCTACCTGCACTTGGAGATCTTGGGAATGGGAGGAAGTGATTTTTCTTCTTAGATAGGAATGTGTGTTCTCCAGCTGTATGTGGTCCTCAGTGTTTCAGCCCTCTCTTGTCCTCTTGCATCCAATTTAAGTTCCAACCCTTAGTGACAGCAGAGCCCTTTCTTCCAGACCAGATAGATGGTGGCAGACAAAATATTTTTTCTTTCAGCCATCTGAGTTAATTAGCAACATTAATTTGGTATCAGGTTAGAATTTGAGTCTTTGACAGGACAGGTTTGTGGAGATCTGTTTTAAAAAAAGCTGTACTGCAGAAACCTGGACAGATGCATCACTCTTGGGTGTTGGGTCTTTTTTCACTTCAGGTTTCAGCAAATACAGAAGACTCTACAATGAGTGGCTACCTACACAGATCTAAGGGCAGTAAGAAACCGTGGAAACACCTATGGTTTGTTATAAAAAATAAGGTGCTATACACATATGCCGCCAGTGAGGTAAGAGCCTACATATTAGAAATCAAATATCCAATGATAATAGTGTATTTGTATTGAAAGTGTTTATTTTTATAATCTAGAAACAAGCTATAAAATTAGATCACCTTACAGTAGTGGATCTGATTGTGATGTAATATTTTGAAAAGGCCCGGTGAGCTCGGTACCATAATATGCTGATACAGCTATGCTGTTTTTGATTCCAGACCTAGCTTTGAGTATCTCTGCACTGCACACCATTGCACAGTTGTAGGTACGTTCTGAGTCAGTTGAATACATGGAGGTCTCTTTAGATGCATCACACTGGACTAGTGGCAAAGCCAACATTATAAAAGCATCTTGAAGTGCTTTGTTCTGCAGTTCCGTAAGGTATTTTGAATGCTTGGAAAATGAGCAAACTAAATCTCTTAACTTCTCCTCAAACTGTCTTCTTCAGCCTGGAGTTATTATTTAATATACAGTGCTGCAGCAGAAAATAAGAAATGCATCTTGTCTAATGACATCTGCTTTTCTATTTAGAATATGTAGTCCTATTGCAGTGTCGAATAATCTCTAACCAATATATACATAAGCTCTGCACATCCCAGCATGAGCTGAGGATGTAGTCATATCACATCTTACCATGTTTTGCAACATACATGGATGTATTGTAGCACTGGAAGATCTTGGGTTTCGCTTTTTTTGTTATATGTTATACTTAGCCAGTAGCTTTCAAGAGCAAAATAACCAAAGCACCTGTTTAAAGCTATTGCTATCTCTCACTTTCTTTAAAAATGATAAGGCCCAACCTATCCTGACCGTGTAAAGAGTTAGCCTTCTTCACCCCCATGCCACCCCCACTCTCCGGTTATTTCTTGGTTTATGCTCAGATTTGTTCCTGCTGTAGTGCCAACCTTTATATTAGCACCTCTGAATTATGTCCAGAGCCTGTGATATTATTTCCACAACAGCACTGGCAATAGTAAAAAAAAACCAAGTAGTTTTAAAAATATCTTAAATTATTATGTACAAAACAATTACTTTTCCAAAGATTTGAAAAATATTGTAGAGCATTGTGCCTCTTCTGGCAGCTGCAAAGGAGACTTTGGCAACTGTGAAGAAAGGCATATTAGTTTGTGACAGTCGCCTTATTTTCTTTTGCTTGGCTTCNTTCCAAAGATTTGAAAAATATTGTAGAGCATTGTGCCTCTTCTGGCAGCTGCAAAGGAGACTTTGGCAACTGTGAAGAAAGGCATATTAGTTTGTGACAGTCGCCTTATTTTCTTTTTCTTGGCTTCCTCTGAGATATCAGCCTTCCAGAGTAGCTTCAGTTTGCAGCTTGCAATCACAAAATTAACTCTCTCCTATTTCTTTTAAACTAAGGAATATCTGTCCTTATTTTTCATCTTGATGAGCCATTGCAGGAGACATTGTATGCAGAGTCTCAGAACGTTATGATGGCTGGTCCTTAGCCACAAAACCCCACTTAAGCTACTTACGTTTGTTCCAAGTGTTATAAAGATCAGTGGTAAAAAGACCACTTATTAGTGGTGTAAAGACCTAAGATAGTAAACCAGATTGCTAAGACTTACATGACTGTTTTCCAGTATCAAGAAATGCTTTCCCAGGATATTCTTGTTTCAACGTAGAGGGAATTATCAAAGTCCTCACCTTATGTGTCAGTGTTTATGTACGTTCTTTGTTTATTTTTCTACCCAGAAGCATTGCAGGACCCTGCCTAGTTACAAAACACTATTTTGGAATTTGCAAAGGATGAATTTTTTTTTTTTTACTTCCAAAAATGCTGTGCATCGTATTATTAATTAAAAGGCAAGAGCATAAAAAAAAGGAAGTAATTGAGATGAACGAGGAAGGGAAAAGGTTGCCTTTTTTAGCCAGGTTTTAATGAAATGAAGAAAAGGTAAAAAGGTCTAGCTCCTCTTGCCACTCTTTCCTAGCCAACCAGTTGTGAACACTCAGCAACTTTTTTCTCATCCTGTTAATTTTCAGCAACAGAGAATAAAATTCAGAAAATAAATTCAGCCATCAAAAGCATTTGGAGTGCAACTCCAGTGCTTGAGAACGTAGGTTACATCCATAGCCCCATCATAAAGTTGGACCTTTAGTCTGCTGCCAGGTGGTGGTCGATCTTTTGATATAAGAAGTCCTTACCAGGCAGAAGGATGAGACTGTTCAGTGAAAGACAAGGTAAACGTTATCAGGGAAATAAAAAGTAAAACAGCAATGTTGACGTCTCCGAGGTTTTGTTATTTCCTGTTCCCTGATTCATGCATGGAGACTATGAAAAGCGGCATTTTGTGCATGACTATTTGTAACAACTTGTTTGTTGTATAATCTGTTGCAATGGTATGGTGCATGAATAAAGTCTAAATGCATTCCTTAGTACGTCTTACAAGCTCTAATTTTGTCTTGTTTGCTTTTTTCCCCATAAAATAGGATGTGGCAGCATTAGAGAGCCAGCCTTTACTGGGATTCACAGTCAGTGAAGTAAAAGATGAAAACTCAGAGTCTAGAGTGTTCCATTTACTGCACAAAAACACTTTATTTTACATATTCAAAGCAGATGATCCCCATTCAGCTCAAAAGTAAGAAACTATTTGAATTAACTTCTGTTACTTTTCTCTAGAAAATGTTTCAGAAGTCATGAATGTTAATATTCACAGATTAAGCACGTGTACAAAAGACACATATTATACAATATGTAAATAAAACTTTTACATTACTTCAGCACAAGGTCCTGGTTTCATTAGGACTTCTGAAATGCTTTATATAAAGAAGCAGGCTGTCCTCTGCGAAAGAATGAATGTAGGAGAATGGAAAAGTCTAAGATAAAATAAGAAATCTTTCTTCTTCCTAGCCCGTTCCTCTATCCCTGCTCTACTCAAGTGAAAATTGAATGTTACCTTTGGAGAAGTCCAGAAATGTGTTTTTAAGAATTAACTGATGTGTGCCTTTTTTAATCTCCATTCCATTAAGTGAATATATGGCACTGAAATATAAAGCAAATCCTAAAAAGTAAGGGACAGAAATTTGAAGTGTGTGTGCAGATGTGCCTGAGCATATAGGCATGCTTAATACATTCAGACCACAAGCTTGGATTCAAAGAACACTCACACAAGTTGTTTCATTTCAAGTCCTGCTGATGTGTCTGAGTTTGGAGTCATATTTATCAATTTATATATTGTGTGTGTTTCATATAGAATAACCTAGAAGCTTGGTCATTAATCAGTAGAAAACATTTGCTATATGAAGCACGGAGTAAACTAGAAATGAGCATGGAAGTAATACATTTATCTTGCCTATATGCCTATCTTATCTTACTGGTTTCACTGTGGTTTTTCTAAGTGAATTTTGCATTCATAAAATAGATTTCTTGCACTACCTAGTCCATTATTAAGCATTCAAATGGCTGCAGGTATAGTTTTATGCAAATACGGATATTCTAAAAAACAAAGTACCCAGGACAACTAAAAATTCTGAACAGCTGAGAACGTGCTTACTGGCACTTCTCTACACACCAAATCTGGATGTCTTTATTTGATTTGGGAGGGGATGTTGTCTTGCAGATGCACACAAATGTTTTCTTGTTAATTAAGATAGTACTCTCTTGTTTCCATTGTGTCCTCATTTGTACTATATAAAACAAAACTAAAAAAAATCCAAGGCATTCAACAGCTTTGTTTTCCTATTTGGACAAAGGCTTTAGTCATCTGTAGGAAAACTTGAAATTCGACATACTCTATTTTATTGATGCTAGGAATAACATTCAATACCTTAAATTGCAAGCTTTCTCTAAGTATTTAATATCCTTAGGAGATTTATGCTGAACCTCCAGAATAAAAGCTGCTTTGACAGCATTAAAAGAGAAAACAAAGAACATACTCTTGGCCTGTTTTCATCAGTGGACACTATTATTTCCTATTAGGGCCAAAGAAATAGCTGATGTGTTTGTGTAAGTAAAGTAGTAAATTTTAACAGATGTTTACTTTTTTGATGAGCTTTGAAATTTGTCAGTCCAGTACTATGTTTAATGCTTAAGCTGTTTATGAATATGTTATATTTGTATTCCATTTTACTTATTTTTAATGAATATATGGCAGTGGAAAATAAGAGTGAGCTCCAAAAATTAAAGGATAGAACTTTGAGTTGTGTGTGCAGACACACGTAAGCACCTACACATTGCTGAGTATGTTCGTACCAAAAGCTTAAATTCAAAGAACATGCACACAGTCACCAAATTAAACACTCAGGGCAAAGAAAAGCCAACATCTGTGACTAATGTTTAGATAGCCTGTGAATACTAAGACAGGTTTGAATTTCCATGATAAAGATAATTTTACAGTCTTTGTCTCATTCAGTTTTTGCAAGATTTTCACTGGGGGGAAGGTGGGGGAGGAATTATCAGTATGTGGGCCCCTGAACTTTAAATGCACACAGTTCAGCCCTCACTCAGAAGACAAAATTATTCGATTTCTTACTGTATTTGTCAGTGGAGTGCTTCAGAAACATTAATTTTTGCAGCATTCTTGAGAAGGTGAGGATGTTTATCACCCTCATAATCAACAGAAACAGAAACCACAGCTACAGCGTGTAAAAGTACCTGAATATTAACTTCGGATTTCCAGCTTGAGACACCTTGGATCAGCTGTTTGGCACTTCTCCCCTCTTTCCTTTACATATACTTCTATTTTCACACATATAATGTGCAGGGTATCTGTTAATATGAGATTTGGTAGTAGCACGTATTGTGTGTGTGAATATGGGCAAGTTCTGTCATCACGCCCACCCCAGCCCATGTACCTTGTGGCTTCCTCCCCTAGCCATGCTAGTCCTTCACGAATACCCTTGTACCAGCTGCAAAAGCAGAGTGCGTGGGTTATGCAGATGGCTGCCTCAGTTATTGTAGTGTCCCGATTCATCCCAGATTGCATTTGCAGTGAAATAAGAGAAGGGAGTATTGGGTTGGGGTTTTTTTGAAAGTATGCAATCATGTTATTAAAGTTGGCAGAACCTTGGCATTTCCTGCTTTTTGCTTCACTTGTTCTTTACATGTGTAACTTGGTATGAAAGAGATATGCTGAAAAGTTTCTATCATCTGGCTTTGTACTGATACCTAATAGGTCTCTAGCAAGCTTTGTATGTTCGGGCTCCTGGGATAGGTTTCTATCATTTGCACTAAAAGAACAACTGGTCATAGAAGTATGATGTTACTTCTTGTGTGAATCTGTACCTAGTCACAGCAGGGCGATTGATACTTTTACCAGCAACTTCCTAACAGTGTTTGATTTTTCTAATAGGTGGATAGAAGCTTTTCAAGAAGGCACCATATTATAGCATCGTTTCTGCAAGTTTAAAGGAAAATGTCCAAGGATGGTGGTAAAACAGAGTACAGCAGCTGTTCAAAGAAACGGAATCCTGCCATCTCAACCTATACAAAATTGTGTATTTGTCAGGATTGGGAGTTGTTGCATTTTTAGTGTAAGGTAATATTTTTTAAAGAACTGTGTGTATTTCTGTGTTGATACAAAATGTGTTATTTATTAAATTCCAATGTTTACTTTAATGGTCAGAATTATTTGCGAGGTCTGTAATGAGGTCCAAAGTGCCCACGTCTTCAGAATGGCAGGTGGCTGGTCAACATATTCCTAAAGTTTGTGCTTTTTTAAAAAAAAAAAACAAAAACAAAAAAAAAACCAAAAAACAAAACACAAAACAAATCTGTTGCAATTGTACAGGTCCTCACGGTTTGCGTATAGGTCTTGAGTTGCTGATGCTCACTTTGCAATTTAGCAAGAACAGATCAGAATAGGAATTTCAAAGGTTCTGGATCTTTGTTCATATGTAAACTCCCTTATGAGAAGTTGTATAATATTGCTGCTCCTTTCCTTGAACGGCAGTTGAAATCTTGCATACCAGTACATTAAAATAGTACAACAAATTCCGTATCGCAGAAACAGTTGCAAAGTACAGGTCAATTATTAAAAAAGAGAAAATGGAAAAATATTTTAAAACAGACGTTGCAATTACAGAGATAAGGCACTAGAGCTTTTACAGTACTACAAATGCCAAAGAGACTTCAAGCTATTGCAGGATGTATTTTCTTTTCTGTTTCCAGTAGTAATTTAAAGCAAAGTAAAACACACATTGTTGATATCCAAGGAAAAGAAAAAATATCTTATTTGTTTCAAAACTTTGTGGCAGATGAGTTCTGTACGCAGTCTGAAACATGGTATAAACTATTGTTCAAAGAAGATTAAAAGAAATATATGCACACCCCCCGCTCCCAAAATTTTAAACTATTGTATATTTAAATGCTATGTTTAAACTGGAATTGTCATACCAAGAAAACGCCGCTTTTTTTTAGTGCAGGTGGCATTGCAATGTATACCATTCTTTGAGATACCTTTTGTTTACACTATGATTTGTTCTGTTAGGCACTTTAAAACACAATTCAGTTTTAGGTGTTTGGGGTTTTTTTTCTTTAGGAAAATTGTCGGTATACCTCATTAGGAAATACTTACTGACTATTCTGGTGCATTTATTCTATTTAACTTTTGAAATATTTTAACACTGTAATAGCATAAATGGAACTAGAACTATGAAAAACACATGAAAGGAAGCCATTTTTATGTCAAACGCGATACGTACATAGCCACTATTTTACTATATGAAACACTTCTCGGTAGTCCTCTCAGTCAAGCTAGTTGTGGTAACAGAATTAAGAGCAATTCACTTTTAATTAATAGGTTGAATCCATGCTAATAGCTATTCTATGGCCTCAAAAAGGAAAGAGAATAGATGGTAGAATAGTTAGTAGTCATCATAGGCCAAGAATGAAAATGCAAACCAAAATTGTCTTATTCCCTCAAATACCTCAACGTCAGGTCTGAGATATTAATGTAGCTCTGAAGAAGGTTGATTTTTCCAGAGCTTCTGGTAAGTTACTAGCAGGCTTGGAAGCCTAATGCTTAATATTAAAGTATACAAGTAATTTCATTGACTTCAAGCATTTCAGTAGAGTACCTTTCTGAATCAGGGAGTTAAGGCTGTAAATCTGGCTTCCCTCATGAACGCTAGAGATTTGACTGAATAGTGTTTGAAATTCAGTGGGAGTCTGATCAAAGCCTTTATCTACTTTTATTTTAATACAAACATGGTAAATGAGTAATTTTCTCTTGTTATTTATAAAGGGCTTTTACTTACTTTTCAAAACCAGCTGCTGACTGAAGCCACATACGCTATTGACTTACCTCTTCAGGGTCATTTCTGACATGGTATTTACTGTATCCAAACCAAAACTGATACCAATGTAACATAGATGTGATGTGGCTCTTCCAGCTGATACTCTCAAAAGGAAGAGCTGCTTAATATTTTCATAGGAACTGCCCACCAACTAAGATGGAAAGCCGTGAACCAGCAAATAAGTCAGAAATTTGGCTAGGAGCAAGCTAATTCAATTTCAATTTATGGTTTGACATTTATCTCCCTGCTGCAAAACGGAGCAATAAAAGTCAAAACACATACTGAATAAGGTGCCCAAGTTCTGCCTCACATGTGGCGTCAAACTACCTCTCAAGGATTTGGTGCAGACTGAGAAAATAAAGTGTCTGTCAAAGTCAGAGGGCTTCTTCCAGAAGCAGCTGATCAATCAAAAAATCTTTCTGTGACAGGAGCCTTAAAAACAATAGTACGCATATTGCAGTCTCATTCCGTGTGACAAAATAAATTGTCTTTGTAAACGTATTTGAATATTTCTTTTCCTCGTTCTCCAGCACTAGTGCTTTGTGTCATATGAAGACAACCCACAACATAGGCATTTTCATAACATTTTCAGATGGTTGCTTTTCAAACTTACCCTGTTTCTCCAGCTCACCTCCCATTTTGATTCATTACCATCAAAAGTAAAGTATTCACTTCTTGATTTGACTAAACACTAAAACAAGACCAGAAGTTTTTAAACACCTGGCTACCTCTTCTTCTAAGAATCTATAGTTAATAATTAATTTAAGATTGGTTAGTAGAGTATGAGACAAACATTAGCACTGAATATTAGCTCTAGCATCTTTATTCTTGGATAAATGAAACGTTCTAGGATCCTGAACTCTCTTTAACTTACAACTATTTTTGTGCCCAAAGGACTTAAAACAAATGGATAGCTGAGCAGCTATGGAACACATTTAACTAAATATTTTTTGTGTGTGAAAAATTGGTTACTCTGTTATGTAATATACATAACAACGTAGAGAGATGTTTGGAAAGACACATTCAATGCATTTGTTTGCCCTAACTGCTGTCCCCTGTATTTACCATCCAAATAGGCTTTTACTTGGAGCAGTCCTAAATTGTACTGTCTAAATGAAAGAACAGAATCTTTATTTTGTAAATGAAAACAATTTAAAGTTGTTGTAAATATTCCTGTGGATATGTATCATTTTTGTATAAATAAATTCACATTAGTTGAGCCTGCATCAGTTTCTCTTTTTTTAGTATTTTCAGGTTTTTATGTGTTATGTAATTCGTCTACTCATTGATTTTCAAATGGCAGAATTTGCTGTCATTATCCTGCACGTCAGTCTTGCTTTAAAATACCTACTATGTTTTGCCCTTGTGAACACAAAACAGCCTGAAAAGGTAGCCTCTGTGCACAGGCTGCTGCTGCTGCTGGATCTGACCACCTGAATCATTAGTTTTAAGTGAATTATCTTGCTCATGTCAGCTGAGACACTACACACTCTCACTACCACAACTGCTGTCTTTGCTACAAAAATTATTTCCATCTTTCTGCCCTCCTGTCTTTCCTTAGCTGCCTTGCGCTGGCTAGTTCCTCACTTTCTGTTCCTCCTACCCCAGCCCCTCAGACAAAAAGCCCGTGCCTTCATGAGTTCATGGCGTTTGTTTTCTATAAAGCCCTTCCACAACTGGGTGCAGAGCCTGTGCTGGAATCCAGCTTGCAGAAAAAGCATGACAATCAAACAAATTGCTTCTGAGCAAGTCCCACGTGTAGGACACCAAGCAGTGGGGTTTTATCTCCTGAAGCCACCTCCCAGCCCTGGGGAATGACGGCCCGTCCGAGCTTCATCAGCCCAGGAATGAACTAGGCCCCTATGCCAGTGTCTTATTTTTGTGAGGATGTAGGGTTTTTACTCGTCTCCCCCTCTTCGGCCACAAATACGTGAATTTACTTATCCCGGTGCTGTGGTTGTTTGTTGTCCTGGTTTGCGCCAGGACAGAACCGATTTTCTTTTAGTAACTTTGCTTTTTAGTTAAGTCTCTTCTGAGAAGCTGCACTCTCTGAAATTAACTGCATGTTTTTCCAGACAGTAGCTGCTTCTAGCAGTGATAAGGCTCGGTGTTTACAGTTAGTGCTGGAACATCAGAAGCAATGGTATGCAGAAAGGCCCTTGNACAGTCCGGGACTTTCCTGGGGCGTGCCCCGCAGCGTCCGGGTGACGTATTTGTCATCAGTGGGGGGGAGCTCAATATCGGTTTTGTACATATTTGTATATTTGTGTATATTTCATTATTATTATTATTCATTATTATTGTAGTTAGATTAAAGCTGTTTTAACTTTTCTAACCCGTAAGTCTCTTTCCCTTTTCTCTTTCCCCCCCCACTTTGGGGACGGAGGGGGTTAACAAAGAGCATCTGTCGTTTGCTTAACAGCCAGCCCAGCTTTAAACCGTGACATTTGTCTTTTGAAAAAGAAAGTAATCTCATCATCTTGCTACTCTTAATCATCAGTGCATCTGATACGCAAGCTGATTTTTTAAAATAAATTCTTTAGCACACTGTTACAGATAGACATCCCCATGGCAAAGAAAGCATCCTAAGAAACAATCATTCTGAAGCATTGAGGGGGTTACATCTGTGTGAAGGTCAAATGAAGGGTGTTACATGAATAAATCCTTTTGCAAAATCCTGTTATGTATCTATTAAAGTATGCCTGAATCACACAGTTTCTGTTGGCATAAGTATTTTAGCAGGCCCTGTACGGGAGAGATTTGTCTGCCAGGTTAGTTATGCTGCCTCCTCATACTTCTCTGACAGATGTCTGAATGCAGTTTTTTGATAACTTGCAGTAGCAGCGTAAAGGGTTTTGCTTCTCTGCATGTTTTTGACAGGGACGTGTAATCCTGGTGGACACAGCTACGTGCTCGTCGTGCCTTTGTAATACATACAGATCAAGTATGAATTGGGTCACTTGCTAAGAAAAAAGCAGAAAAACATGTTTTATTGGTTACAGTGCCATCTCTGCTCTATTGAGGGTATCCGAATACTTCTCTGAAATCAGCTTTGGCGCAAATTCCTTGGTATTTGTTAAATTAAACAGCAATAAGCTCCATTTAGAAAGTGGATGTGCAGCTCGGGCTAGTTTGGGAAGTGACAAGCACTGTAAATTGAGAGTGCCGTAACGTTTCAGGAAATGCTTAGCAAGTTAATTGCTCCAATTTAAAAATTCATCGGGTTCATTTGCATTTGGCTTTTGGGAACGTGTTTGATCAAAGAGCAAAACACAATGTTTGCAAGTACTGACTGAACTAGTGATATTGAGCTAGGGTAGCTAGATGCAAGTGCAGCTGAGGGACTGGGGGCAGGAAGAAAAGCACTAAAGCAATCAGCAAGATAAGAGCACGAATGATTTTATTAATGTTAACATATAAATTATTCTATTCTTTGGGGTTTTTTTTATATCGCTGCTTCTCAGATGTTGATGCTTATGTCATCTGATTCAGTAGAAATTGCATAAAATGGTCTAAATTAATCTCAGCTAATGAAATTGTGCATACAGCCCAGTGGCCTAAACGACCTTGAAGTTCCTGCTGATCCCTAAGCACAGTGATACAATCTTTCTTGAACAGATGGAAGAGGAGGTGAAAAAGTGGACATATTTAAAGTATAAAATGCTTACTTGAAATCAAGGTCACTAAAATAATTAGCATAAGCTAAGTAAGTAGCTAACACAACTGTGGTCCAAACGACTGTCGGGACATGGCCAGAACAGCAGGAAGTTGTTCCTTTGGCACTTGTTCCAAAGTCCTGCTCCAGCTGGGAGCGCTCTCATGAGCAGCCAGGGTCCCCACTGGCTTTCCAAACCTTGTTCAGAGCAGTGTTGACATTTAATGAAGTAATTTGCTGCTGCCATGCTGGCTGAGAAAGGCAGCTCTTTCAAACACCCTGTTTACGTCTCAATCACGTTGCACATTTCAAACTGACTCTGCAAGTGTCATTTATGTATTTGCCTCAGTGGGAAGACCCCACCGAGTTACCCAAAGCCAAAAGCAAAGGCTTTGCATCTGTGATGTTGAAAGCTGACACATTCATAGAATCACAGAATGGTTTGGAAGGGACCTTGAAGTCCATCTAGTTCCAACCCCCCTGCCATGGGCAGCGACACCCTCCACCAGACCAGGGTGCTCAAAGCCCCATCCAACCTGGCCTTGAACACTGCCAGGGAGGCAGCATCCACAGCTTCTCTGGGCAACCTGTTCCAGTGTCTCACCATCCTCGTCGTGAAGAACTTCTTCCTAATATCTAATCTAAATCTACCCTCTTTCAGTTTAAAACTATTACCTCTCACAGCATCACAGAACGGTAGGGGTCGGAAGGGCCCTCTGGAGATCATCCAGTCCAACCCCCCTGCTAAAGCAGGTTAGCCTAGAGCAGGTTGCACAGGAATGCATCCAGGCGGGTTTTGA
>VZSC01012176.1:46047-63330 GCA_013398225.1 Steatornis caripensis | reverse complement strand
GCAGTGCGCACAGCGGGACGGAGCAAATGCTGCCCGCGCTCAGCTCCACGCGGCTGCCGGTGCACGTGGGGAGCCGGTCCGGCAGCCCCAGCCGCAGGACTCGNGATGGGATAGGACGGGATGGGGGCCGCGCCAGCAGCACATTCTGCAAAAAAACCCCAGTGGTGGGCAGAGAAGCAGTGCGCACAGCGGGACGGAGCAAATGCTGCCCGCGCTCAGCTCCACGCGGCTGCCGGTGCACGTGGGGAGCCGGTCCGGCAGCCCCAGCCGCAGGACTCGGGATCCTTCGATGGCACCGGAGCAAATCTGATGCTTTGAAGCGTCCCCCAAAACGCGTCCCCCAAAACGCATCCCCCACAGCCCCGCGTCGATCACCGCGCCCACTCATCAGCCCAGCACAGCCATGCCCAAGCCCCTGTGCCCCCCACGGCAGCCGCGCCAGCACCTCAGCCCCCTCCTGCAATAAATCGCCGCCGGCATTTGCATAGTTTCCAATCAGGAGGATACGGGGCCAGGAAAGCAGGATCCCGGTGTGCAGATGATTAGCATGGAAATGTATGCGGCTCACAAACAAACCGGGGCCCGTTTAATTAGAGCTGCGCCTTTGATTCACCGCCAGCCTCCTGCATGCACCAGCCCCGGATTATTTTTAGGCAGTTTTACAAAACAAATGTATTTAATTAAGAAAGAGACCCCTGAGCAACCAGAGTGCGGCGAGTCCTACGCGGCAGTGAGCAAAGGGGCCGCCCTCTCCCCAGGGGACATGGGGGACAGGGCTTGCAGGGCCGGGTGTAACTCTTGGGAGCCCGCGGCACAGCCAAAACCCCCTGCACGTCCCGCCGCAGGACCGGAGAGCCTTCCCCATAACCAAAAACGGTCCTGGTACTTGGCCGCCTTTTCAGCATCCTTTGCCAGACCCATACCCAGCCTGTGCTCCCTGTCACGCCCCGCACCCTGGGTACCACCACCGTGCGCTGGGGAGCCCAGAGATGCCAAAAGCCTGTCCTAAAGGCTCCGCTTGCCCTTTTCGGGGAGAGTCTTCCTGCGCAGGACCACGTTTGCCCCTACCCCAAGCATCAGAGGAGGCCAAGCCTCGAGCGCCTGCAGTACGGGGCCACGCGGCACCTCACGCCCCACGTTGCCCCTGCCCCGCAGCACCCAGCATCACCCCCCGGACCCAGCTCTGCCTCCTCGCGTCCCCTCACACATCACTCCCCTCCTGGCTCTCGGCTTCTCCCCTACAAAGTCCCGGCCGAGCCAGCTGCACAGAGGAGGGTAACGGGAGCACCGCTCCTCCCGGCAGCAAGGCACCGTCAGCCCCCCCGTGCTACAGCAACGTGACAAATGCACCTTTCCAACCCTTTTACGGGCCGCAGTTGCGGCGCAGCAGAATCGATATAGTTTTACCCTGGTTCTAAAATAGATCTATGGCTGGATGTCGCGCTGGCAGTAATTTTTAACTAGCGGGGTAATTTCCCCATTACATTATTGCAGCGCGCAGTGCTGGGAAAAAGAAAGAGATGTATTAAAAAAACCAACAGACGCGAAGCACTTCCAGTTAATTTGAGGCTCCAGGAAAAACCTAAAAATACTCTCGGTAGTCACAGGGGGCTGGAGCCCAGCCTGCCACGGGTCAGGGTGCTCTGGAGCGGGGCACGGGGCCACCCCAGAAACGCACACGTGGGAGCGCTCCTCTCCAGGGCCTCTCCTCCTGCTCAGGATGCTCCAGAGACGGGTCTGGGACTCAGGAAAATGAAATTTGGAAGACGTGGCCATCGAGTTGCTTCCTGGTTGGCCGGAAGGCAGGGTACGAGGGCATTTTTGAGTCAGCTCGTGGTAGGCAAACCCATCCTGCCGCTCCTCCCCGGCACCAGATCAGCAGAAGACAGACCCCGATGGCATCACGCGCCAGGAGCACCCGACTGCCCGACTCCGCGCAGGCAGAGGTGGGAACCCAGCATCAGGGCCTTTCCAGCAGGATTAGCCCGACGGGAACCTGCGCATCCCAGCTGGCGGGAAGCGGATGGGCTGTTTGGACCGCGACGTGGCGGAGCGGTGCACGGGATGCACTAAGTGCCTCCCACCTCATCTCTTACAGACAGCGCGGAGGGACAGCTTCCCCCTCTCTCCCCGCACTCACAGGGTGGCTGGGGGCAGGGGAAGGGGGAGAGGATGCGGTTTAATCAGAGCAGCCCCCCTCGGAAACACGTTCCTTCCTGCTCACCCTGCCTGCCTTCCCACCCGGGGGAAAAGACATTTACCAAAAATAAATAAATAAATAAACCCATTAACCTTTCTCCTCATCCTGACGCTGATATAATTACCCAATACTAATAATTACTCGCACTAATTTCTCGCTCAGGATTCCTGCCCTCGCTCTTGCCTGCCTCGGGCTGGCGTCAGGCAGCAGCACTGCCTCCGGCGAGGGGCTGGCGGGAGTCCCGGGGGGCAGGCGGACCCCGGGCCGTGCCAAGGAGGGGCAGGAGCGAGGGTCGGCTCGTTGGGCTGCTGCCTCATCAAGCAAACAGCTGAGACCGAAGGCAAGAAATCACAAGCTCCCTGCTGGGGTGAATGACCTCGAAGCAAGCCCGGGGGCCGCTCTGCTAGAAACCCATGCGCGCGCCCTCCCCACCCAAGCACGGAGCCCACCCCACGGCAGGAGCACCCAGCACAACTCCACTCCGAAGAGGAAAGGGTTTCAGACCTTGTCCCCCAGAAGCCAAGAAGGCTGACGGAAGCAGCGCAAAGCCTGGAGATGCAAGGGTGTCTCAGCTTCCCAAGAGGTCCCTCACCGTCCCCCCGCAGCCACGGAGAACGCCAGCAAAGGAACGACGAGGGAAAGGACGACGTGCAACGGGCACCCCGGCGTAATGAGCGACCACGCACAGCACATACTGGCGGGGCAGAGGCAAATTCCTTCCCCAGGAGGCCCAGAGAGGGTTCCTGGGGATGGTCCCGTCTTGGCTGGAGAAGGGAGCTTCCATGCCACGCAGGCTTTGGGAGGAGGAGAGTGCATCGCCACGCCAAGAAGCACGCAGCGGTGCAGGGTCACAGCCAGACAACGGCACCAGCCAGTCCTGCTGCTGCCTCGAGCCCGACGCTCCCTCCAAAGCTCAGCTCTCCTTTACAGACCACGATGCTGAAGCATCCAGAAGCTTCCGCAGGGCCCAGGCCCCACCACGGCCAGCGCTCATGAAGAGCTGCTGCCCCAAGGAGCTGTACCTAAAACACACATGAAAGGCAACGGGAAGTGAAAGCACCGCGAGGGCAGAGACGGCTCCTTCCATTGCAGCGCGTTTGCTCCCCTGGCAAGGCACCCGCCAGGCTTGTCCAGGTGAGGAGGCACCTCCGCGCTGCCGCAACTGCTGCCCCACGGCCACTCACCAAACTGCGAAGGGGAAAACCTCTCAATGTCCTTACGCCACCAGCGACGGGCACAACGCGGAGAGGAGCGCCTGCCCAGGTGCACCTTTGGGAAAGACGGGTGATGAGACGACTAAAGGGCAGCAGCCGTGACCTCGCAGCCACCCAGAGCTGGCAGCGGGTCCGGAGGAGGACCACGGGCTCAGCCAGGGCCAGGGATGCCAGGCAGCACAGCCGGAGAGGAACGGCAGCTGCACACATACCAAGGCTGCTTTGGGATTTAACGCACACTGGCAGGGGTCTGGCTGGGGTCTGGGGGGCGCTGGCGTGGGCCACCGGCTCCCCGCGGGATGGAAAACACATGCTTGGGGGCACACGTGGAGAGTTGCCGAGAGACCCGGTCTCCCCACAGGGGACACCCGCCAAGCCCACCGCCAGACAGCGGCGGCTCTTCGTCGCCCCACAGCCTGTCCCCCGGGGGGGCTCTCCCACGCCAGCCCTCCATCTCCCTGCCTCCGGGCTCTCAAGCCCCCATCCTGGGTCCCAAGCAGTCCCCCGCAGACCCCTCCTTCGGGCAGGAGAAGTGCTCAGCCAGGCTTTGTACTCTTATCTGCACGGGGCTGTGATTAATTCGCAGCGGCTGGCAGCAGCTACAAGAGGAGGGCGCCTTTGCCCGCCTGCCACACTTCAAAGGCAGGGACTTATCTGCCTCAAACACGCTCGGCAGCCTTTTCACGGGGACCCTTTCCAGTTCCACGAGGCTCACGCGGTGCTGACGGGCGACGTGAAAGAAGGGCTTATTTACGGGAGTGCATTTCAAAGCCTGTCCCCTTCCCTCCCAACACTCACCGGGGAAGTGGCAAGTCCCCCAGCCCCAGGGACGTCCATCAGGGACAGAGACTGAGCGTTGGGGACGAGACGGGGCTGCGAGGAGAGGATGCTGAATCAAGATCCCTGTTCCACATCCGACCACGTCCTGGTCCCCTCCCAGCCCACGAGCAGCTCCGCAGCACGCTCCTGAACCGGGAGGAGGAAAAAGCTTTGGCACATGTGGAGGGCAGAGCCCAGCTCCAGCACCGAAACCTCTCCCTCCCCACGTCACTGGCGCTCAGGGCTCAGGCACCACGGAAGCCGGTGGGTGCACATCCGCCCTCCACGGGAGCAGGGCCATGCTAACACCCTCCAGCATTTTGCCTTGATTTTGGCCAGGAGAGGAGCAGGTCCCGGCAGAGCTGACCCCCCCAAACCATGGGGGCCACCACCTGGAGGCAACAGAGGACCCGCAAAGCCCGGCCATCCTGCAGCGGAGGTGACAGCTGCTGCGTAGTGTCACACAACACCACGCCAACGAGCCTACAGCCGGAAAGGGAGTATCCCGTGTCCAGCTCGGGGGGGCTGCACGGCCCCTCCTGGCACATGGCCTGGGCTCCCCGCGAGGCAGCAGGCGGCAGGGGGGACGGGGACACTGGCTGCCCCTCCACATGCGTCCCCTCTGCCAGCCGTCCTCCCGGGGATCAGCAGCACCAGCAGCTGCCGCCCGTGCACCCCTCTCCGGTTTCCAAAGGAGGGCAACGGGTTTAAAACGCGGTTCCTGGATCAGCCGCTCCAGTGGGGGGGATGCACTCCTCTCCCCCACCCCACGCTGGGAAGGCGCAGGGGTTGCCCAGCAAAATGTGGGTCCAGCAGCAGCTGCAGGGCCGTGGCACCAGCTGCTCCTGGGGGGTACAGCTGAGGGGGATGCGGGGCCTGCGTGCAAGGGCGCGGAGGAGTGGGCTGGAAGGAGCAGTGGCTCCTGCTCCCTCCCTGTGGACTGCAGGTTACCAAACTTCGGCACCCAGCAGGACAAGGATATGCCTCCGGTTTTGCTCAGGCGTCAAGAAAATTGCTGCCAGGAGAGCCCCAGCCATGCTTTACCAGGGCTCGCTGAGCGTGCACCCAGCTGGAAGGGCACAGGCGGCGTTTTGGGGATGCACCCCCCAGGGGGGCTCGCACCAGGCCGGGGGACAGGAGGCCCTGCAGAAACATCCCAGCTATGCGAGGTGGGCTAGCAGCTGGCACCTCGGCCACCTCCGCTGCCCCCGGCCCGTCACCCTCCCCGCCAGCTTCCCGCGCGGGAACGCACCAGCCGGGCGCAGATCACACACATGCCTCCTACCCGATGGGCAGGCAGCTGCCTGCTGCCCACACCCGGCACGCCAGGGCCCCGCCGAGGTGGGTACCGGCCTCCTCCATGGGGAAGAGGTTTTGCCAGCCCCTCGCACAGGGCTGGGATGCTTCTGCCTCATCGCTAACCCGCCGAGGGAAAGCAGCGAGAGGAGTTGCCTAATTCCATTCACCGAAACCCATTCACTTTACAAAGATGAACACAAGCAAGGCTTCACCCCAGGCCCAACACCGCCCTGAGTCGGACAACATTGGGCCTTCCATTACATCAGTATAATAAAGCAAAAAACCAAGGAGATACTAAATCTAAATCAATGCTCATAACAGCAACGAATGCCAGCGACTCGGCACCACTGCCAGATGCGACACCACCTTACCCAATGGGTTTTGAAGCACACGTTACTGCCGGAGCGTGGTCCCCGGGCAGCACCCCGAGCTCGGCCACACGGGCTGAGCACNGGCACAGCACAGCACTGACCGGCTCCTCGCCCACCATCTGCAAACCTTCCCAAAACCTGCTCTGACCAGGTCTGCCCGCATCGCCCCATCAGCAGGATGGGGAAGAACAGCCCAACGCGCCATTCCAGCAACTGTGACAGAACTCAAACGCTGTCAGAAAAATCTTTCTGATCTTTCTGTACCAAAACCAAACTGCCGGGAAGAGGGAGCGAGTGCCTGGTTACCGCACAGGAGCAGCACCTTCACCAGAGTCAAACCCGGGTGCCGGAGAGACTGACGGAGGCAACAAAGCAGGGAGAGGAGTTACAAGCACTCCCCAACCCGTTGGGAGCCGCACAGTGTGGGATGGGTGACGGCACTTGCCCTGCTTGTCTCCCCAGCAAAGCCCCAGGTCCCGTCCCCACGAGCCCCCAGCCCCACGGCTGCTCCGGCGGTCTTGAGCCATCGATTTCCCAGCTTTGCCCTTCAAAACTCTCCTGGCTCAGTGCCCAGTTCATATCGTCTAGTCACTCAGGAGCAAAGTATCTCTATTATTACTGCAATTATTTCCCAATCAGTATCACTCAGGGGCTGAGGCGGTCAGAGCGGGGCCCCCGACAAGCGAATCGATGGGCAGCCTCTGCCCTGGGGGCTGCCAGGGACCAGGCAGGAGGCGCCGGCACCTGCCGAGCAGCATGGGGAAGGGCGGGTGGAGGACAGGGGACCCCAGGGACCCCTCCGTGTAATGCCGCGGCCCTGCAGGGTGGCAGTCCTCGGTCTTTGCTGACCCTCAGCCAAGCAACGGTGATGCAAAATAACCCGCACACCGAGCATGCGTGCAGCCACTGACCCCGCGTGCTCTGGATGAGATGCAAGGGCTTTGCCTCCGAGGCGCTTTATGGCTGAAGAGAACCAACGGGAGCTCCAGGGCGTCCCCAGCGACAGCACAGCAGCCGCTGGGGCATCAGTTACCCAGGGCGGGAGTGGTAAAGCATCCTGAAGGCACCTCTGCGGCAGCGCGGTGCCTGCACCCGGCTGTACCCTCTCCAGCGTGGGGCCCCAGTGCTGCACCCCACCGCAGACACGTCCCTCTCGAGGGACGGGAACGCAGGCAGGTCAGCGGGTTCCGCTGTTTCTCAGGCCACGGGAAGAGAGGAGGGAGCTGCGGAGGCAGGAGAGCCCGGTAACAAATGGGGAAGGAATTTTAGCCCTGCAAACGGAAGGGCAGAAAGAGCACACAGTAAAATGGGATGAGGACCTTCTCGCTGCGTCCCACTGTTCCCCTCTGGGTAGAAAAAAGCCCCGGGTGACAGCAGTGAAGGGCAGAGCACGTCACAGAAATACAGGATTATTTTTTCCCCATTTATTAATTGCTGCAGGCGTCCCAAGCGTCCCAGCAAGGCCCGGGCGCACTGAAGCCATGGCAATGTGTCACCACCCTCGAGCTCCCACGGGACACGGAGTGCACGTGACCAGCCCGGGGCGAGTCAATACCTGAACGCCCCAGAGAAGTCCCTGGGAAGAAAGCTCTTGCCCGAAGGACTCAGTACTCAGTTTTCCAAACAAAAGCTATCCCTTCACTGCCAAGGCACCAGCTCCTCCAAGGAGACCGCATCCTTCTGCCCCACGGGGACCAGCCCAGACCCTTGGCTACCAGTCTCCTGTGATGCGCAGCCCATCACCGCGGCTGGCAGGCAGAACAGACCCAGCGCTGCCACCCCCCCAGCCTCTCCGCAGCTCACAAGTTGCTATTTCTCCTGCAAGCCCGAAGCATCACTTATTTTCCTCCTAGCAATGCCGCTTAGCTCAGGAAGGCAGCACAAGCCCCCGCTCCCCAAGCCTCATCGCACTTCTGACCGTTCGACCAGACCGAGAGAAGCCCAGGGCTTGCCCCACCACCCTGCCCTGCTGGGCGCTTGGGACACGGCTGTGGCCGGGGGCTCAAACCCCCACTGCCGGCCAGCAGCGATGGCAACGCTCCCCCTTCCAGATCTCCGCTCCCCCTTCCAGATCTCTGTCAGGGGATCCCAAAAGGCAGGGATGCGGCAGGAAGGACAGGCTCCCAGGGCGGCAGCACAGCTGGAGATCAGCTGGATCCTTCCTCCCCTCTGGGCTCCAGGAAAACAGCGGTTTCCTTCCTGGTCCCTAATGCAACACAGCAGCGAGAGCGAGAGAGGAGCTGCCCCGAGGACAGCCTTGCAAACAGAGGAGCCAGCGGCAGGAAAAGCCCACGCAGGGGAGGCTGCACAGCGACAGACCCCAATGGGGGGACCTGCTTCAGGGTACCCCCGCAGCCAAGTCCCCATGCACTGGTTCAGCACCAGCCAAGCCTCCGTTTCGGCAGGGCGGCCTGCGCAGGGCACCATGGCTCGCGTCTGGATTTATCCATCTGTCAGACCCTAGAGCCTTCTGCAACCCCATCTCGGCAGTTCCCAGTCCATTCAGCTCCAGCTGTGTAAGTGCCCCAGCCGTTACTTCCACGGCGCGCAAGTCGAAAGCCGTTTGCTGCAGCAATACACTGCAGCAAGGGGGATATAACAGGAACTAAATCCACTGCCCATTCACCTCCACCCAGGGGAAGGACAACACCGACCGCACAGGGGGATTCGGCTTCGCCTGTTTAACACCAGCTTTGATCCCTTCCTACTGATCAGGCCTCTCGTTACCGCAGACCTGGGCTGTCCCGGTGGTTTATCTCCATGGACAAATCACACCGGACTGCTCAAGAGAAGCGAGTAAGCAAGGCATGATCAGAGCCGAAACATCGTGACAACATTAAATATTAACACCCAGCACAGGCAGCAGGACCGGACACGCAGAATCACAAACCCAACGATGGAACCACGCATCGCATGACGTACTTCGTGGGAACGTAACCCACGGCACCAGGAGGAGGTGGAAAGTTACAGCCACACTTTTTTTTTTTTTTCCCCTTTTGAGATCAACATCTCCGCTATTGACACGCCACAATCAAAACTCCAGGCTCTGCCTTTCGTCCCAAAACAGTCTCTGCTGCAAACATAAGCACCTCCAAGATTAGAGAAGAAATCTTCCACCACTTCATGCCCGGTGTTCCTGGCGATAACAGCCAGCTAAGCCTGGCTTCGGGCTCAGCGCACCAGAGAGAGCCTGCAAATATTTTGCTTCAAATACACTCAGACCTTCTCACGCGCTCCATTGTGAGCTCTCGAAGTGTTGGCTAAATTCCTCGCTCTCATCTTCTGTTTGCATTTCAAGGCTCCTTTCCCACACCCTAAACCTCTGGCCCTCCAGTAGCACCTCCAACCCCAAGCGTGCCCCCAGAGCCACGTCCCTGGCTACACGATGCCCTTCTGGACAGCTCCGTGAGGCCAGCGGAAAGCCACGGGGCCACAGAGCCGTGGCTCCCCACCACACAGAAACTGGAGTGGTGAAAACCAGTCCTCTGCAGCGGGCTCTCCGTTCAACACCAGGATGAAAGTCAGGCTCTTCAGTCTGCACATAGGAGCAATTTCGAAGGAGAGATTGAGAAGATTTAAATATAGAGATTGCTCTCCCCAAGGATGCCGCTCGAGATATTTAAGAGCTCAGGTTTTACACGGCACGGATTTCCTTTGGCATCGATGCAGAACTCCCCACCCCGCTTCTCCAGACAGCAATCCCTTCTTCAGGCTGTCGCGGAACACCAGGTCCCGTCAGCTAAGGCAGAGCACGACGCAGGGCTCACGCGCAAGGTAAACTGGGGTGCAGGGGGGCCGCAGCCCAGAGCTTTCCGGGTACGACAACACCCGGCCACAAACAGTTGTAACCCCCGCTCCTGCAGGTCCATGCAATGGGAAACGAAGAGCACCGCTGAGGTCTCAATAACTTACTCCTGGGGATGCAGGGCCGCTCTCTGAAAGCCCGGCTCTTGCTAAGACCGCACCAGAGCACGCGCCACATTCGAAACCGAGTTCTCGGAAGATCTTTGAGGAACGCTTGCCACCCTGCCCACCACTGCCAGGGGACCTCAAGCGGAGCTGCCACCCGCCACGACTTGCCAGCACCCAGCCAGGGATGCCAGTTGGCACCCGGCAGCCCGGTGAGAGACGGGCAAGCAGCGAGTGCGGCGGGACGTCACCAGCCTGATGCTGGAGGGAGCGGAGAAGGGCACAGGCAGACAGGTCCCGGATAAACAGCTTTATCCTGAGATGCAACCCTGGCAGGCACCCATCGCACGCCTGAATAGCTGTAGAGGCAGGCCAAGGGGTGGGAAATGATGTTAATTAAAGTTTTAATTACTGTAACCAAACGAGTAGTATAATTACTTTATTCTCACAGAGACTTCAAACTGATTAAGGACCACGTGCGCAATCTTCGGGTTGATGTGGTTTTTAATTAAATGTGCCATCGAAGACAGCGAGAGGGGCGGGCAGGACGATGGCTCAGCCCTGCCTGGACGCCCCGGAGATCTCGTGCGAGGAAGGAGCCCGGGCTGGCAGAGACACGAAGGTCAAGAGCAGCAACCAGGGCAAAAGGCCAAAGCTAGAGCTGTGCGAAGACCGAAGCCAGCGGGACGCACACAGGTGTCTCGAGGGAGAAGCTCCTCTCCTACACACCCACCCTCAGCTTCGCGCACCCCCAAAACACCTACCTTCACAAACGCCTCCAAAACAACCCTGCACGGACCCTGAAAATATTAACGAACTGGTGCTGCCAGCTGGAGGGAACGATTAAAAAACAATTTTGCAAAGGTATCCTTCTCAAATAATAATAATACTAAAAGACAAAGCAGTAGAAATTAAATTCCCAATCCCCTACCTCAAATAAATAGTATCAGAATTTGAAATGAGACATAATTACCCCGGCAAGGTTAAAGCCGCTAATGCACGCGGAATACAGAATCACCATCCATCATAATCATATCTCGTATCGCAGCCATTATTTATAATTAGGAGGCATGGTTTAAAAAACACATAAAGACGCCCATGCAATGCAGTAATTCTTCTGTTATTGCTCCTGGAGGGCCAATCCTGCTCTGATTTGTGGAGTCCAGGATCAGGCAAAAGTAACTCCCCAAAAACTCCCAAAAGCCATGCCCAAAAAGCTCCTTGCCGGGAGTGGAAACCCACCTCAGCCCACCCGCAAGCCCTGCCTGAGTGCCGGGCTGCGCCGGACCCCTCCGAGCCATTTCAAACCCAAGGCGGGCTCACACAGCCCCTCTCCCTTAACCCTACCGAATTCTTTGTGCTTTTTCCCAAACGCCAGAGCAGAAAGAGCAGAGCTGAGCAGACACCAGAGCCACAAGCCAGCAAGGCGAGGTGACGGCCAGCCTGCTGGGCTTTGCCCGGGCTTTCTCGTCTGCTGGGTGGTTTGTTACCCATTTCTAAAACCACAGGATGAGTTATAGCAAAAGCCGGGGAAATTGAAAGCTAACCTCAAAGCTGCTGAAAGCCGCCCTCCTTTGAAGTGCCGGCTTTGCAGCCTGCCCCCGTGTCCCAGTGAAATATTAACAAGCTCCCAGCAAAGCAGGAGGAAGTTACCCTAAATATATCCTGGGCAAGCCCGCAGACAGCAGTGCCCAGGCAGCAGAGCCCAGCTCTCAAGGTACCTATGCCCAAATCCCTTCTCCTCCCAGCAACGGGGAGCAGCGAGGCTGCAGCCCCGCGGGGACGCGCAGCAGCTCCGGCGCACACGCCAGCGCGGAAGCCAGAGCAAAGCCCTCACACAGAAAAGCACAAAACACCGGGGACGCGGTGGGGTACGCAGCTGGTTCGGAGCACCCAGGAGTCCGGGAGAGGTGGTTTTGCACCCTTCGGTAGCAAATTAGAAAGCAACAGCAGTTGGAGAGGGCGTCCTGGGGACACAGAGCCGTGATGGCAGAGGCTACGGCAAAAGCCCAGGCACGAGACCGTGGAAAGCACAGACATACACATGTACATCTAAGCTACGGCGGTTTTGGAGATGGAAAAGCAAACCGGGATAAGGACGGGGGAGAGCTGAGGCACAGCTGGAGAGGCACAAGTCCCCAGCACACGCAGCCCTGAAAAGGAGCTCAGCCCCGCCACCGGCTGCAGGCGGCCCAAGGCAGACAGCCGAAGCCGGCTTGCCCCGCTGGTCTCGTGACTCTTACTCACAAGCAGAGCTGCACTTTCTCAAAAGTTTCATTAAGCCGTAAATCAAGAAAAATATAACAAGGCGGGGAGGGGGGAGATGTTCAAGAAGAAGCCAGCTCGCAGATGGCATGTACAAACACGCGCTCTCCAGAACCCAGGAAACACGTTTCTAATGAAGGCTGCCGCAAACACCGCGAAACACCAGCCAGAGTTTCCAGCCAGGGTCCCCTTACCGGAGGCGCCGCGCTCTGCAGCACGGGAGGACAACGGGCGCGGGGAACGGCTGGCAGCGGGGCGCATCCAGGGAGAGGGGCTCTGCGCAGAGTGGCACCACACTGCTGCCGCCACGGAACGGGGGAACGAGGTTTTCTGGGGTACAGCCACCGTGCCCGCCCGGCTGTCAGCTCTCCAGCGCGGGTTGTCTTCTCCCATGGTGGGTACCAGCCTGCGCGCCCCATCGCGAATGATCGCTCCGACCTTTGGGGCTGCGGGCCACCTCTTGGGCTTGCCCTGAGTGTTTTCCAGCTCCTCCTCTATTTCACACAGCCAGCGTGCTGCCCAGCACGCCACGGATCAGGCAAGTTTCGGGAAGACCGCCTTGGGATGCCAGAGAGGGAATGCTCCCCACGGGGCTATGGAGGAGGAGTACTGCAAAGCCAAAGCGGACTGGGTCATCCCCCCGCAGCCAGTGCCTCCCCAGGCCCTGAAACGGCCACCAGCGCCTCGCCGGGCTCTGGCTGCCACCCTCCAGCCGTCCCAGCTCTGATGGCACGCGCCAGGACTTTTAACGTCACCGCTGGCAACTTTACCGGAACTAAAAGGAGCGGAGAGAGGAGGAGGTGCTTTGCAGGATCAGGCAGAGGATCACTGTTTGCCCTTCCAAGTGCTGAAAACTAATCCCCTCTTCCCCCTTTTTATCCCATTGCAAACTTGACAGAACCTCCTAGCGCTTTGCAGTTGAAATTGGCAGGTCTTAAATTAATTGACTGCAATTTTACACAACAACATGTTTAGCTGCGAGCTGGCCCGCGGCCCGCTTGGCTCGCCACCGCTCCCCAGACACTTTTCAAGCAACCTCCAAAACTTCATAACACATCTAAGGCGAGGCGAGCAGGCTGCCAACGTGACCCGCTCCCTGCCAAAAACCAGCCCTGCCTCCCTGCGCCCCTGCCCCAACCCTGCTTCAGCTCCTCCGGTGTTTTCCCCCACTCTCGTTAATGGCTTGTTAAATTATTCTCATCACCTCCCGAGGATTTTTGCTCCTCCAAATGGCGAGGAGCACAGGGTGGGCTACGTTACTTCCCCNTGCGCCCCTGCCCCAACCCTGCTTCAGCTCCTCCGGTGTTTTCCCCCACTCTCGTTAATGGCTTGTTAAATTATTCTCATCACCTCCCGAGGATTTTTGCTCCTCCAAATGGCGAGGAGCACAGGGCGGGCTACGTTACTTCCCCTTAATACCCTGAAGGATGAAGCCCAAAGCTAAAGATGACGACGCGGTGGCAGGCCTGCAATGTCCCCATCCCGGGCTGGGTCTTGGAGGTAAACGCAAAAACACACAAGCCAAGCGCCCGGGAACAAGACGGTGCCTCCAACCCACCCAAAAAACAACCGCGTTATTCTCTGGAGAGGGTCTGAGCCAGCATCGCTGCTCACACGGAGCCTGCCTGCAACCCAGCCCCCAAAGCGTGGGGCTGGTCCCGGGCTCAAGGTCTCCGAGCCTCCCCACGAGCTCCCGCGAGACGCTGCCGCTGCCTCGGCCAAGCGCGAGCCCCAGCGATGAGTCAGCCCCGGCTCCCAGCCCTCATCTAATCCCATCCCTGGTGCCGGGCGGCTTTCCAGGGCATGTCCGCAACATGAAAGGCGTGCTCTCGCCACGCTGCCGGGTCGAGAGCCGGAGGAGGAAAGGGGAGGATTGCTCCGGCTCTGCCTAGGACTTGGGTCGAGCAGCTGATGCTCTGCGAAAGCCAAACTGGGGGTGGGTTGTTTGTGTGATTTCATTGCTTGAACAAACAGAAACATCCTGTATGTGATTAGGAGCCTTTATGAAAAACACACCAGTGCTGAGCCCCGCAGCTGGGGCCGAAGGTACGGCTGCGGCTGGAAGGCGGCGCACAGCAGGGCTCAGCCGCGCCGGGGGGAGCGGAGCTCCGAGGCGGATTTGCTCAGCCACAGCATCCCAGGGATCCCACTCAGCGTCCCTAGCAAATCATCTCCCCCACAAAATGCCTTCTTTTTTCACGCCAACCTCCCCAAGCCCTTATGTGCTTCGGGGAGCAAGAGGCGCACGAGGGTTACCAACAGCCCACGAGCTGCAGGCAATGGCTGCGCGGGGAGAGACGGCCAAGGCGCTAACATCGCTCTGAAGCATTAATTCTTTCCTTTATCACCTTCTGCCCCAGGATATCGAAGTACTGCGCGCACGCCTGTAGCTCGCTCCTCGTTCTGGCTGCGGGCATCGCCGTCCGCGGAGGGCACGGAGCACAGGCAGGAGAAGCGAACTGACCGCAGCCCAGCCCGCCCTCCCGAAAAAGGGAGGATTCCAGCTCCTGCCAAAAACGCGGACTTGCCCGGACTCGTGCAGCCGTCACCTCCGCAGCCCCTGCCCTGCGCTCCAGCAGAGCTGCCTCTGGGGAGTCGCGCCAGGAAAACACATGCTTTTGTTTAACGAAAAGGCTGAGGGAGGGGAAAAAGCACTTAAACGTTACACACACACACACACCACACTCCCCCCCACCCCGCCCCGCCAAAAAAAAAAGAAAATTGAAGTTTTGAAGTTGTTTCTCTTTGGCAAGGTTCAAAATAGGGCAAGGTTTTTGTTTTTGCTCGGAGGCTTTAAAAGGAAAAAAAAACGTATTTCATCCAAACCGTCCTTGAAACATTCTTAACGTTTACTACCATAAACTCTTGCTCCAATTAATTGCTTCTATACAACTATCATTCTCCTGATGAAAAACACCACCAGAAACTCACGAGCCATTAAAAAAACGCTCACTGTCTCTGTGTCGCTCCCTGCTCACGAGTATAAACAGAATTAGGGAGGTCAGGGGGCCCAGAAACAACAGTTTTGAGTCAACAGCCTTGGCCGGCGAGAGCTGCCGCCCGCGGCAGGGATGCCGAGGGCGAGACTCGGAGCTCGCTAGCTGCTTGTAAAAATACCCGAGCTCCACAGGTACGTGGTACCACCCTCGGCGCCGACTCGGAAAGGAACGCTGGGTGAAGCCTCAGCCAAAAAATCACGTTCTCGGGGATTTGGGCTGGGTTTATAGCCAAGGCTTTCGCAGCGCGGCGGTGAGGATGCTCGCACAAGCGTGGCAGCGCCTGGGAGCGGGGGAACGAAGCCAAGCAGAGGCGAGTGGAGATGCTCCCATCCCAGGAGGGAGGAACCAACAGTTGCCCAGGTGATACGGTGTCGAGGAGGACTGGAGCTCCTTGTGTGCTCTCTCGTCACTTCCGTACCCAAAATTAAGCCCAGGTCTCATTTCAGCAGCCCAGGCGAGGAGGTGTCGGGCAGAAAGGCATCCCTGACTGCGGTCCGAAAGGACGAGGCTGCGGAGGGGAAGGCGAGCCGTGATGCTGGGACACTGCGAAGGGGAACAGGAGCAGCCCCAGCTGCTCTCCACCTCCAGGACCAGTGGCTAAGGAGGGGACGAGGCACCCCGGTACGCACTCGAGGCACCCTGAGCACACACCCCACGGGGACCGCAGGCAGTAGGTGCCGTTCCGGCTGTGAGAGCCCCCACGCAGCCCCCAGCCAGAAACGCTGACGCTGCCATACAACCGAGTTACCGCAAATGAACGAGCGCTCCCGCGCATGCGCGGCGGTACCGCGTCATCACCCGGCACGCCCTTAGCCACCGAGATGAACCGCGCTTTGAAGCTCGGGCAAGCACATTTCATGCTGCTATTCCGCCTCCTCCACCCCCACACCAAAGGCAGCAATGTTCGCCCTCTTACAGGGAGAAGGCACCAGAGAAAGAAGCCAAAGCTCACACAACAGAGAGCCTGGCCATCCCGCTTCCCGGCAGCATCGAGTCGACCCTTCCTGGCTGGCAGGAGGCATCCCGTTCCCCGGTTCCCTGCTCCGGCCGTGAGCTCACGCCTTCCCACCGGCAGATTCGGTGGGGGAAAGGAGAGGCAGGAAGGAAACTCCCAGCTGAGACGGGGAGTGTTTATCTCACCTGCTAGAAGGGAAACACGTCTTTAATTTTAAACATGGAGGGTAAAAACAGATCCCTCGAGGGTGATAAACATACCAGAAAGAGAGGGAGAGTAACACGGAGAAACCCTGGGGAAATAAACGGAGGATTCAGTTTGGGAAGTTCCCATCCCTCGCGCCGGGTGACAGTCAGCTGGCATGACCCGTGCAGGTGAGGTGCAGTTTTGGGCTTTCTGGGCCTTTTTAAAGGATTTTGCTCATTTCTCAACAAATACCGTCGGGCACATCGTCCCCCCGGGAAACCAAGCGCAGCAGCCGTGAGCCCCACACCACCCAGCGCCTCCATCCAGAGGGGGCAGAAGCTGCTCCCCTCCCTCTGCCACAAAAGCTGCCGGTACAGAGCGCACCATGGCAGCCCACTGCCCGCGTCCCCAGCCCTCCCGCTGTGCCCACCGCCCCCGAAGCCCCGCGTCCTGACCTCCTCATCGGGACCACGGGGCCCTTCTGCGCGGCCGCGTACATACCAGCCTCGCTAAGGCACGCGTCTTCCGTAGCTAATTACAGATGTAGTCACCCTGGCCAAGACGCAGGCCTATTTTTGGAAGCTTTTAAAGAAAAATAAATACACACATGTATATATATACACACACACACATCAAAACTGCATCATATTTTTTCCTCCGTGAATTTTTTCAGCTGCATTTTGCTCAACAGCTGCCAGTTTAATTTTTCACCACCGCCAATGGAACGCAAATCGCGAGGGGAGGACCCAGCCTCCGAGATGAGCAGACCTGCTGCCTTCACAGCTCCCGGGACTGCAAACCGCTCTACAGCCCTCAAGCTCGCCCATGAGCACCCCTGCTGAGCCCGAAATACACCCTCAGAAGGATTTTGCTGCATCTTTCAGCGGAAATTCAGCTTTAAGTCCTGGATGGGAAGAGCATCAACCAGTGACTCAAGTTTGGTGGAGTTCAGGTTTCGGCAGGGGTTGTTGCTGGGACAATTCGGGGGACGCGAGAGGGCTGGGGAGGACTTCTACAAGTGAGAAAAGCTCTGCTGGAGATGCAAGGATGCCATCGCCTTCGGGGT